>CM059835.1:39321548-39921548 GCA_030444775.1 Atalantia buxifolia | reverse complement strand
TTCTAGTGTATCTAGGAAATAGTTGTAAGAATACAACCACTTCTCAAGACTACCATTGGGCATGAACTCAAGCACCAAGGCTTTAAAATTTGTATTACAACAGCTACTTATAATCTTTATGAGATTTCGATGACGAACACTCCGCAATACTTCACATTCAGAATCGAAACTCTTAAAGCCTCTTTCGAGTTGCAGATTGAAAACCTTTATTGCAACATTAGACCCATCAGAAAGCGTCGCTTTGTATACTGATCCAAAACTACCTTTTCCAAGAAAGTTGCTTTCACTAAATCCATCAGTTGCATGCTGAATATCTAGATACGATATTCTTCTCCATGTTGCTAGAGATGAAAAATCTTCTGGATTTGAATTTTTTGTAGTCCTCAAGTTTCGACGTCTTATAATGAAAACAATGATAATTGCTATAAGTATAGAGGATAATACTGAAGGAACTATATATTTCAGTACAGATAGAGAAGAGTTCTTGGATCCTTTGTTGTTATTTTTCTTGCAAGGTGGGACTTGGAGTCTTGGTGGACCACAAAGTGCATAATTCCAAGAAAATGATTGAGCTGAGAAGTTTTTGAAGGGCCCCTTGGTAGGAATTTCCCCTCCTAGACTATTGCGAGAGACATTAAATTGTTTGAGATCTAATAGAGCCTCCATTGTCTTGGGAATTTTCCCTGAGAGATTGTTCCCTGAAAGATCCACAGATTTCAAACTTTTCAAACTGCCAAATGATTCTGGGATAGGACCCTGAAATTGATTACCAGCCAAGGACAAATATTCTAGATCTTTGAGGTCACCAATGGTTGTTGGAATGTCACCAGATAATTGATTTCTTGAAAAATCTAATTCTAATAAGACCTTCAAGTTTCGTATATTTGAAGGGAGAGAACCAATTAATGAATTTGATGACACGTTTATCACCAAGATGTACTTCAGACTCCATAAGGAAAATGGTATACCAGAAGAAAGCTTGTTGTAGCCTAAATAGAGGTACCTTAGAGATACCAAATTTTCCAAGCAGGAGGGTATAGTTCCACTAAGCTTATTTTTATTTAAAATTAAAGCAAGCAACCGCTCTAAGCGGCAAAGATCGTAGGGAATGGATCCTTGGAAATCATTACCACGGAGTGATAACACTTGTAGCTGTTGTAATCTTCCCACCGTTGTTGGAATAGTTCCATTGAACTCATTGTCGAAGAGGCTTAAAAGTATCAAGCCCCCTAACTTTCCAATTTCTTGAGGAATGTTTCCCTTAAGTTTGCAATCGAATGCATAAAGTTTTTGGAGAGAAGAAGAGAAATTTCCAATTACTGGTGGGAGGATGCCACCTAACGGATTAGAAGCCAAGGCTAAAGATGCTAGATTTCTACAATTGGTCAAAGAAGAAAGAAAATTCCACTTTTCAGTCGATGATTCAGTCGTCAAGTAATTATTTTCTAGGCTGAGCGTTCTGAGGAATCTCAGGTCGCCAAATGTGTTTGGAATAAGGCCAGATAAAGAGTTTTTGCCCAGGTCAAGGATCTCGAGTTTAGAAGCATTGGTGATGGAGGTGGGAATTGTTCCGGTAAGTTTATTTTCGAACAAGCTTAAAAACTGTATGTTTGGAATCGAGTGGCCAATTGTCGGTGGTAGGTGGCCTGAGAGTTTATTTGTAACTAGAGAAAGGGCTGTTATGCTTGAGATATTGAAGACCGTGGGTGGAATGGGACCACTTAAGTTACTGCTCTCAAGAGTAAGATACTTCAGATTTTTTAGATTGCCAATCTCCTTCGGAATTTCACCTGCCATAATGCAAAGTTAAAATATGTTGTGGACATGTGTATCTTGTGGGGGCTTTTTGTAACTTTGAAGCCATTAACTTCTAAAAACTGCGTAATAATACTATCTACAGGCATCAATCAATTGATGAAAAAGTTGATTGATAAATACAAATTAAATAACCTCCAATGTTTTAAGAAGAAATTTACTTGCAAAAGTACGTCATAAAAATGTAACTCTCTGTACTCATCTAAAATTCAATTCATCTTATTCATGACTGTCTCATTTAGTTCTAACAGTAAATCTATATTCATATTAAACCTGGTGACATATACTGTATACTTCTCCAGATCAGTTATTATCTCCTTACAATTAATAGTACTATTAATTAATTTTTTTCATTATCATCAATATTTTAAACTTTAATATAATCAGTGTGTATTTTTAATATGTCTAATTTTTTCACTAATGTAATGTTATGATTTAATTTAATGTTTCAATTAATGATGAGATTTTGTTTTTGTTTTTCTATTTCATAACTCAGTCAAATGTTAACTAAATGGGAGCTACAAACCTTTAATAAAAATAACAAATTTTTTAAAAATAGGATTGCAAAAATTTATATAATTACTAATTTATTCTCATTTTCTGTTTTTATTTCTTGAAGTTTAAGATTTTCCTTTTCAAAAGATCAAAACAATTTTATGAACACATACTTTTCACCCTCTTGATAAACCTTTTAACAAAACAACAATTTCGTGAAATTTTTTTTATTACAAAATTACTCATATTGTAGTTTGCATTTAAGGATAATTTAGTATAATTAAATACAATATTATTATTTCGGACACTCATCAAACAAAGCCATTTGTTTATAATTATTCTTTATTTTAATAACCTAAAACTTACTTCTCGTCGACAACATATATCTAATCAACCAGTTATTTGCATAAATGATAAAACATGTAGTTGATCCGTTTGTGGTACAAGAAGAAGAAAAAGAAGAATCAACACATTTCTTGAAGTTTTCGGGGAAAAAAATAGAAAAAAAGAAAACCGCATTTGTAGGAAGAAGAAGATAGAAAAGGAAAAAAGAGCAGTGAGGAAGGGGGTTTGAAGCTGGAGTGCTCTCCACTATCCAAGATATTTGTGCATTTACACAATATTCCATTTTCTTTCAAGAAAAAAAGTATATTCCATTTTAAGTGAGATTGAAGATGAATAAAAACAAATAAGCAACAAATACGAGGAAGACATGGAAAAGAACGCTTAGAGGAATTGTCAATGAATATACTGAAATTTTGTATGGTGATGAATCTTCTTTTAGGTGTAAAGTGAAAACAAAAAATTTAATGAATAGGTTTAATTGATGGAGGACTAATTTGGTATTTACTAGAGCGCGTAGAGTGAAAACTAATTTTTAAATTTTAGTAAATGAGTGAACTCCTTTTAATTTCTCACAAACATAAAAAAATAATTTGATCAGATTATTTGAACCCATTAATTTTCCTCACCACACCTATTTATAAAAATAAATTAAAAAATCTCATAATCTCAAAATTACTTATCCTTTCTCAAACTCACGAAAACTTTTTTTCCTACTTTTCTTTCTCTCAATCATATTTTCTTTGTATCTCTTTTTTTACTTTTCTTTTTTATATTAATAACTCATGCACCCACTAAAACTGAACCTGGGAGCTAAACCCTTAGAAAGGCGGCTTCTTACAATTCTTTGTCTTTTTAAATTGTCTGTAAAATAGCATAAGAGAACTATTTCTTTTTCTTAAGACATGTGTCTGGTTAATTGTTATTTTTTAAGATATGGGAAAACAATTTATAGATTTTATGTTTGGTAAAAAATTTTGATATTCAGTTTTAGATGGTAAGTTTTGCACCTCAAAGTGATAAATTAAAACAATAAAAATTTTGACAATTCCTGAGAGACAACATCAAATTTCATTGGCAAACTTTAGTGAAAGAAGGAAAAAGGGAAAGAAAGAGAAGATATGGTTAGTCAAGTAATTTTATAAAAAAATATTTTGATAAAACAATTAATATAAAGAAGATGTAAATAAGAAAAATGTGGATGAAATAACCTCTATGCTATTTGACTTTCTATATCAAACCTCTAATATTAAAAAGATCTGTTTTTCCTAACATACAGACTACACATTTTCTCTTGGTACGTTTACATGATACTAGTCCTAATGGATACGCTTCATCTATCTTTCTTTTTATTTTATTTTTAAGAATTAATGATTTATTACGTAGGTTAGATTCATTAAATAAAAAATAAAAAATCTCTAGCCAATAACACCACCACTCATCGACTTTAATACACTAAGGTCCATCAAAATTCAATTGGATTGGGTTGAATTGAGTTGGGTCGTTGGGTTGGTTTCGGCCACACATACTCTGAGGGTGCCCTTAAAAGGTTAAGCCCCAAACTTCAGAAGAGCAAACTCTATTTGTCCAGCTAATCCATGGATTAGAAAATTTTGATGTTTGCATAACTTAAAAGGATTGTATTCAGATTGCTTATATAACTAATACGAAACATGTACTAAAGCATTGTTAATTCCTTTTCATTGTATGAAAAATTAAAAAGTCTGAATTTGATTGAACTCATAGTTTTCTAATGTTGGAATATATATTTTTGTTCAGTGATTAGTCTTTAAAAATCAAACACTTAATAAAGTACACGAAAGTATAGCAATTCGAATTGAAAACACAGACCAAAAATTGAATTTCCTTTTGCATTTTTTGCACCATTTATTAAAAATGAATTCTGCAGACATGCAAATACAAAATATACAGCCAAAAAAGAGGTGGAACGTACCTTGTAGGTTGTTATTAGCAAGATTCAACCCCTCTAGTTTACTCAAATTTCCAATCTTTGAAGAAATGCTTCCATCTATATTATTGAACCTTAAGTCCAACCCCTCTAGTGTTGATAAGTTGAAGAGAGAATTTGGGATGAGACCTGTGAAACTGTTATTACGAAGACTTAATTTTTTGAGTTTGGTTAAGACACCAATCCAAGATGGAAAGCTTCCACTCAATTCATTATAATTGAAACTAATGAATTTGAGTCGGCGTAATTGTCCCAATTCATTTGGCAGATGGCCATGAAAATTGTTATAACTGATATCAAGATACACAAGAAATGAGAGATTTCCCAAATATGGTGAAATAGTGCCCCCGAGACCCATGTCCGAAAGATTTAAGGCCGTGACTCTATGATGGCGTGCACCACAAGAAATGCCAACCCAACTGCATAATGGGTACGAAATGGACCAATTATTCGCCAGGACACCTCGAGAATCAGCCGCATGACTTTTGAACACAAGAAGAGCAGATTGATCCGTTGTTATGTTTGTTACAGGGGCCATAGCTAAGCTAGCCATGGAAGAGTTCTGTAACAATAACATAGGAACAAAGTAGAATAATAAGCGCATATTGATCTTCACAGACTTGACAAATGAAATAAGTTCAAGTGAAGGGAAAATAGCATATTTATACGAGACTCATGAGTCTTCTTCCAAATACATATGTACGCAACGGCGACATTGTAACGAAAATTTAAATGGCCCATGGGACACTTTTTTTTTTTTTTTAAACTATACATGCATTAAATTTCTGCAATAATTAATAAAGAAGAAAGAAAACAAAGAAGACGACATTGACTTAGAAATTGTAATGGCCCAGGACACTTTTTTTAAGTAAAAAAAAACCATACACGCATTAAATTTCTACAACAATAAATAAAGAAGAAGAAAGAAAACCAAGAAGACGACGCTGACTTAGAAATTGTAACCACAACAAAGAAGACGACCTTGACTTACAAATTGTAGCCGCCCATGATGCTTTCATGAACTTGATCTGCTCCAAATTTTCTCCATTTGCGGGCCCACTGCAATCAATACATTCACAAAATTTCTAGCAATAATTAATAAATGAGTCAAGAATAGTAAGACCAGCCTTAAGGTTGACAAAATTGACCAGCATTAATTCTCTGATTACCTCTCTTCAACTTTTCTTTTTTGTGGGTTAAAGTATGTTCCTCTCCATCCTTATATTTTGGTTCAACACACCAATTCATTTCTATATCGGAGATTATTTGCGAGCCACCTATTAAAGAGAAATGAATTAATTTTGCCAATACAATAACAAAATAGTTTAAAAGAGGAGAATCGATTAAAATAGCCAAAAAAATACACTAGCTATCACTTGTATTTCTTGGAAGTAAAACATTCTCATTCAAACTTTATTACTAGGAAAAACCAATGGGATGAAAATCTTGCAAGGAAAATTGAGTACGCTGTGTGAATTTCTCAAAGTGATCAATATTTCAGTGTAAATCTCCTCTCCTGGACCTGCCGGTCAGCATTATCTTTGCCTAATCAATCGTCCAGTGCAGATTAATCCTCTCCTCTTTATCTCTCTTTGGCTTTAAAGGATCTGAACTTGTGGCATCGACAAAAATGAGTCGGTAAGACTAAGTTATCGTATTTAATATTATATTAAAATAAGGAAAAATCACATATTCTCCCCTCAAATATGAGTTAGAAACACTTACACTTAAATATAAATAGATTTTCTTACTCCCTTAAAATTTAAAAACGCTACACTTAGCCCATTAACCTAAAAATTTAGGTTCTTTTACAATGAAAAAGTTCATCTTTCCCTAATTAATTTATGTTATTTTACAGATCGTAAACATCCAAGAAAATTAAATATTATTTATGTGTGATCACAATCATATCTTTAATAAGTTGAGTTAATTACCTAATTTATTATTTTTTTTTATTTTCAAAATCTATATTTTAATTTATTTTATGTTTGAAAAGTTATGATTATTTGACGATATTGTTTTCATTTTTTTTTATTTGAAAGAACAGGCAATCCGATCAAGAATTGAGGAACCGTGCTATGGTCTCAGTTCTCTTCAATCGGTTACAGAATATTGTTTGAGAATGAAATATTTATGTGTCAAAAGTCCACAATTTATTTTAGTAATTTGAGTTCATTACCTAATTTATGTTTGATTGGGCCCAATATGAACTTTTTTATTATAAAAGAATTAAAACTGTTAGTATATAAGGATTAAGTGTAGCATTCTTAAATTTAAAGAGGATAAGTGGCGCAGCTCATTTAAGTTTGGTATAAGTATTTCTTACTCGCATTTGAAGGGGAAATATGTGATAATTTTCCCATTAAAATTAAAGCAATGTTAGATATCCCTTCATATAAGTCCCAATTTGAGTCCATCCTAATATGATATTCATCCATTGGATGGTCGACTGGTGGTTAAGTAATTTCATAACTATTAAATCCATCATTCAATAGATGAATGACACATAATATTGTGACTCAAGTTGGGATTTAAATATTGGAATTCTTAATACTATTATTAAAATAATAATATTAAACTCTCCATACCAATACCAACTTTTCATATGTTTGGTGGGGGGAGGGGGGAGGGGGGGATTTTACTTGGGTATATGTCACAAAGATAGCCTCTTTCTTGGTTGAAATAAAGTTGGGCTTGATTGAAAATTTGGGGTTAATAGTCTAGGATACACCCGATTCTGTTATGGGGTCTAAAAAGTAAAAGTCTAAAAGCGTATTCAAGCGTTAATATGGCCTAAATAAACTTATGTTGCGACTTTGATTATAGCTATAGTTTTGTTGAATAGTGGATTTAGACTAAAATAATAATGGTATCTATTGTAAATAGTGATGTGGGAGCAGAGTACACCAATGAATAAGGGAGAACCAGTAACTTAATATTAACTCTCTAGGATTGTTATAACCAAGAAAGTGTAGTAAGGAAAAATGTGAGAAAATAGAATATTTTTTGAAATATGGAAATGTATTTAGAAAGTGTTTTAGGAAATGTTTCTTGAAGTGGATCTGGGAATGTTTTCTCTAAAATATTTTTGGGAGAATAATAAAAATGTTTTCTTCGAAATTGTTTTTGGAAGAATACTAAAGATTTTTCTCAGAGATTATTTTCAAAGAATTGTGAAAATGTTTTCTTGAAAATTATTTTTAGGAGAATGCTAAAAATGTTTTCTTCGAATTTTTTTTTCTTTCTGAAATGTCAGATTTTCACTCAACGAAACATCCTAGTTATGAAAGCCATTGATATTCTTTTGGAGTCTATCTTTGAGCACATCTTTCTCACCGATAGCCAAGGCCTTAGTAAACTATGGTGGCTTTATATGGTAGGAAAGGGGATTCTTATGTTAGAATGTCGAAGCAGCTTGAGCGTTGATTGAAGTCTTACCCAGTTTTTGGATTGAATCTAAAAATGGTTATTAGAGAAGAAATGATTTTAAAAATACTCGTAACTTACTTGTACTTCAGTCTTGAATTTCTTAACTAAAATGATAGATGCTTGAATGAATGGTGTTTGGTGAAGCTTGCTATTTATAGGCTTCATTAATTCTAATGCATGCTCTGCATTGAATATTAATGCATACTTAACGTTAATTTTAATGCATGCTTAACATTAATTCTAATGCATGCTTTCATATATGGTGTATACCACAATAAATACCAACACAACTACAACTGGGTACAAAATTATCCAATTATTCTTTTGTTGGGTTTTTTAATCAAATATTGTTGGATCCTTAATCCAACGTTGGGATTATATGTGAATAATTATGTATTGCAGACTGTCATATAAGGTTAAGCCCCATTAAAGGTGATCTATTAAGATTTTTGATAGATTTTGATGTATCTAATAGGGTGTGGGCCTTTAATGTGTAGAAACCTAATGGTATTCTAAGTCTATCAAGGGTAGAATTAAGAATATCTAAGACAAAAAGGAAAAAGTTGTCTATATAAGTGGTTATAGTCTCCAGGTCACACATATCATTCTATTCTCTTATGATATCCCATCATTAGAGAGAGAGTGCAGAGAGAATTAAAGGACTCTCTAGGAGAACATGTAGATTTGGAAGGCCAGCCACACAACTTCAGAAAATAATTAAGCATTATGGATTCATGAATGCTTCCGCACACTTTTGTTATTAATTCTTGGTGGTACAACATGAATGTTCTTGGGTTATAGTTGATAGTTTTTACCAAAGGCTTTCTTTGTTCTAACAAGTGGTATTACAAACTCTTCATGTTGAATCATTAAGAATCAAATTTATTTATTTTTAATTAATGATCAAGATTTTGGTGTTCTTGAATCTAATAATTCTAATATTATTAAATTTGAGAACAAATTTATAGTTGAGTTATGCTGTTAAGCAAGATAAATCCTCGATGTTGAAATCTGGAATCAGTATTTTTAGGGGGCTTGTGTTTCTAAGTGCATGTGTTTGTGTTGTATGTTATGTGTTATGTGAAGCCCTGTTATCTAGTATTTGTGTATGGATTTGAAAACCTAGTGAAGATAAATTGAGTGTTATTCAATATTTTTATGAATGCCAGTAGGGATAATTATAGATGGAGGTTGAAATTCTGTCCCGACACTTAAACTTTGGTTGAGTTTTATGAGAATGTTGTAGCAGAGCCAAGAAAACCAAAAAGAGTAGAAAATATTCAAGTTTGGGGAAATGTTTTGTTGAACTGTGCCTATTATGAAATAAATTCTGCTCCAATGGTTTAAGTTGCTAAGTAACTAGGGTTAAGTGTGCAACCATATGCAGACTTGAGTCTAAAGGCAGCAAGAGTTATGAGCAGTGCTGCAGCAATTATTCATTAAAAAAAAGCAAAAAAAAAATTCATGAAGGAATGAAAAATAAAGAGGTCTGCTGCCTAGGATACTGAGTAACCTGGTCTGTTCATGAGCCCCATGTTCAGCCTTGAGTCAAAGGAGTCCAAGGGTAAAACCTAGATATAACATCCTGGATGTGTTGCTACAGCAACTCTGACATGTACTTTGAGTGAGTAATTGGATGTTGTCATTGCAAGTGATAGGCATTTACATGAAAGCTCAATGCTGCATTGAAAGGTTTAACTGAAAAAAAAAATTATGCATGTTGTAGCACAGTTCGAGTTTATTTGTGAATTTTGTTCCCTCATATGTGAATATATTTGTGTTCTACCTTTGAATTATATATATCTGTGTAATGTTGTAGCATCTCTGAGACTTGATCAAAGTACACATACACACACTTCGGATAGAATGAGGCCTAAGTCTAAAACTTGAACTACTGTGGTAATTTGGTATGATTAAGAGTGTGATCTGAGGGTTGAAGAATCCTTGCAAATTTGATGATAGAGCTAAGTTATTTGTTGCATGATTATGTGATTGAATTGTTAGTGTTGTTGTCATTACTTGAGGACAAGTAATGGCTTAAGTTTGAGGGTGTGATAACTCTGTAAAATGAGAGTTATCATGGCACTTTTAGACTTAAATCAAGATTACATTGAGAGTAAATAACATGTTTTTATTGCATATTAGTTATATGTTACATAAACATTCATCTTAGTTCATTCTTAATAAATTTTGTTTGATTTAGAATAATTTGTGCTTAAATCATATACATAATTGTAGGTGTTCGGAAGCTCAAATTTCAAGAAATGAATGCTGATGTAACAGGTTTGCAAAAGATGGAAAAAAACTTGGTTACAGAAGAATTGAAACAAATCTAGAACAGTGCAGTTGTTGTAGTCATTGCTGTAGCAATCGTTGCTGCAGCATAGCATCTGTTACTGTAGCAATTCTGGAACGAGGACAGAGAAAAGTTTACAGATTATTACGATCTGTAGTTTCCTAATCTGACTTATGCGCAACCTATGCTTCCGTTTACCCTAATTTTTAACTATAAAAGGAGCACACATCATTTGGAAAAGAGAGAGTCGTCACTCAAGGAGAAAAATCACAAAGAAACAAAAGAAAACATGATTCAAGAGAGAGATTGAGGGCTGCACAAGAGGAAAATCTGTAGAAATCAAGCATGAATTCAGTCCTTCTTTTTCTCTTGTTTTCTTGTTTACTTTTTACTTATGAGGATGTGTTTGATGACCGAAACGTTGTTCTTTATTTTTCTTTTGCAAAACATGAACTAAATTTATTTATAGTTGAGTAATAGACAATCTTGATGGTTTCTTAACTGAAAATATATGAGTTGCTGCATGTTTGCTATAGCAGTTTGTTTTGATAGAATTTATTCTTATTCATTATTTCGGTTGATCACCCATTTAATGATATTAATTAAGAGAGAGTTACAAAAGGATCTATCTTAGTGGAACATATTAGAGCAATACTTGATTTTATATTAGGTTTCCTAGATTGAATTTAACTTGATCCTAAAAAGGTCATGCTTAATCTAAGATTGGTGGTGAACTAGATATAAAGATTCACCTTGTAGGATAATTAGAACCTAAGCGTGTAATGCTATATCTAATGTTAGCATAACAATTGATCACTGTTAGGTTGTATATAGATATAAGATATCCAACATGCGGCGGCTGAGGATACATAAGAATTCTGCCCAATGCTGTAGCAACCGAGCTAAACATTAGAAAATAATCAATACCATTAAGAGAGTTTATTCACTCAACTACCCTATATTTCCATTGGTTTTATCCTTGAGTTTGACGTGATAATCTACTTTGTTGCATTTTATTTATTGTGTTTTTATTTTAATTAGTACATTAGTTTCATCAATTGTTTATTTTAATTTAGAACAAAATCTGCACTGTTAAGAGTTGTATTGAGTGAGGAGTGTTGTTGAAGAAATAAAATAGTGTGTTTTTTGAGTGTTTAATTTATTGATTCTCCAACAGTATGTATGTAACTTTTCTTCTTCACTTTAAAATTTGTATATATATAGGATTTAACTATACCAATGTCACTTAACACATAGTTTGTTAAATCTATAAAGATCAGTATGCGCTTATTATTCTACTTTGTCCCTATGTTCTTGTTACTATACTATTTCATGGCCAGCTTAGTTGTGGCGACTGTAAAAAATATAATATCGGATCAATATGCTCTTCTCGTATCCAAAGCCCTTGTTGTTGATCCTCAGGGTGTCCTAACAAATCTTTGATCTATTTCATACTTAATATGCAGCTAGGTTGGTACTTTTTATGGTATTTGCCATCATAGAGTCACAGTTTTGAATCATTCAATAATGGGTCTCCAAAGTACCATTCCTTCACTCTTTGGAAATCTCTCATTCGTTCATGTATATAAATTTTGATTATAACAACTATCACGTCCATCTGTCGAATGAACAGGGGCAATTACCCTGACTTAAATGCATTAATTTCTTTAAAAATGAATTGAATGCAAGCTTTCCATCATAGATTGGTGGCTTATCCAAACTCCAAATATTTAGTGTTGATAATGTCAAATAAACCAGCATCGAATAGAAGTTATCAAAGATATGATCCGCACCGAACGGTAACGACATGGTTGGTGAGATCCTTCCGTAATATGTGTATCTAATTTTTTAAAAAATTTTAACCTCTGCATCTATAAATATGCTCAATGTATAACGTTTTTACTTAAGAAATGAAAAACACTCCTTTCTTCATGGTATTAGAGCCAAATCCGTTGCTCCATTTATAACAAAAACAAAGAAAACCAAATTCTTACCATAACCATTTTTCCACCATTTTTCTTCCTTAAAATCATTCATAGCATTACAGAAACCTATGCTAATAAAAAAAAAAAGCCACCCATACCTAAAAATTTATGTTTACAAATCTATCAAAAAGTCTCATAAATTTTCCCAGAGAGTGATCCTAAAAAACCAAGAATACCATCAATTTTCTCTGCTTCCAATAAGTAAATTGTCAAAATTTCGTATTCAAACACAGCCACACACGTCTCCACGCGCTTATAGGAATCACGGCTGACCACCACTCGCCGACCACGTTCCTCCATCACCACCAATGGGCCCTTATACGCTCCGGAGGTTGAAGAAGACAACGCAAAACGATGTGTTGTTTTCATCTCTAGAAGTGCAGCTACCTTGGAAAAATGACTTGTTTTCTTAAGCAGAAACAAAACAACTTGTTGCTTTTGCCCTGAAAATTTTTTTTTTCCTTGTTTGAAGCTGTACGACATTTCCTTTTTCCCTAAAAAAATATAGGGAAAGGAGAAAGAGAAAGAAAAAAGAAAAAATGTAGAGAACTCCAACTGAATATACTCTTGTTGTCACTCAATCTGTTTAATTTGATAGAGTGTTTAACGCCAAAATTATCCTTCCTGAGACAAATTATGATTATTGGTCTCAAATAATGAAAATACATCTCGCAGAAAGAGAAAAACTCTCATATATTTGTAGCAGCATAAAGTCATCTGACGAATCTTTAAAGGAATATGAGAAATGGTATAGTGAGAACCAAAAAGTAAAAATATGGTTACTCATATCTATGTCTCATGAAATTATAATTTGATATTTACGAATTCCTACAGCCTAAGAAATCTTGAATGCATTATCAAAAGTCTTCTATGGTGGAAGCGATGAATTACAAATTTTCACTCTAAACAATAATGCGTTATGTACTAAACAAAATGGACGATCACTCTTTAATTTACCCCTACATGTGTTTGGTATTGTTGTCTTTGTTCACCTACCACAACAAGACAAATTATCTCCTCGAGCACTACGTTGTGTGTTTGTAGGGTATACCTTATATCAAAAGGGATACCGATGCTATCATCCTACATAAAAAAATATATACATTACCATGGATGTCGTCTTTCATAAAGGTATCATGTACTACCCATCAGAGCCTAAATTTCAGAGGGAGTATAATGAAGAAGAAATTCATACTCTTACATATATTCCACTTGAAGAAGATCAATCCTCCATTGAGGTAGTAAACCTTTAAGATACTAAAAATAAAATGGTGATAATTCTCAGTCTGAGACAAATGAAGACACATTTGGGGAGCAAAATAACTCAGACACAACCACAATAGAAAATGAGTCCTATGAAGAACCACATGAAGAAATACCTAACCAATCGTTTACAGATGATGTTCCTACCACAAATCCTAGTCTAATTAGAAGAATACTTCCCCGGCGTCAAAATAGAGGTATCCTTAAGCCCATATATGAGCCTGACCTCTCTAATAAAGTCAAATAACCTATGAGTCATTTTATGTTTAACCATCGCTTGTCAGAATTAAATTAGTCATTTATGAAGCAATTATCTATTGTATCTATTCTTAATAATGTGTAGGAAGCCTTAAAAGATCCAAAGTGGAAAGCGACTATGAATGACGAAATGAGACCTCTTCAAAAAAAAGTAAACATAGGAACTAGTTGATCTTCCACCAGGAAAAAAACCAGCAGGTTGCCAATGGATTTACGCTCTAAAGTATAAGGCAGATGGCTCCATTGAACGATACAAAGTAAGGCTCGTAGCTAAGGGTTACACCCAAACCTATGAGATAGATTATACTGATATGTTTGCACCGGTAGCAAAAATTAATATTGTTCATATTTTATTATCATTAGTAGCAAACTTGGATTGGCCAGTGCAACAATTTGATGTAAAGAATGCTTTCCTCCATGGAGACATGACTGAAGAAATTTATATGGATCTGCCACCCAGATGCAGTAGACCGGAACGACTCAATAAAAAAGTATGGAAATTGAAGAAATCATTATAAGTGTTGAAGCAATCCCCAAAAGCATGGTTCGGGAAATTCGTAAAGGCTATGAGGGTTTTTGGCTATAACCAAAGCAATACAGATCATACCTTGTTCATTAAAAAACAATAAGGTAAAATCACTGCCCTTATCATCTATGTGGATGATATGGTAGTTACAGGCAACAATGAGGAAGAAAGAGAAGCTCTTAAGAAGTATTTGTCGAGAGAGTTTACATGAAGGATTTAAGAGCTTTAAAATACTTTCTTGGAATCGAGGTTTCTCGATCTAAGGAAGGAATCCTTTTGTCTCAAAAGAAATATGTCTTAGATCTATTGCACGAAATGGGAATGACAGCTTGTCAACCTATTGACACCCCCAATAGAAGAAGAACTGAAGTTCTGTATTACCTCAGACCAAGTTCCAATAGACAAAGGAAGATATTAAAGGCTGATTGGAAGATTGATGTACTTGTCCCACATAAGGCTAGGTCTTGCTTATGCGTTGAGTGCTGTAAGTCAGTTCATTCATAATCTCAAAGAACAACATATGAAAGCAGTAATGCGGATCCTGAGGTACTTAAAGTCAAATCAAGGAAAATGAATTATATTTTCCAAAAATGAAGATTGCAACAGCATAGAAGTTTTTACTGAAGGTAGATTAGGCCGGGTCAGCTAGTGATAGATGCTCTATCTCAGCTACTTTACCTTTGTGGGAGGCAACCTTATCACATGGAGAAGTAAGAAACAACATGTCGTTGTTCGTTCGAGCGTTAAAGCAGAATATCGAGGCAGGGCCCTTGGGGTATGTGAAGGGCTATGGTTAAGCTTTATCTTAAAAGCTTTGGGCTATCCATCGCAATAACCAATACAACTATATTGTGACAACAAAGTTGCACGAGATATTACTCATAACCCAGTTCAGCACGATCGAACAAAACACGTCAAGGTAGATATATTTTTTCATTAAGGAGAAATTAGATGAAAAAATCTTAGAATTGCCGAAAATTCAATTAGAAGATCAACTTGCAAATATTTTAACGAAGGCCATTTCTAGTCGAGCATTTACAAAATTCCTATACAAGTTCGGTATGCAAGACATCTATGCACCAACTTGAGGGGGAGTGTTGAGAATGTCAAATAAAACGGCATCAAATGGAAGTTGTCAAAGACACGATCTGCATCCGAACAGCAACGACACGGTTGGTGAGATCTTTTCATAATACGTGTATCTAATTTTTTTAAAAAAAATTGTAACCTCTACATCTACAAATATGCTTAATATATAACATTTTTACTTAAGAAATGAAAAACACTATTTCTTCATTGAGTCTTTCTAATAACAGTTTCACAGGTCCTATTGCAAATTCTTTCAACTTTGAGAGCTAGAGATTTATACTTATGTTTAATATAATTGATGGAAATATTCCTTCAGAGATGGAAATTTGAGTGAGCTTAGGCACCAATATCTTAATCATACAAACCTATGTGTATTACATGTATGCAGAATTCATTTTTAACTAAAAAGGTTTTGCAGCGAAGCCAAGATTTTTTTTCTTTTTTTTGAAGATCGGACTAAAGCTGTTTTTAATCAAAGAATTATTTAGGAGATTTTTTATTTTAAAAAAAATCTCAACTACTCAATAGATCATAATTACAAAAAAAAGATATATGAAGCATATCCATTACTTGTATCATGTACCAAAAACAATGAGAATAAATTATTTTCATGCGTTTATGGTAGTAATTATTTTAATTATCAAGAGGAAGAAAATTAAGAGTTATTAAAATTTTTTAAGTCTTTTGAAATTAAAATTTAAAAAATGAGATTAAATTATTATTAATATAATTTATGTAACTATTTTTTTAAATTTTGTAAATCTTTTTAGCGGTTTCTCTCCAAATTCTCTAACATTAGTTATGAAAGAAAATAACAACAAAAAATCCATTAATTGAAACATTGGATTAAATCATAACATTATATTAAAATTGAATACGGTGAATCAAAATATTTAATTTCGAGTAGAAAATTAATAAATTCTAGCATTCTAGCATTCAATACTAAATTATTATTAAATTTAGATTGTTGTAGCAAGTCTAATAACGTCAATCCCTATAGAGATGATCTTGATTATTCACCACTTTATTACTTGTTGTGTACACTTGCATATTGACACCAATAGCAATTGAGTTTATTTACCAACAATAGACATTTTTTAGTTATTTCTGTTTATAAATATTTTATGTTATTTTCTGCAGAAATAGAGCTTTTTTTGTTTATCCACTCTCTGATTTTTGGTATGGTTTGATCTCTCTAAAGTTAAGGTGGAACAGTTGGAAATATGCATGTTAAGATCACATTGTATGAAATTTCCATGTTACACTTCCACATCATGATCCATGTCATTCAGTTGTATTGACATAGTGACCATTAATGGGTCGAATTACGATAGTTGTAACGAAGGCCGCTTTGATCCTATGTTGGTATAATTGATGGACTGGATTAGTTGTCTATACATTTCGGTAATGACAATAAGATTGAGCTCATACACTTATTTTGCAAAGTATAATTATAAAGCTACACGTATAGCCAAAGTGGGAGATTGTTGGATTTTTTTAATCCAATTTATTAGATCCTTAATCCAAGCTTATATGTAAATAATTATATGTTGCAAACTGTCATATAAGGTTAAGCCTAAATAAAGGTGATCTATTAAAGTTTTCGGTATTATAGGCTTTAATGTATCTAATAGGGTGTGAGCCTTTAATGTGTAGAGATTCAATGATATTCTAATTCAATGATGGGCAGAATTAGGAATACCTAATGACAACAGGAAAAGTTGTCTATATAAGTGGTTATGTTCGCGTCCCTAGGTCATACGTATCATTCTATTCTCTTTTGATATCGCATCATTAGAGAGAGAGCGCATAGAGAATTAAAGAACTCTCTAAGAAAACGTGTAGATCTAGAAGGCCAACCACATTACTCCAAAAAAGAATTAAGCATTATAGATTCAAGTACGCTTCCGCATAATTTTGTTATTGATTCTTGATAATACAACATAAATGTTCCTGGGTTATAGGTGATGATTTTCACCAAAGGTTTTTCTTGTTTTAACATCTTTAGGATGCTTCGAGGATCAGTGACCTAGACTTTGAATGCTAGAAGAGCAAATTATCCGTTATATATATATATATTTCAATCACCATAGCTAAGCTAACCATGAAACAATACGGTGAGAACAAAGTAGAAAATAAGCTCATATGGATCTCATAGATTTGGAAAACTATGTGCTAAGGGAGATTGATATAGCTACATTTATACAAATTTAAATTGAGCAAGAAAAATAAAGACCCGTTCAGTATTATTCTTGAATTTATATTTTCTAAAAACGAAAATGAAAATAAAAATGGTGTTTACAGTTATTTCGAATTTAAGTGTGCGTTTGGTATCATTTTCTGTATCTTGTATTTTAAAACTGAAAACAATAATATGCGTTCAGTAGACATAATTGAAAATGATAAGAACAGAGAATATGTGTTCTGTAGTACCATTTTCAAAATATTTTTTAACTAAACATTAAGTCATATTTATAGTTCGAAAATAATTGCTTAACAAATATATACAAAAACACACCGCAAATAATTTAAACAAAATAATTACAAAATTACATGAGGATAAAGTTTTAGTATTAGCATTAATTAAAAAAGTTTTACATTGTCATTATTTTTACACTATAATTAAAATATATATTACAACACATAATTTAAACAAAATAATCATAAAAAGTAACATAGTAGATATCATGTATTACGTGTATAATCATGTCATATGTAAGATACAATTTTATCTCTTGTAGCATTTATCTCTGTGATACTCGCTAGAGACAACATGAATAAAATTATTGCATTAACTTGCCTAGCAAACATAACATACCAAACCTGCCAGCAAACAAGACATTTGGCCATGAATTTCATGCACAGTGACAAGTGTAACCTAGGTGTTAATTCAACAATTAGCCAACAAAAGAAGCAGTCACTTGGTTCATCAACAAATGCTGGCTTAACAATATAAATAGACTCATTGGATCATTAATATCAGTATAAAAAACTAAATGAAAAAGCTCTAATTCAATTAAAAGAAAATAATAAACAAAATAAAATAAAATAAATTTATATCAATTCCTATATATGTAGACCTACAAATATTAGTACAAATCCACATAAATATGTGGTGTTTCCACATGATTTTCCTAAAGATTAGAGATAAAAGCATATATTGTGTGTGAAGAACAAAAATAGAAACAAAAAGATTTAAAAAATGGCAATAAAAAAGAAAAGAATAAAAAAAATTACCTGTAACTCTGCAAGGTTGCAATTTCTGCAAATAAATATAAGAAGAAAATTGTATGACAAATAAAACAAGATTAAGATTTTTAAAAAAAATTACATATTGAGATGAGAGCTAACTTTCAGTTGACGAAAAAAAATCGTAAAATTATTTGATTTTTCCGTGGGTGGAAAGATGAAGAATCGGTGGTTGAAGAAAATTCAAAGAGGAAGAAAACATCAAAGGTTGAAGGTGAGAGAGGATGAAATCGAGCAGAAAAGTTCACAGTAATGAATAACAGGATAAAGAGATTGTTGAGATAAGAAAAATGGAGTAAAAGTTTTAGAAAGTTTGAGATAACTATTTTATAATTTGTTTTGTAATTTATTTTATAAAAAATTAAAAACATGTCAAATATGTTTTACTACTTATAACGGTGAACCAAAGTTCGTTTTCTGTGTTTTATAATTTGTTTTGGAAAAAGCTATTTTCCCCGATTTTAAACCGCGAATTGCACCCCAAATTGAAACGCACCGTTTTAATTAAATAAAAAACGCACCGTTAAACCTTTCCTTTTGACGAGAAACGCGAGCAAAATCTCTCACAGTCTCTCTTTCCTCTCAGTCTTTCACACCCGCCAAAATCTCTCTCTCAGTCTTTCTTTACTCTCAATCTCTCACACCCGCCAAAATCTCTCTCTCAGTCTCTCTTTACTCTCAATCACCGACGGGACATCCGGCAAAGACGGCGGACGAGGCCCAGACGACGGACCACCGCCATCACTCGGTCGATGTCTCTGTTGCCGTCACGACAGTCACGCGACAGCCGGCAGCACTCCCTCCCGACAGCCGACTCCCCTTGGCCAGGTCTACGTTGCCATCACTCGGTCGATGAAGATGATGTTTGGCTGAAGAAATATCTATATTTATTAGAAATTCCTGGCTTCTGTTTTCTAAACAATATAAGAATTGGGTTATAATTAGGTCAGCTTTATCCTTTATGTTTGGTTGTAGAAATGGGTTATGTTTTCTAACTTATCTGTGTTATCGTCTTTATTAACCCATTCTTTAAGTTATATTAGGGTATTAGAAACAGAGCTAGAAAAGAAATTAGTACCTGCATCCATTTTAGTGAAACTTGGACCAGCTTGTTCATTCGTATACAACTGTTGGAGTTGTGCAACTCCATTCACATTCCCCCGTGTTGGCCACAGCTGTCTTGTATGCAAGGAATTTAAAGAATAAATAAATTTAAGCGTAGACTAATACTTCTTTCCTTCTATGATATATCCAATGAGCCACAGTTTGGGTTTTGCAGTTTGCAATGAATTGAAGCGAGCTGCGCTGCACACAGTGTTGAGTGTTGGGTTGAAACGAAAGCAGATAGAAGGACAAACACGTGCTGCACAGCTGCAATGAATTGAAGAAGCGACGTCGTTCGGTTTAAGTGCCGTTTTAAAATTCACACACACGTGCTGCACAGCTGCAATTAAAAAGGAAAAGTGACCGTTTTAAAACGCAGCATTTTAGCAAATTCGGGGTGCAAATTAGGGTTAAGTTCGGAACATACAGCAGCGCTGGTTTGTTTTTATGATATAAGCTATCGAACTGTTACTTCACTTGTCCTTTAGGAACGAAAACAAAATTAGCTATTATAAAAGGGTACGGAACGGGCCCATTAATATCCTTACGAGGATACTCATCCCGAGTCTTCCAAGGGATAAGACACAAAATGTTTTAAATCATGAGTCTTCGGTAATAAGTATGCTATTTTTCGTCACTTTATAATTATTAGTTTAAAATCGGATCCTTTAAAATCTTTAGTTTCTGTAATGAAATTCAACTAAAAAGGGCAGATACAAGAGCGTGTGGGTCACGCAACGTAGGAATTTGGTCAAGCTTTTTTTTTTTTTTGGACTAACCTTATCAGAGCGAACGAATTTAATAAGAAAGAAAAAAGGAAAAAAATACAACTAATTAAGGACGTAATGAACTTTACCCTTTAATAAATACATAATATTCGTGAAACAGAATCTTGAAGCAAAAAAATGATAACAAATCAAATCTAAGATAAAATTAGCTAAACTGGTACTTAAGAAAACCGTTGGTATCATTATAAATTAATTTCTGAACTATGGGCGCCTCTTGCCACGAAGTTAAATCCATGCAACTGAGCCCTAAGTTTACAAGACAGTCAGTAACACTATTATTTTTCTTCTATGTATGAGAGCATCTAAAGTTCATGAGAGGAAGGTTGGCCATGCAATTTAACCACCGATTCCTGAGACACCAAGGAGGATCCAATGTCCTTCTTAAGGGGAGATTCACTACCAATAGAATCGCACTCTGAGTCAATATATAGGATTCTCCTAAGGTACATATATGTAACATACAACCCCCTCACATGAATAGTATCTATATACTATTTATGTGAGGGGGTTGTATGGTACAACATATACCTTAGCATTTGCCCAATATATATATATATATATATAGAATCGCAAAGATTATGCCACCCTTTATCAAAAGCAAAATCAATCACTAATATTGCAGCCATTAACTCAGGATAGTAAGCTGTATTTCTGACCAAAAGACATTCCAAAACAGACCAAAACCTTATCTAGAAAACAGTTCAAGCACAATTTAATTTGCTTTATGCTTGTCAAATTGTTGTGGCTCCTAGTCCACTACGGCGACAACGTAACGTAACTAAATTAGGGGCTTATTACACTTCATTTCTAATTAATTAATTATGTTCTAACTTCTCCCTTTGCTTTTCTGAAAAGAAGAAGACGACCTTGACTACGACGAAGACTTTCACAACGTCGAAGATCTTGACCTACAGTTTCACAACACAGTTTTCTCCAAACCACACTTGCATGCATATAGGCTTTTCTAAACTTGCAGAAAGATTAATTTTTTTTTTGTTGAAATTTAAAAAAAAAAAATCACTGAAGTTTAGAGTTAAACAATAATAAAATAGCAAGAAGATTAAAACTTGTGGAACAAAGATTAGCTAAGGGAAAAAGTGCACTATCACCTGTATTTCAAGAAAGTAACATTGCTTCATTGGAAGATCGAGGGACCACTTAAGTTATTACTTTGGAGAACTAGGTAATTCAGATTTTGTAAATAGCTAATCTCTTTTGGAACTTCACCTGCCAATATGGAAAGTTTAGATATGTTTATAGATATGTGATTCTGTGGGGTGCTTTTTGTAACTAAGCTATAGCTTCTAAAAACTGTGAAAATGGAGGGGGTGTTTGGTACCGTTTTCCATTCTTTATTTTTCATTTTACAAAAATCAAAAACAGAAAAATTTGTTTCGCAGGACTTATTTGCCGTAGTATTTTCGATATGTGCGAAAATTAGAACAACTCGCTCTTTAAAGTTAATAAAGAAAATAGAAAAATGATAAAATTGTGTTTTATGTTTGTAGAGTTTAGCGCATGAGTCCCATGCCTACTTTTTCACTTTCCAATTAAACGCATTATCACTTTTTTATTTTCGGATACAACTTAAAAAATGAGCTACCAAAGGCCTTTTTAAATTAAAAAAAAAAAACTAGTTATTCTAGTACTATCAAACCAACTAAATATTTATGTATTTCATTTGTTTGGTCTTCTATTTTTTATGTTACTTTTTGTACACATATATTATTAGGGAGTTCCTAAATTATAAGTATTGTAACTTAACACTTGTCATATTATTATAATTGTAAATGAGGTTGTCAAGAACTTTTCGAACAGGTGGCCCATCCAATGACTTCCTAGCCTGACTGCAATAGTCAATGTTAGTCTCAGACTCTCAGTTCCTTCACTTGTTTAATTACAGTCTCAGACTCTCAGTTCCTTCACTTGTTTAATTACAGTCAAAAGCAAAGCCGTAATTAAATTTCTTTAATAGAGCAGACTCCCGCGTTGCTCCTAATTCACTTTTGGTCATTGAATTGGTAAGACCAAACCATCAATATGTAACTTCCTTGTGCACGTGTGCCAATGATATTTATTAACCAAATATTATGATTCAGTGATTTTTGTTTTTTCTTCTTATATCTTAAATAAAAATGATGTTGCATACAAATGCACACAGAAAACAGAGCTAATTAGTAGAGGTCACACAAACATGTACATGAAAACTGAGGAAAAAAAGAAAAAAGAAATTTTATTGGATATATACGTACACGATATAGAGGTGTAAGAATATTTGACCCGTTTGAGCAATTCTTTAAATTGATATAAATGATATAATTTTTTTAAAAAATAAGGACACCCGCAATAAAAAAAAGCTATAATCTTATAAATCTAGAATATAAATGCAAAGATATAAGTTCGAGCTATATCACAGTACAGATTTTGATCTGCCAAAAACAATGGCTCTCATTGCAAAAGCACTAACAAGAAGGAGCACGCACAAAGTCAACAACCACACACATAGGAGTGCATGCTACACTGATTAGTTGCGGCTAGCTACATCATCTGGGAACTTCATTTGATCTTCTAGAGCTTTTCTGTGGCATCGGTCATTATTGTGCGCGGAATGTGAAATCAAGCGTACTAAATAATTGCAAAAAAATAAAAGACACAATTATTTAACGTGGTTCGGTAATTAAACCTACATCTACGAAGGTAAGAAAAAATAATTATTTATTTAACAATTAATAAAATATAAATATTTGAGTAACGAATCTCACTTCCCATAAACCTAAATATACCCAGTACTCTTACACTCTGTAGGAAAAATAAATTCCTCAAACACACTTCTCTCACTTCTCTCAAAAAGCTTAGAAACTTATAAGCTTAACAAATTTTGGTATGCTTTACAAATGAAGAATGCATCTCTATTTATAGCCAAAATTGTTGCACTATTGCACCAAACTCTTGGTCAAATTATCAATTAAATCTGTAACTAAATTCTTCAATATTGACAAACACATGCATGCGGTACCAACTTCCTTCAATTTGTCAATTATGCATGTGGCTTATCTTTTCTTTTTCAACCAATTTGAATAAGCTCACTAAAAGTCTTTAACTTTTCAACAGTCATACATATCTGTTGTTCTGGTGACTCCATGCAACAACCCAATGCCAAATGCATGATGCTTAATAAACAATCCATCTTGGCAGAAAAATTTTGCTCTTCTTGCGCCAAATTTGCATCAACAACAGCAGTCAATCCACCTGGTAATGGCTCATTCATCCAATTTCTTAAACTCATTTCTTTGGAAAATATTTCATTCATACAGACATCACATTTGATGGTGTTGGGAGAACTTAGCATAAGATTTCTAAGTATCCAATACAAATTTGCTTCAACAACGACAGTCAATCCATCTAGTAATGACTCATTCACCCAATTTCTTAAACTCATTTCTGTGGAAAATATTTCATTCGTAGGCTTCTTTTTCATAAAAGTTTCCATCAATAAAACACCATAAATATAGACATCACATTTGATGGTGTTAGAGGGGATTTAATATAAGATTTTTAGATTTCCAACCCAAAAGACTAGCCTTTTAGGTGGAGTGAACTACCTCCTTATAAACCCAAGTATCTCCCATTTTCTATCCAATGTGGGACACAACTCAACAATCTCCCCCAGACGAAACCATTGTGGAACTCGTTGTCCGAGACACCTAAGTTGTTCCACCACTATATTTCAGCTACTAGGGTCTAACTCTAATACTACTTGTTGAAGGGGACCTAGCATAAGATTTCTAGGTGTCCAACTCAAAAGACTAGCCTTTTAGGTGGATTGACTTACCTCTTTATAAACCCAAGTATCTCACATTTTCTAACCAATGTGGGACACAACTCAACAAATAGAAATAATTCTCTCATGTTCGTATTCTGCACTTTTTAATTTCAATTTATCAAATAAATATGCCGTTATTAAATAAATACTAACAAACAATTTTTTCATAACTATAAACTCAAACATGCATGTGCTTGAAAAGTAAAAGATGAAATTAATTAGATTTGAAACCTTATCTAGTGCCATATAACCGACTGTAGCCATTAGCATAGTTTGGGTCACGGAACCATATTCTTTACCTAAGAGTTTGGACATGCTGAAGTCACTTACATGTGCCACTATATTGTCATTTAGGAGAACGTTGCTAACTTTAAATCACAATGAATCGCAGGTGTTGATGAATGAGCATGATGGAGATATTCAAGAGCCACTATAAGAAAACAGGTAATAAATGACGGAAAATAACTGTCATAAAAAGAGATACATGATAGATAATTTATCCGTCATTTATGTCACTGTCATTAATTTATGACAGAAATTTTTTCCGTCATAAATTTATGATAGTTTTTAATAGCCATTTATATGTCACACCAAATTTTAGTGGGTATATAAAAATTATTTGAATTTTTGTAAATTTTTTGGAGGGAAAATGATTATTATTTCAATTAATAATATTTAAAAATGTTATTACATTCCATCAAAAATTATTATTATTTTTTTATTTTGATTTTAGATTATTCTTTCTTAAATTGCATCATCATCATCATTATTATTATTATTTTGAATTTTGGTTATTCTTATTTGAAGTGCATTATTATTATTATTTCTTCAAATTTACAAATTCTACACATTTTTTCAGAAAATCTAATGATAATATTTAAAAAATAAATAACAAAATACATGAAATTTAATATATATTAAAACTAAAATATCATATACAAACTATATCGTTGAAATATTTTTAAATTACATCGATCCCAAAATAAACTACAATATCACCAGCCGCCAAAAACTTGCACCAAAAATCAAAGCCCGCCAAAACCAATCCTCATTCAGCAATAAAATCCAAATTGATAGTACCTGAAAACAAACATAACACAGATAACAAACCATGGCACATTAATAGTCTTTAACGCCACCGTGCCAGGATACTTCATCCAAATGAAATTAAGATGCACAATCTATTTTGAGAGGATGAACAAATTATTCTATGAATCCAATCTATGGAAGTCCTAACTATGCTGCTCTAAGCCACACCAAGGTTCAACATTGATTAAACTTTTATCACAACCAATTGTGCATGTTATAAAGGAACAAGTTTAACGACATGATATAAATAAAGCTAACTCGTAATATAAATAAGGCTAAGTCAATGAGAAGTTTTTATCGTCTTGGCATGGGCACTTTATCAAAATTTATCACAAAGGATAATCTGTTTACATAATCTAATTGAGAAGCTTGTGCCGACTACAATTATTTATATAAAAACTAGATGTAAGCTAGACAGAATGAGTTGTAGTAATTATAGACAACAAGTATTATTGCAGCATTTTGCTAAATTAGAACAAAAATTCACGTTTGTACAATTATGCCCAGACTTGAAACAGGAGCATGCATTGTGCAGGTATGAAAGTCCCATGCATTTTGCCACAGTCTTGACAAGTGAGCTCTTTAAAGCAAATGCAATTGGGACGTTTCACGGGACATGACACATAACATGTACAACAAGTTAGGATTTATAGATGATGTAGGCAACGATTGGAGCAACAAACCCACATAAGAACAGAGTAAAAATTTTTCATGCTAAGAATTCATGCGCATTATCAATTTATATATAATTCATTGAATTTCATTTTAACATGAAATTTTTCAAAATGAAAGTATGTTTGATCAGAGAAACTCAAACAAAAAAAAGGTCATATGTTGCATTTAGTTTTGAGAAATTTCAAATTTATTGAAAGACTAGAAAGCCAATTAGGGGCATGGATGCCTTGCTAAATATGCTTGTTATTTTTAAAAGGTTATACAGCCTAAACTGCAAGCTCATAGCTAATAAAGTTAAAGCTAAAGCTACTTTAATTAATATGGAAAATAAATAATTAAAATGTTTATGTCTGACAAGAAAGACAAAGGTGAGAAAGAAAGCATAGACCAAATAATATAAGGCTAGAATCTTCTAGCTAGCAAATTACTAAATATAAGGCTGCAGAAATTTTATTTACCTCTAGCCTAAAGTACTTCTTGACACGGCCAATATCAAATTTGCCTGCAACTTCAACTGACTCAATCTCTATCATACTCTTCTTTTGTGTTGTCATACAACGAGTTGCACCCTGAGAACAAGTAAAAGAAAATATAATCTCTTTTGAAGGGCAGACCTTGTTGGTTAATGTAGATGTGAGGATTTGTATACTGAGCAAGCAACTACCTAGAAATTCCCTTTCAATATCTATAATAGCAGCATTTGTCAAAGGTAAAAAGACATTGATTGTATCCTTGAATTCACTCTCATGGCTTTCATCTTTCTTCCTATAACAGAAAAAAAAAACCAATATCACTTGTCGATGATTAAGAAAAATATAACCAGTTCCATTCAGTATAGAGATCAACCCATTAGTTTAGGGATATTGACAGAGAAAGGGAACCACAAGTTAATGCCTTTCTTGTACCAACAACAGCACATGAGTAGAATCTAATGAATGTTTTTAAGATATAAGAATAACTTCAAACTACAAATAAGGCCAAAAGGATGAAATTGAAGATTACCAAGATGAAACAGAGATACAGGCATATGGAAACAAGTAACATGTAATGACCACATAATAAATCTTGGTTGATTCCACTAATTACCAAAGAGATCATATTCCATGAAAACTATAAAAAATGCTTAAGAGTTAAAATCTAAATATAAAATCACATATAACAGTAAATTATTACTACCCAGTAAAGAAATTAGTCCCTAGATAGTGCTAATGACACATAATCTATAAGCGTCCTAAGTAACAAGAACCATTAATAAAGGTTGTGTTACTATCATCAAGCATAACTATACTATATTAGATTTACACAGCATAGGCATATACAATACAAGCATCTCTTACAACTGATAAAAGTTAATGACAAGAAACAAAAAGAATAAAATTCATCATTTTCTAAGAAAACTCATAGCTATATTCCTCTTAGAGATTACAGAACCTTACAAGAATAGTTAACTACTAGATGCAGCTTAGTTTCATCATGCTGAATCAAATTCTCATTGAGTTAACCCAACAACTCATAATCCAACAGTTGCCTTCGTGCCTTTTCAATCAAATCAGAAAAGACCTGCAAAAATTAATCAATTAATTATAGTTGCACAATTCCAATTTTAAAGCTAATCAATTTTAGAAATCTACTAAGTTATTTTCCTTACATTTTAGAATAAAAATAAAAATACAAAAACTAATCAAACAAGCAAAAGCAAACGAACCTGATGGGCAGCCAATACATTGAAGCCCACTAGGATTTCTTTGCAAATCTTTGACCAAAGCAAATGCAACCTTCTCATCTCCATTGGTTGGCACCGTGTCTTAAAAATTAGAAGTCTATTTGCTATCAACAAGGTTCGTTGGCGCGGCGGCAGCAATCGTTCTTTGAGAGATCGATTTACAGTTATTGAGGATAAGATTGTGGTTTCTTGCTGCAACTTCATTCATGCTGGTTGTAGATGTGAGCATTTACCTAGGTCGATTGAGAGTGGCACCACTCTGTGTTTGCGTTGATGATGCTCAAGATTCCGACAAGACGACGGCAAAAGGAAGACAATATCGAGAGATTGAAAGAAGTCAGTACCGAGGGTTTTATCTGTGTTTGCGTTGTGTTCGATTGATGCTTAGAAGAAAATTAGGGCTTATAGTTTAGACTTTAGAGAGTACCAAAACGGTGTGTTTTTATTTTTAAATTGATTTATTAATAAAATATTTTAAAAATTTAATACTTAACATTTACGAGAAAAACGTCGTCGTTCCAACTTACTTGAAACGACAACATATCTTCATTTACATAACATTTTATTTCAAATAGTACCCAAATTTTTGGTCAAAAACGCGCCAAAATCAAGTCAACATGATAATTCTATCATGAAATATTGACGTAATAATTTCTATCATAAAGTCGTCATACATTCTTAACATAATTTATTTCTATCACGAGTCTATCACAAGTCTGTCGTGAATACATGATAGACAAAAAATCTATCACAACTCTATCATACTTTGATTACTTATCAAAATCCATCACAAGTGTTTGTCATCTATTGCCAATTTGCAACCACTTCTCAAGGCTACCATTGGACATGAATTCAAGCACTAAGGCTTTAAAATATGTGTTACAACAGTTGCTAATAATCTTTATGAGATTTTGATGACCAATATTCCGTAATACTTCACATTCATAATCGAAACTCTTTGAAAAGAATTTAAATCTATTTCAAATAGATGTAGGCAATTAAAAACCTAAAATTAACAACTTAGGTTATGTTGTTTTTTTATCTGAAATCTGAATTGATCTGAATTTTTCTAAAATCTGAATAAGTCTGAATGAAAATATCTGAATGACATGTTTGTTTTCTCTTTTTCAACATCTGAAGAAAAAAACTTAAAAGTTAGTAGTTTGACATAAATATCATTTTAAGTGGTGCATATATTTATTCTTCACAATTTATAATTTTCACAGATTGATTAGTTTGGTAGCATTAAATAAAAAAATACTATCATTGTTGATCTTAATTTAATTTTGTAATATAATATGTAATTATAACATCAAATTTTATTATAAAGTTAACATTGTTGTTTTATTTTTTATTCATTACAATTGACATAATTTGATTTGTTCAATATTTCAGTTTAGTTAATGTTATCATGTGAATAAAAATTTAAAGCAATTAAAAAAATTCAAGAATAATACAAACATATTAGGTTTATAGATGATATTGAAAATACATGAATTGTTAAGGGTATTTTTGAGATTTGAAATTAAAATTTTTCATTTAGACTTCAGATTTTAGATAAAAGTGAATTTTTTCTACTTTTTCTATTCAGATAAAATTGTCTGACAATAAGTCATAAGTTTAGAAAAAAAAATCTAAAATAAACAAATGCCTAAAATAAAATAAATTCATATTTCAGACTAAAAAACAAACAGCACCTTAATTAATTTTTGAAAATACTGCTCATCGATATTGTTCAGGTTACTGTTCATCCACATAAAAAATATTAACATTCCACAAACACAATAAATTGCAGAAATTAAATGATACGAAGATTTTTATGTGATTCGGATTAATCAATCATATATCCATGAGGCCACGCTCAGATGAAAGGAAATTCACTAAATTGAGATGTTGTAATCTATGAATTTACCAAACTTTAGACTCTTACTTACAGTTTATCACCATACAGTTTACTCAACCTTAGACTAAATCTACTTCTTTTGAATAATTGCTACCCCTTTTGATCCACGATCCTCAAGGCACTTCACAAAGTGATCAATAGCAATTATTTAATTTTTTAATGTCTAGTGATTCAAGATCCACATAGAAAAAAGAAGATAAAAAAATAAATCAACACAACATTATATATATATATATATATATATATATATATATATGATGGCGACCTTGCAATGAAAAATACAAGGGGCTTATGGCACACTTTATTTCTAACCATGCATAGACCTCTCTTTTTGTTCCAGGAAGAAGAAAACAAAGGAGACGACCTTGACTTACTAGTAACCACAAATTTTGCTTTCATGAATTTCGTTTGTTGCAAAATTTTATCCATTTTCAGGACCTCCCTGTTGTCGATGTCTTCACAAAATTTTCACAATAATGCTACAGCAAGAGCAGAAATATATTTAATATTTGGATCCAGCTACCTTTCCCTAGGGTAAAGGTCACTCCAGATTTTATCGTGGCTAGAGAGCACCTTCATCATAAATATTAATGTCAAATATATTTCCACACTAATCATAGATATTTGTAACAAACTCCATAACAGTGAGAGCAGTGTATACATTTCTAACAATAATACATTTTCCAAGTTTTGAAGTTTGATACAATTGGTACTTTTACAGAGAATGCAAGGTCGAAGTCAGGTAAAGATGTAAACCTCATCGTATCCCCTCCTGCAGTGAAGACAATTGATATACAGCAATCAAGTTCAGAAATTTATGTGCAAATATTAATATTGAACTAGCATCCAAGTCGAATGACAGAAAATATTGGTTACCCATCCTTCCCACAATAGATGGGACTGTAATTGTAAATGAGGTTGTCAAGCACTTTCCGAGCAGGTGGCCTGTTCAATGACTTCCTAGCCTCACTGCAAACAAAGACACAGAGTCAATGTTAGCCTCAGCTCCTTCACTTGCTTAGGTGTACAATCAAAAACAAAGCACTAATTAAATTTCTCTAGTAAAACATACTCCCATGGTGTTCCGAAGTAAGTTTTGGTCATTGAATTGACAAGAATGACTATTAATATGTAATTTCAGATAATTATCTGTTTGCAAAATCAAGCATTCTTGTGCATGTGTGCCAATGATAGTTATTAACGGAGTATTACAATTTATTGATTTCTGCTTTTCCTTCCTATATGTTTAAAAAAAGAAGGGCATTTCAGAAAAAGTAATAAGCCTTGTTGAGACAATGCATAAGCTATAGAGGACATTGCCCATCGCAATGTGCAGCAGCAGAATATTCAATGTAAACCACAAATGCTTTTCTTACAGTTGTCGAGAACAAACCTGACAAAAAAGTTTGCAACATGTTGAGTCACCAGAATGGCATCCTCCGAGTGTGGAACTCCCCTGAATCCCCATTCAAAAGCATTTTTCTGTAGAACAGTTGGCAGCCTTTTAATCTCTAAAACAGAAACAGTCACATTACTGCAAAATTTATGAACAAAACACCTGAGAGGGAGAAACAGGATGAACGCAAAAATGAATTTACACACAAATGCAAACAGAAAACAGAGCTAATTAGCAATGCAGTAACAAACATGTAATGAATACTGAATTGAAAGAAATTTGACTTGATATATACATGATACAGATGTTCAAGCTTGGCCTGAATTCAACTCAAGCATTGAGAGACAAATAGGCACTGCCAGATAGCTCCACTGCAAGATCTCGAACATCTAGATCTTAGCTCCCCGGTGTTGCTCAAAAGTTTCACCGCAAAAGGTTTGATTAACTTGGGGCACAGCATGAGGACCTCATTTAGACTTCAATTTAACAATTGAATATGTAAAAGGCAAATCAAGACAAGGTGACTGAGTACTACAACAATATTTCAGCTACTAATTGAAAATACAAGGCTTCTTCATTCCCAAATACTGTTTCATCATTCTTGATATTGCAATTAAAATCACAAAAAGCTCCTGGTTGATGATTTTTATTTGCACGTTGAGTAGCTTGTATACGAGGAATCTTATAGCAAAGAAACCACAGGAACATTAATTTGAAAGGAAACTTTTTACAATTCATGCCTCTTCAATTTGTTTATTGATGATGGTATATTTTAACATAATTGACTTCTGCTTACCAAACAAATCATTTGAATGTGAACTTCCAGATGTTAGAACTCATACTAAAATGCCTTCCATTAAGCTAAGAACCATACAGCATGGATGCATTGTATAAATTTGAAGTGAAATTAATCTCCACATTAAAACAGTATATATTCAGAAGGGTTGAATGATTATGAAACACTTCCATGCATCTGTTAACCGAAATAATAAATAATTTTGCAAGCACAGCCGAGCACGATGCAAATCACTTTCAATTTGATACCTCCGGATGCCATTGGAAGCCAGTAACAGGATAGTTATAAGCTTGCACTGTAGAGACATAGACCTGATAATTATTAATAACAGATGTTAAGAGTAACATTGCATAAGAATACAATATAATTTAAAGCATTCTTGCAAATTCTGACAGTTAAATATAAAGGGAATATCTATGCACTGTACCTTATTATCTATATCCTCGCTTGTTGTCAAGATCCTAAAAAATTTAGATAGATCTAGATTCTCCTGCATCCTTTCAGGTGAAATGCCATACTGTTGCAACGGTACACCATAAATTTTAGATCAACTACTGATTTACAGAAGCATTCGTACTGCCTACTTTTACAATCCATCATTTCCCAAATTCTAAGTCCAATGTTCTAAAAGCATAAATTGAAGCAAAAGCCAATTAGAATGGAATTCTTCCATGACCATGAAACAAAAAGGATCACAATAAAGCAAATTACCATATAAGCCTGCATCTTACACTTGACTCTTTCATCAAACAAAGAATATTCATGAGTAACACAATTATTTTCATTAAACAGTCTCTCTGATAGTTGTTCTTCAAAGGATAGCATATTGTTAGCCCACTTTACGGTAATACGTAAAACCTGGGGGCGAAAGAGAGATCAACTTTAGTTGTAAAGAATGTAATGGATTTTAGACTTCAACAATCCTTCCTTGCTTCATGTACTTCGATTTAAAAATCAAATCAAGAAAAACAATATCTATACTTTATTTTTTAACATTAAAGTAGTTTTCTAAGTATGAGCACTTGCAGCACAAGCCACTAGAACATTTCAGCCTGAAGAAATCACGTGGGATGAATTATCCAATCAAGTGACTGCCGAAGATGTGGGATCATGCAAACAGGCCACTGAATCTAACAATAAAAATATGCTGGTTTTAGAATATAAAGCTCAAGTCATTTTCAAGTAATTGAATCTGGATATGGAAATGCAAAGCAAAATAAGCAATAATGAAAACAGGTCTCTTACAATGTGCTTCTGCATAACAAGGCAATCCGTACTCAACTTTTTAAGCAACTCCGGCGCAAATCTGCAAAAAGCATCAGATTATGAGAGTGTGACTTAAGCAGTTAATAACTAGTTATTCTGATGATGTCATATAAGACACACCAATAACAAACGAACATATGTCATTTTTTTTTTCCTTTTGAAACTGAACATATCACAATTAAGCTGTGCAAAAATATAAAAGGTGTTGAATTATTTTATTATGGATTTCACTTATATGGCATGACAAAACTATCTACAAATGTAGTACTGGTTAAACATCAATGATGTGCTTTGACTAGCCATAAGACAAGTTTCCTAAATACACTGCCTTTTGGAAAAATAATAATAATAACAATATACAAGGCATCAGAAATGCTAAAATGAAGATTCTATCTCAAGTGATCTGAAACTTAAACTTTATGATACAGCCATGAGAAACGATCTTGCTACCAAATACCAATCCCTTCGTAATTCTACATTTTATTACTTTTCAAGAAATGGTATTACAAGTTCCATTGAATTGTATGATTGTTCTTTCCTGCTCTTCTTCTTCCAATTGTCTCTATTTCTTTTCATCTTCTTTCTTTCTAGATGTTTGCATAAAGCTTTCTTAAAAAGATGAATTACGTTTCTTTCAGTTCATGTCTTGTTACAAATGCTGGGAAGCAATTACTCAATCCACAAATATTGTTCATGGAAATTGATCACCAGCACAGGACAGCCTGACAGCAAGTGAGCAAAGTTGTTAGGATAGGAAGTCTTCAAAGAGGACCATTACATGTGAAGGGATGCTATAATCATTAATTGTAATTTCATAAAAATCAATTAGAAAGAAATGAAATATTATGTACCTTTGAAACACAGTTCCTTCAATTTTAGAGTTTTTGTTGAATTTAAGGGTAGATGTCTGATCTGCTCCATTCAATCTTTCAAGAATGTTTCTGTCCTATTATCAAGGTAAAAAACCGATGCATTCTTAAAATCACACTTTATTGAAATATTCCAAGGATCCTAATGATAGAAATAAGACTACACTCAAATTCAACAATGAAGTTTTTAGAAATAGACAGGGATGAATCATCAAAACAAGAGACGTAAAATCTGCATAGGTTTGCCCAAGAGCATAGGCAGGGTGATAAAATGATAGGTTAAAGTTAGGATAGAAATGATCTTGATTCTAGCAAATTGAAAAAGGAAGAAAAAAAATGATATGCATGCCCACTTTAGATGCAATGCAAAATTCCCCTTTCATCAAAAGCCACCTTAAGTGTCAACCTGCTAGTAATATGCCAAAAGGAGTATCATCACAAATTTCTCAGTAAGCAGTAATAGTGGAGCATTCTCATGTGCAGGAGATAAATTAGAAGCATTCAGTCAAGCTATCAGAAAATTTAGAGAAATGCATAATAATGATACATCCTTTATTAAACCTTAGAAACCAAATTGAAATTGAATACCAGGACATTAATCAAGACATAGAAGTTGACTAACCAGGTAAAAAATAGGTGATTAAAACCTAAGATGAGTATATGTCAAAGGGGTGGATTACACATATACAAATTAGAAAATTACATTAACCATACACAAAATCAATGAGAGAAATTACCTTGCTGATAATCATTGATATAAGTTCAAAGCCTAAGCAAATGGCATATAGAGGGAAATATTCTCCCACATCGTTCTTCTCTAAAATTTTCTGCAAGATAAAGAAAAGAATAGGCATAAAATTAGTGAAGATATCTTACAATATGAAATTCAATAAGTAGAAATATTCCATTTCCTTGCTTAATGTGATTGAAAAATGTAAACAAGCAAGCTTAAGCGATAATACAATCAAAGACAACTATCACATAAGCAAGATTTATAATAACCACAGAGAATATTACTTATGTACTAACAACTCATAGAATGTACACTTTTTTTTTTGGGTAAGAAGCTCAAAATTGTATTAATGAAGAAGATTTAAAACTGACAGTGGACAAGCTGTCCACTAAGAATACAAAAACTAAGTGTACACAACATACACTTAAGTGTATACGCTTAAGAATACAAAAACTAAGTGTATACAACATACACTGAAGTGTTGGCCACAAAGAGCTAGGGAAATCATAATTCACTTGAGAGCCTCCCAATATCATCAAGAATGGCTTGTGTTACTTTTGTAGTGTCTTGAGGACATGAATAGAGATTTATTTCAAAATAAGAACACTTGATGTGCTTTTCGCAAAAGCATTTAACAAAATTTCTAAAAACCACTTTTTGGATATAAAAGAGCAAACACTTTTAAGTGCTTTTCAAAAATTATTTAACAATTCCTTTTTGATAAAACACTTTCAACTATTATGTAGAAAATGCAATTTTACCTGAAAGTATAGCATTTTTGGATTTAAGCACTCAAAGTACTTTTTTGGCAGAAACACAATATAAAGTAAAATAAAAATAACAAAAGTCAGAAAGCAATTAGAAGAGAGAGATAACAAAAGTAATATTTCGAGAAGCATTTAAGCAATTATTTTCCCCAAAAAAAAAATTTCAGTTAAAAACATTATACTCAGTGACACTCCATGAAGAAACAAGGTCATCGGCAAATATACATTCTGCTTGGCATATTAGATTAGATTAGATAGAGAATTGGACTCAATCAATTATAGATTATAATATTATGTTTTGTGTATGATGTATCATGGTTCAGACACAGTGGTGGCACAAAATGAATAAGATAAACAAATTAAACAAAATTACAAGGTCAAATAATTAAATCTAAACGCAATACATAGTAATTCAAATTATTTGTTAAATATTTAAAATAATAAATTAGACAGTATATGTACTCTCATATTACTAATCATTTATGTTATTGATTAATTAAGATTATTCAAATAAAATTAAAAAATAGTAACTTAAATTTATTATTAAATTGATGGATATTAAATTTAAGTTAAAAAGTTAATGATTGAATATTTAAAATTTTAGCAAAATAAAATAATAAAAATCACTGTTAATTAACTACGAAATTAAAATTATGATTATATTTTTATTAATTTTTTTTGGTACTACCAAGGATGCCAATAAACTCATGATTAAAATGAAAATAAAGCATTAAGCGTAAAGATAGTTCCATCAATGCGGGCCGCGGAATTAGGTACCCATATTTGTTATGGGCTACCACTAATGATGGGCCAGGTGTAATAGTCCTTTTTGTACCACTACATCACGTGTTATCCCATGCACCAATAACTGCTTTTTCCTTTCGTAGATTGCTTCGTGCTGCTTCCACACAAAAAGCGATTTTCAACTCCCGTATGTAAACATATCAAAATGGAGGAATAATTACCTTGAAAATCTTTTCAACAATCTGGAAATACAAGCCCTTCTTAGCCCATCCGCCAGTCAACAATACACCATTTACCAATTTCAGCTTCTGCAACAAGCAACGCAGCGATCTCAGCTTTCACGACATCGAACAAAATAGCTAAACAAAACTTAATTTCATATTTTTATTGACTTAACTTTAATTCATTAGTTATTTATTTATTTATCACCTCAAAAAGAATCTCTTCAGGCTCGTTATAAATAAGAGGAATGACACGTGCACCGGCCGATTCAACGAACTTCACGTAGGACGCCGCAATGTACGACGCGTTCTTCGAGTTATTCAATCTTCCAGAGGCGCCGTCACCTGGATGACTTAGGATTCCAATCACTGGCCGGTTGTTTAATCTACGATCGGTTGCGGCAGGGGAGCGAGGCACCGAGACATTGTTTCGCTGCTGACTCGGTAAAAGAATCGTTGAATGAGGTTTAGAGTTATTAAGTCGTTTGAACAGATAGAGATATATCGAAATCCAGATGTAGTTCCACGCGTCGGAAGGAGAGGGAGAAGAGGAGGAAACGGGGTGGTTTTGGGAGGTTGTGGCGGGGGGAGAATCGGAATTGGGGAATAAAGTGGGGGGCATTTTAGGGATAATGATCGAAGGGATGGGAGCTTGTGAGTGGAGGAAGGGGACACTGCTTGGCTAAGCTTTTTACCTCACGTGAAGGAAATGATTCAAATGAAGGAAAAAGAGGATGATAATTACTACTTTCGCCTATAAAAATGATTGACAAAATTATATTTATTTTTCTCCCAATGCTTTCAGATTAATACAGATGTTGCATGAAGTTTCGAGAAGTGACAAATATCTCCCAAATTGTATAGACGGTTAGCCTGGTTGTTAGTACGTTAGAATTTAGAGAAGACTGTTAAATGACCAGAGAAATTTATTGAAGTGACTTTCAAATAGGATCAGTTTTATGAAAAAAAAAAAAGAAAAAAACTTCAACTGAATTTTAACAGAACAGGAGCTTTCCATATCCGACTGAGAGTGGGATGGGATGCCCTCACCAAAAGTGAGTGCATGGGTTCGATTCTATTCTAGGAATTCCTAGTCTCTCCGATTAAAAATTAAGCAAAGATAAGCGCCATAAAAGATTTCGTCTAAAGGTGGTCTTGGTAGGTGTGTGATGTTGAAGGAAAAAAAAAAAAAAAAATTTCCATTTCTTTGTTTTGTTTTTTCCAGAAGAACATCACTGCCTTCACTTCCATTGCAGAGCAGAATGGTTTTGTGCATTTGTCTTTCTAGTAAAATTATTGATCATCCATTCAAACAAAAAAAGAAAAAGAAAAAAGAAAAATAATATTACTCATCTCGACATCTTTGGAAAAGAAAAGTATCGGGCAACAAAATGATGTTATATGTCTCATATTTTTACCAAATACACATACTGTCATTAATAGGAGAGCTTTGTAATACAAAATTTATAATTCCACACAAAAGCATTTTCCATTAAAAAGAAAATACAATAAGCTTAAAGGGCAAACTCCATATCAAAAAATACGTACAGAAGTGTGATGAAAACAAAGATTTGTCTAAACTACAGCCTAGCTACATATGCAGAAGCAAGTTAATGTACTGTGCCTAGGCCTATCAATAAGTTGATAAAAGAACACAGCCCCCCCATCAGAAATCACTTGAATTTCCACTTTCTGAAATCAACACAAGCAGAAATTGGAATAGATAATTGTACCATCAGTCGTCAGTCTTTATCTCAAATTTCCTTCTCACTGATTTTTGTCCCTAATGATATGCCGTCAATAGTTCATGGGGGAGAACTATGACAAGAGCAAAGTAATTCTAGTGCGAATTTCTCAACAAATACCTGGACTATGTTGTAGTAGTTTGACTTAGATTGATAATCTCCTTCAACAATCGATGGACAGAAGCCTTTACTTCATCTGACACTGCCAGTTGAGGAGGTACAGACTCCAAAGCATACAAAGTGATAACCCTCATAATGACATCCAATTTCAAATCCTTGTTCTGACGATTCCAGCTTTCATTTGCAAAGTTGCAAGAGTCTTTTAGCACACATTTGCAACATACCTGAAATTATTGCAAAAATGAGGAAGCTTAATAACAAAGTTCTACTGAGATAAGCAGGCAGTTAATAACCATGGAAGCAAAAAGCAAAGGGGATTTCATAAAAAAAATGTACTGAACATGCAGATGTAGTTAATGACTGGAACATAGAAGATTCACAGACATATTAGCTTACAGTGTCTTCTTCAATTTCAAAATAATGGCGCAATTGTTTAGCAAGAAAAACATGCTTCCTTGAAACGGAAGGACAGCCAGAGAGAGCCACCTTTTTCAAGTCACTGCCAGACAACCATCTGCAAATCCAAAATACAGGTTATTATTTACAGTATAATTCCTCGCAAAGAAGTAAGTAGAATTAGAACAGGCATTCTGAGTTGAATAAAAAAGACTAATATAACAAGTCAAACATCTGTCATATTTTACCATAACATTGGATTAGTAAATACTTGTACAATCTATTTTATTATCACATGCAATTGTGCTGCATCAGCAATATTTGCAGCTGAATAAAGTTTGTAAACTAGCATTGCATCATTAATCATTCTGTTTCTGAGATAAACACATGCTGCATACTGCATATCATTTTTAGTTTGAACCAACAGTTTCCTATTACTTTAATTTAACCCCACAGGTCCATAAATGCTTTAAATCTAATACCTTATCATATTCAATGCAGAGACTGATACCCTCACACCTATGGCTAATAAATCTTAGGTTAGCCATTGCTCAGATTGATATTCCTAGTTCTAACTGCTTCAAGAGGGCATTTCAGCACACAAAATGCTTTGTTCTTCTATCCTTTGTTTCTAATTTCTGAAAAGAAGTGAAAACCTAAACAAACCTATTTTTATCATTCTTAACATTATTCTTCCATCTCATTTATATGGAGAGCAGTCCCCCCAATGAATCTAAGCATTTTCACCAAAATGAAACCAGTAAACAAGAAATATTCTAAATATACCAATGACCTATTACAATTTATATCCAGAGCATAATTAGTTCGCCCTCGTAAGCCCATAATGATTTCCAAACTCAAAACATTCAGCTCAATGTTAATCTCCATTGCAAATTTGAATTAACATAACTTCATAAATCATTACCTAATACAGGCATAATTATCAAAGTCAAAATACAATGATTGAATAGACACCAATTACAATTCACCTCATGCGGTACCATAAACTATAAAGCAAAAGCCCTTACTCACTGAGACTAATGTAACTAATTAGCTTTCAATAGTTTTTCCTTTTTGTAAACCAGTACCATAAAGTTAAAATCTCACGGTCGTTCCTTCTTTTTGTCATTTCCTCAAAACTCTAAATAGACCACAAATAACAACCAAACATTCAAAGCACATTTAACAGAATTTTTGGCACTTGCAAAAGCATTCTTATATTCGTATTGTATATTTGAATGAACTAGACAGGAATGCTTTTTCTTTTCTTTTCTTTTTTTTTTCTCATTTCCCCCTCAAAACCACTTGATAAGAAAACCAGGGAAAAATCAACTTTTTAGGTTGTAAAGCACTTGAACTGCAATTTGAAGCTTCAGTTAATGGTTGTTTTATGAGAAAGTTTAGCTAATGCTAGTATAAAAACCACTTCCAGTCATAACAGCTTACAATTAAAGCACCAAAATTTCTTTCATGACAATCAATACATAAACAAACAAATAAAACAACAATAACCCAACAAAAGAATCATCTTACTTTGCAAGTTCTTGACGGTCCTTGGCAAACTGCTGTGCCGCAAACTTAACAAAATCTCTGGCATAACTATCATTAAAACGACTAAAATCCAACATCTTCCAATTATCAGATAAAAAGTTCGCTTTCTTGAAGTACCCTTCTTTATATAAATGACTCACAAACATCTCCATTTCCGGTGAAAGCTCCTTGAGAACACTTGCCTCATTTTTTTCTCTCGTCCCCTTTTTCTCTTCTTTTAATCGCCTCTCATTAACAAACAACGAGTACAACCCCAATCTCTTCACAGTCTTCGCTTCCTCTTTCTTCACATTCTTAGTTTCCTCTCCTGCCACATTCACTTTCACATTTTCATTTGTATTTGAATCTTTTTTAACTTTTTCATTAGCTCTCAGATTTCTAACCTCCAGCTCCAATTCTTTCAGCCCTTTCTTCAACTCATCGTTGCTGTTGCTTTCGTTATCGCTTTCAGCTTTTTCCCGTGATCCTATTACCTCTTCGAAAAGAACCGAAAGGGGTTTCTTGTTTTTGTTATCGGTTGCTTGTGAAGAGGATGAAGCTAGGGTTCTGGCGATGATTGAAAGAATTGAGTGAGATTTGTGGGGAATGTGAGGAGGGTTCTTGGCTCTGATTCTGAAGAAGACAGACATCGCCACAGAACTGTCTGGGGTTTAGGATTTAGGCGAGATTTTAGACAAAAACTAAAATTAATTGAAATGACATTTGGGAGGAGATGAACGTGGGCTGGGTCACAGCTCAGGGAAATAGGCTGGGGCGAGGTCTAATTTTTTTTTTTAAAACTCATTAAGCATCAAATTTTTGTAGTACATAAATATTTACAATTACTATAATAACAGATCATTACATTAATATTCATAATAAAATATATAAAATAAAATTTATATTATTATATTTTTTATTATATGAAATATATGTTCGGCTAAATACCTTCATAGAGTAGGAATGTCTCTACTCTACTTACAGAAGAGAGATATCTCTACTATACTCTACTCACATTTCAAATCTCTATACAATTATGTTTAATTGAGAAAAATTGAGTTTATAAAAATTCGAATCATTTTCCTCACAGTCATACTTGACTTTAAGAACAATGGTTACCAGCCCCATTTAATCATATTTTGGATAAAAAATGATCCAAATATAAAGCGTTTGGGTGAATAAAATGAGCATCATATCACTTGGTGATATATAGAGAGACAAACATTTCGCACGGACTACAATAACAGATCGATCCGAGATTTTGGACGGTCGCAGGCACAATTCTTAAACAGGCAAATATAATTAATAATTAGTTTGAGTCGTCAGTGCTGTGGAATTATGAGCATCACCATCAACGTTTTTGTTATCTTCTTCAACCTTCAGTTTCAAGCTATTAACAGCAACAGCATGGGCGTCAATGTCATTTTCTTCTTATCTGCAACTGTGAGCACATTATTGATTTGTGGATACCTTCCCTTGCTGCCTGATGGTCTTGGGGGCTTACCGCATTTTCTGATTTAAAAATATATATATATATATATAACTATAATCTTGCAAAGATAAGATCATTAACAATCAAATGAAAATCAGAAATGAACAAAATCAACTTTACATTATTTTCACAGCTTTTTGTGAGTGGGATTTGGCGGTGGATATGGGCAAAGATAGCCTGTTTGTTAGCATGAAATCGCTGCTTGCTAGAGCCATGAGCAAATGATTCTTTCGTTCTTCCCTTTTTTTTTTTTTTTTCCCTTTTTTGGGTGTATTGTCCGTAAAGAAAGTTTTTGCTCAACAACTCTTGAGACTCGAGTGAAAGGGAGCAAGTTGTGGGTGTGTTGAGCCGAAGCCAGTGTGAGATCTATACGCCAAAAAGCCAACTCTGTAGGTATTTTGAATAGCCAAAGTCATTGCAACTCTCCCTTTTAAATTCATTATCCCCCCAGCCCCCTTTTTTTTTTTTTTTGGGGGTTACACTACCTATTGTCTTTGCTCACTTCATCATGCTAACGTACCTCATGTCTTTGCTCAAGTTCATCATGCTATCGTTTTTAAAATATTGCATCTATCAGCGCAGAATTTTTGTAGTCCTAGAGGCTAGCCTAATGTTGGTTGAGGCTTGCACTACAGCCATGTATCATAACAAAAAAGATAAAAAAAAAATTACTTCCACAATACAATACACTAGAAGTTACTCAAAATCTCAACCTCAATAATAAAACGAGAATATGACCATTCCGGCCAAAGAATGGATGTCAACTTCGCAAATCGCAATGGCAAACCATTATTTTCTTTAAACTGGACTTTTCTTTTACAAAAAAACTAGTTGAAAATTAAAAATATGGTGTTGGATCACAATGTTTCACGTGGCAGTCAACTACTTCGCAATGTGTTATGTTAATTTATATGCTCAAAATTCACCTGTTATATTTTTGAAAGGCATGGTATTTATAAATGAAGACCAAATAGCAAGTCTTTGGAATTTGAAAACAATTTTTGGCAATAGACAATGAAAAATTTTGTTTTTGTTGACTATTCACCGTCGATTGTTGTCTATTCACCGTCGATTGTTGTCTTAAAAGTTGATTCCAATCCCATGTGCCATATCACTTACTGTTTTATTTTATTTTATAAAAAAAAAATCAAGTTGAAACATGCACTTCAAAGACTAAAGCTTTATAATCAATTCATTTGAAACTTCTAATTTTAAACGAAGTATAGAAAGATCACATTTCAAGTGTTTGCATTCCCTTCATATTAAGAAAACTCTCTCCTTTATATAACAAAATGCTTTTCAGGCTGTTGATGCTCATCATAAGGTATCCAGAAGTTTTAAGTTCTCTTAGTGCCCCAACAAAAATGGAAATGCAAAATTTCAGTGAAACACAGAGAGGGGCAGGGCATGCACCTGGAATGTTTAATTAGTGAAGTGTAACACGACAGATCCATCACACGCTCACTTGCCCATGTGTGTTAATATACAGCTGATCAGGGTTTGCTTCCTTCCTGTAGTGGAAAGGTTGTGTGCCATCAAGTAAAGCTTCAACTCTTGCACCGTCAATTCCTTTAACTGTAAAACACAGTCAATAAAAAATGAGATTAAATATCATTAAAATTATTTGAGCAATAACCAACCCAAGTTTCTCTTGAATCATGAATCTACATAGACTGATATGCATCTCTTTCATTATCATACTGGGCATAACTTTTCTAAATAAAAATGTGCCAAAATTGCCAATATATCTTCATTTTTTATCTCCAGAAGAAATTAAATGTTCAAATACTCAACCCATTTGTCCCCGTTGGAATCTCAAATTACATTTGTTGGCGAAAGAATAAAGGCGCTGATATTGGAAATTGACAATGTCTCTCAAATTATCTTCTCAAACACAAAACAAAACTCTCATGCACAGAGCAGAAAACAAAACTTTGAGATGGAATAAGTGAAAGCAACATTTAGTCCAACCTTTCCCTTGTCAGCAAGGTCAGCCCAATCATAATTCGCACACTCCTTTGCAGCATTTTCAGTAGCTGCTTTCCGTTTTCTGGAGGCGTCGCTCTCTTTAACATCACCTTCCTCATCATAGTTATCCCCATAAACAGAAAGCTTGAATTCCTCTATTGCTTTAACAACTCCAGGCCTGCAGGTCGCACATGTGAATAAATTGCTGAGTTCATTCATCAATCAAGATCAAAATCTGAAGCATAAAATAAAAGCAAGAGCATTTAAAACTAAACCAAAAGTTTGTACTTACCTGGCCATTCCTTCTTCATCAGGAACTGTTTCATCTTTGATTTCTGGCATGTCATCTTCTTCTAGAGCTAAGGCTTGCAATACTGCATAATGCCTCTGCAAAGCTGCAGGGATTTATTCAGTTACATAATGAAATGGAATAACTTCAAAAATTTTAAATTGAACAGACATTTTTTTCAACCCCATGTGTGCCTTCGAGTACAGAAGTCAACCTATATCACAATGCATTATGAAAATTGCTTATTTTATAAGAGCAAAGTGATTTTCATCTCTGAAATTAAGGTGGGGTTCCACTTGTATGCACAAGCTCACAATTAGAAACCATTACATGATAAGCTGCTTTTTGAAGATGGCTTATACCAAACCTTAGCACTAACAGGCATTCCATAAGTTACTACATATTACCATATAGCAAATTACAACTTACAAGGATTAGCAAATTGGCAGACTGAAAAATCTTTCAAGTCAATACGCTTCATCAAAGCAGCAGCCTTTTTAACTTCATCATCTGATGCCCGAGGAACAGCATCCATATCCGAATGAAGCTGCAAATACCATTAATTACATCAGTGAGACTATAAGATAATCTATTCATTTTAACTCGGGCATCTTTCTTGCCTCTTCAACGGGTCTGATGTCATCAGAATATGGAAGATATATCATGTGCATTCCCGGTGGCTCAACCTGACCACCAGCTCTAACAATCTCATCCTGTGAAGATTCAAAAGAGATAAATAGCCTCAGTAATAAGTGGTAAATTAAACACATTAAATACCACTGGAATTTTCATTTTGGAAGAACATATAGTTTGTTCATTCGGACAAATCAAGAACTGAAAAGTGATTTTTTCCTCCATCATAATAAGCAAATATGAAAATCTTATTATATATATCAGAAGCGGACGGTGCTGCTACTGTTGGCAGCAAACTCACTCTAGGGAAAAACATATTAGTAGCTCATATGCCATGGAAAGGTTACAATTTTCAGGATCGGTACTTATTAGTGAATGTCAGATACTGTATATAGAGATATTTATACCTCTTTTTACAAACGGAAATATGAAATTCAGAATCATGTGACAAGCCAAGGTCCTTAAAGGATTACTAATAAAATGCCGCATCAAAAAGCCTGGTTACTTTCCAATTTCAACAAAAATGGAATCATGATGCTAGGATCTTGGGCAGAGGCAGTCGATATTTTAATCCGTAAATTAACACCTCGGGCAGCTAAAGAATCATCATATGCACCAGAAGATAGATTATTAGAAGCTGTACTTGGCATTCAGAAATCCACTTCGAAGGAAACTTGCCTAAAACTATCTCTAGGTGGTAGGGGTTGCATTATTGCTGTGGGATGGGTCCAGAAAAGGTGGAATTCTAGTTATAATCCAGAAACAATTTGTGTATATATTCACAGGAACGTAGGTGATAAAGTAGTTGGAAGTGACACAGGGCTGAACCGAGACAAAAACATAGAGTTCATCTAATTAGGTCCAGACCTTTTTAAGGGGGAACATTTCAACAAGGTTAATCCTCAAACAATACCAACACATATACTACATTGTCTTTCCATGGCATTTAGGCCGTAGGCACCCCAGGGCCAATGTTCAATAAAAATGCAAGAACAACCAGAAAACACTTAGCGATGAGTCAAATACAATTGAACGGCAGTTAAGTTATCAGAGAAGCTTGCCTTATCCAAAAAATAAATAAATAAATCACACGTCTTCCAGAATTATCCAGTCATGTGAAAAAATAGAATAAGTTCTACAAATGTGTATCAAAGGTCTTACTTGAGCAACAAGGGCAACCAACCGGGGATTAGATGGATTGCCATAAAATGCAACTGCAAAACTGCAAGGAAACAATAAAGTCTTCAAAAGCTATACAACTATATGTTGTAATTGTCTGAGTACCACTTTGATTGCCAAACAGCAACAATACAAGAACTAATAAGAACATGGCCGTCATCATACTTCCAGAAAAATCAGGTGGTTCAAAAAAAGGGTAGAATGAAAACAACTAGAGGAATTTGCATTAAAGAACTTCATGAATATCAATAAATGAATTTAAGATATTTTTCAAACTCCCACCACACTTTTCAAAAAAAAAAAAAAAAACTCCCACCACATGATCATAAAATGTACACCAACAAAAATCACTGTGATTCAAAAAACATTGACAAGAACTGTCACAGGCATGATCATACAAAAGAAGGAATTTCCAGATATCATACAATGTCTTTGTATCAAGAAAATGGTTTTGAGAGTAACACATAAGGTAGATGGGATAACAATTTTAAGCCATATATACTAATACAGACAACATAACATATAACCAGTTAAATTTCATAAATGTAATAATATAAGATTACTGAAAATGGAGGATAAAGCACTAACCGCTTAAGGCGTAACATGGATCTATGGAGGGCTATAAAAATGCAAGTACTTCCGACCACTTCCTGCATAAACCAATGAAAAAAAAAGGAGTAAGCTAATATAAGGACAACGAGCCATCAACAACTAAATGATGAAACAAGCATTAACTTCAGCAAAATAATTTTAGTACATTGTAGCAAAAGAACTAAGCAACCTTGTCACTAGGAAAAACAAATGTTGATGGCCTCAAGTTGTGATAATCTTTTAAGTAGCTTAATGGCTTGAACCCATGGAGACGAAGATGTCCCGTTGAAACTCTTTTGATCTCAGATAGCTCCTGAACTGAAAACTTGATATTCTCGCTAAAATTCCAAGAAGAGAATTAAATAATAACATGAACAATTAGGAATTGCAAAATATGAACAGTTTCTAGGTGATAAAGCTACATGACATCATCTGATGAGCCAACAAATGAACCAACGTGGATAACATTTTATTCTCTGAATCATGCTAGTTTGCAGTCCTTAATTCTATGCCAGATGGGTTAAACTCACTGCAAGACTACTTTTACTGATTCTCATCATAGCCAAAGCCATGCATTTGTTCAGTCAAAAAAGAAGTTTGCGTTTAGAGCACCATAATAAAGAACAAAAAAGTCTTGATTATCCTATTAAGGTAAAAATATAAAGCACAGAATAGGTACAATACAGACAAATTTTGAACCTAGAAAACAGAGAACTGATAAAAGAAACAGAAGGGGGCAGTGTTAGCTGAGGATGTGAAGGAGAGATCTTCCACAAAAATATTGACTATGATGTACAGTAGAACCTAAATATGCTAACCCTTTGTAAGGCTGAAAGCGTTTTGCAGGTTCTTGCATTAATGCACCAGTATCCGCACAGATGAAAGATCTTTCAGTCTGTAGAAAATCAAATATAATCATATAACAAGTAGGTAAACCCCATAATAAGCTAAATACTTACCCTAATAATTTTCAATTAAAATAACTGTTTGACATTTAAAAATTAAAAAGAGAGAGAGAACAAAAAAGGAAACCTTGATGTGTGACACATTACAATACAACCATATGTCTGCAAAAAATGCAACCAGCCATCATAATCTAATAATGGGAATCACCTTTAAGGGACGATTTGTGACAGAATCCAGCCAGGTAATTGCCCCTGTAAAGCAAAAGCACAGAAACAGGTGACCATCTTAAAAGACCACATGCAGAAGCCTAAAAGAGAGCAATGAACCCTATCTACCTGGAACAGTTGGACGAATTAAAGCATATGTATTCAATTCAATCGACAGTCCATTGGCAATTATAAATGATATTCTTTTAACAATGCGCTTTGAGAACATTCGCTTTCTCAGCTGATCCTTCATATCTTCCAATCTAAAATCAAATACATATTTCACATGTTAAATGATGTCAAGGACAGCTTAATTCACTAAAGAATTGGTTATGCTGTATTGTCTGATTCAAGTTTTAAAATCATAACATGGCCACGAATATCCATCTCCGGACGAGGGGAACTAAAGATAAATCCCATTTCCGAATACAGCCCAAATACATTGCCTTTGACTCTCGGAAAAAACAATCTCCTTCAACTCTCAAACAAAAAACTATAATAATAATTAGCTTTAGACATCAGAAAGCATACAAGAGTTGCAGAAATGGCCATTGAGGGGTCTAAAACACCTGTTGCAAAATGTCAGCACGAAGATCTGTTGCTAGCTGCACCCAAGGAGTTTGAGACTATATAACATGACAATAATACTATAACTACCAAGAGAAGCATACCGTTACTCTTCCCTCAAAACGGGCAAACTAACCATAATTGACATTATAGATGTCTCCCATATCTCATTTGAACTCATGGACCTTTTTTCAGTTATAAACAGCATCATGGTTACATCTTCATAAATTTGACAGTCAATTGCCAAAATTCACATCAGCACGAGTGCTTGATATTCATCCAGGTTAAATTACTAGTACTTAAGAATTTAAAGAAACAGTTGGTTAATTATTTCCTTATAATGTTTTGGGAGGACCAAAAACTTCACCAACTTTCAATAGTGATCCAACTTTCAATTATTCTAAGGAAACATGTGGTTACTTAGTAATGTCTCTAGTACATAATTGCTGAATTTTCTGTATTAAAAAAAAAATAAAAAGATTAACAAAAAATCAGAGATGCATACTTCTGTCCTGCTGATGGCATGAACAGAGCAAGATCATCACCTTCCAGTCCAATCATATCCTGCAACATGGTAACATCGATGAAATGTAAATGAATCTATCAGCCATGGAAGTCCTGAAAATAAAATGGCAATGGTGTGGACTTACAGCATAAAAATGAGACACATTGAACTCCTCATCGGGCGGACTCAGTGGTAGAAGTTCAATTGAGATGCCAAGATCTTGAGCATCCTGAAACAAAGATAAATGCATGAGTTGTCTTATAATAATATAAAGTCCTTGCAGGCCCCCAACTGCAATTTTATTTTTATAGAAACTCGTACCTTAGCTCGCTGCATTGTGGTTCTGGTCATATCAGTTTTTGCTGCACCCTTGATACTCCCAAAAGGATCATCTTCATTTGTAAATAACAGTATGCGTTTGTCAGCTGTCTTTGAAGATCTGAGATAAATATATAACCAAGATATTACCAAAAGTCACATAAAGTAATCTTAAGGAAACTCTTAGGCATACAGGGAATTCAATACAAAGAACAAAGTGATAAGTACATAGCATTACCCTTTGCGCAACAGGCCTTGCGCAACCCAGAGAGCATTGTACAGGGAATTCTCACGAGATCCCGAAACAATTCCATACTGACTCCCAATTTCTTTCTCAAAAGATTCTGCAGAGCAAAACAGTTTTCAGATTAGGCAAGATTGTTTTATCTTTAATAACTCTCCATCAAAGAGGACACTTAGTCAACTTATGTTGCAACATAGTATAAAAGGTTTCTGCTTAAACATAAGTATTTATGCAACCACGAATTTCATCACAGGAGCCAAAATTCAAACATCTCATGTAAATATCAAAGATTGGTTACAATGTTAGTTGTTTATCATTAAATTAATTATGATAAAATAGACCGCTGCTTCAGTCAAAACTCGAACAAGGGGAAGATCATGTGCATATTAACGAATAATGCTAGAGACAAGCACTCTCTGAAAGGAGTGAATAGATCTTCAACATCTTATAAAAAAGAATTGACAAGATCCATATAAAAAATGATGAAATTATAATGGATAGAGTGGGATACTGTCATCATAGAAAAACAAATTATGTTTAAAAGATAGTCTGTCCTCCAATTTCCATAGTAATGAAATGAAGAGAAAATGCATTACACCTAAAATGGTTACACTTTTTATTGGGTTTTACACTAAAGCAATTCCCTGCCTTTCCAATTTCAGACATTACTTGATAACCTATGTTTTGAAAATTTTCTAAGAGATATTATTGAATCTATTTGGAAAGAGAGGAAAAAAATAAATGCTAATGTTGACCCACTGACATCAAGACTAAAAACCGCAGTTCGACCTTTGCTTCCTGAGTGAAATGCAACCACGAACTATTGAAAAGGCCACAAGGTTGCTACCTTACAATTCTAACAACTGGTTAGTTTAAAGCCAAACAATACTTTTTCGGATAAAAAATCAGCAATATGACTTTAAAACCTCAACATTGATCAGAATCACAAAACTCCTACTGTGGTGCAATTCGTAACTAGTTGCATTTTGAAAACAAGGACTTTCAGTCCTAATCTAAAATTAGTCTCGAAAGATATGCAGTCGAGAAAAGAGAACTGGAGCAGGGAATCTAAAATAAACCATGCACATAATAAAATGCAAGTAATCACCAAAACTTACCCTCTATTTGATCAAATTCTTTTATAAACCTCGCAGTTGGCCTGTCTAGTTGCTCTCGTTCAGCAACATTGAATACAAAAACACCATTTAGATCTTGCAAATTCTTCTTTTTCCTCTGAAAATGAAAAAAAAAATTTTGAATGTTTACTTTTATGCTTATTCTTAAAAACTACATTCAAAAACCTCTTTCTCTACTCAAAAGTGAAAGGCCAGTTATACTATACCGTTCAACCAAAGACTACAAAGAAGTGTCAGACATAACAGTAAAGGCAACTTCGAATACGAGACGACTAATAGCCAACGTATCTTTCACTTTATTAGAACAACTTACAGTGTTAAAGAAGCAAATAGCTACTTCATCATACGATCTATTAATGATTTGAGTCTTCAATGATTGCGCAATACAACTAACAGCAATGTGGAAATGAGTTTCGTCTGCTTGATCCTCCTGCCAATTTTTTAAAAATCAAATATATTAACTCCAATCAGACTAAGAACCAAATGGCACAGTACAACAGCATTTACATAAAACATCAAACTTATTCACAAACCATCAACATAGCAAATTAAATTTCAATGCTGTAACATTTCATTCCCTTCTAGTTTGTGATAGCAGAACAATTTACTCACTGTATGTTGCTTCATGACTAGGTCAAATTCAATATAAAAATAAATAAATAAAACGCCAAGTCGCCGCTGACCATCTTGGAAAAAAATTTGAAATTTTAAAAAATCGATTATCATTCTTAAATGAAGAAACTCACGGCGGGACAAGTAGTGCTAAACATTTTGGGAGAAGCATCGACGAGATACACGATATATTCTTTAGTCGCCTCGTGTTCCTGAAAAAAATAAAAAGTATGAGAAATCAACTAATCTTCATCTGTTTTTTTTTTGGCCTAAATGAATAAAAATGAAGAAATTAAGAAACGAACGAAGCTCAGTAGTTGTATTTATATAAAAGCAAACAAGAAACGGAGAAAGGAAACCTTATAGAATTCGTTATCGGATTCTTCGTCGTCGTCTCTGAAGACTTCATCGGGGTCCAATTCCATTTTTCCCCCCCAACGAGAAATGAAAGGTTTTGGTTTTATTTTAGGGGCTTTTTGAAAAATTTAAATGATACCCGCGTACTAAAGAAATTCGAAACTGGAAACTTCAGTCCAGCGTCCGACAAGCTAAATGAAAGTCAGTGCGGGTCAATGGACCGGATTGGGGTTTTTCAGTCTAGACCGGATCAACTAACCGCCTAAATTATTAAAATATTAATTTTTGTTTTTTAATGTAGTACATTTATCTTGTAACTTCTTGTTAACAAATGGCGGGTTTTATCCCATGGTTAGTTGGAAGAAATAGTAAGAGGAAAAAGAAATTAGAGGAAAGAGTATAAGAGAAAATGAGTGGAAAAGAAGATTAATTTTATTTTTATTATTTAATTAGATATATAATTTATCTTTTTATTTTTTTCCCTCTCTTCCTCTCCTCTCATCTTCTCTCTCTATATTTCTTTAAACAAACATGCTATTAGATCATGTTCAATATTGAAATATTATAAATTTTAAGATACAGTTGTTATAAAAAAAAGATATAATTATGAAATAAATATTATATAGTTAATGTAAATAATAATTATTTTGATAAAAATGTAAAGGTATTATAGATTTTTTTATCATACAGTGGCGGATTAAAAACTGATTTGGAGTGAGGCCAAAAAGTGATCTTAAAAAGGTAAAAATTAATTTTGGTATTTGATAAAATTTTTTCAAAACATTACTTTTGGCAAATCATCCCATTTTATAGTAGTTTTAAAAAGCGGGGAAAGAGTAGCTTTTCAAAACCTAATTTTAAGGATTAATTTTATATTTAATGCAGTTTCATATATATCCTCACATATATTATTAAAATAAAAAATTATCTTATTTAATTAAGAAATAAAATCATTAAATTTAAAGAGATTGTTGTTATTACCAATATTATTGAGAAAATAAAATATAAAATAAAATTAATAAAATAAAAAAATTGTATTTTAGTTTCCAATTATTATATATACACAATAAAAAAAATTATGTGTACATATTTATAAATGTGTAAATAAATTTTATTCAACATTATCATTTCATTCTTACCGCAGTTCAATAGTAAGATTTACTAAATAAATACTATTACTTTTAAAATTCAAAGTATTTTTAAAAATATACTTTACTAAATATATAACTAATTCTCTTCACTGCTAATTATTTCTATAATATAGCTAATAATAAGTATTTTAAAAGTTATTACATTACCAAACTAACTCTAAATCAACTAAATTTCTAATTCACAGCAGATAGTGTTTATTAAATGGTTTAGTGTTGCTGTGAAATAAAAGATGTAATGACTAAGAAAAAAATTTATGAAAGTTGTCAAATTATGTAAGGCTTAAAATATAAATTTTTATTTATATCATTGATAAAAATTAGATCAAATTATGTAAACCAATTGATAGTGTTTATTAAATGGTTTATCTCTCGTACACTTATTTTAGATACAATAATTATATTTATATAAAAACTTATACGAGTAATAGAAGTCAACCATAGAATTTCATAATTAAACTTACAACATTCGTATGAAACTCAAGAAATTTTTGGATATTTATTTTTGTTGGGCCTATCCGACCCATCATAAGCGCGAATTCTAACAACATACAAAGTTGCAGGGAATAGTACAAGTGCATACAGCTCATAACAGAAACTGATGACATATAGCAACTGTGCTGGCTGATAATAATTAATAAAACCACCTCAAGTCCAAACCCTCATGATGCATATACACAAAATGTGGCTTTATTATAATTATTATTTTCTAAGAACACATGATAATTATTAGCCACCACACACTTGACACTAAAAGCAGCTAGCCTTATTAAACATTTTAAGGCAGTCTAGTACAGTAGAGAAACCATAATTTTATGGCCGCATGCATATGTAAGCCATGCCCTCTAAATTAAGCGGCCATTAACTAATTGATTTGAAGCCTTAATTAGACTTATTCTTAGCAGAACCATCTTCTTTTACTGCTTTGTTTTTGTCAGCAGATTCTTTTACTACAATTTGAGCATTGTTGAGAGATTTCGGCTTCTCGCTATTGATCTTTCCTCCTCCCCCGTGGCTCCCGCCTGGACGTGTAGGGTCACTACACACTCTGTGATCTCATCGGAAAACAAAAAAGAAAAAAAATAAATAATTAAGCGAAGGGTGTCCACGAGCTTATATACGTCAATAATGAATTCGAGCTCAAAGGGTGACAAAGAGGCGACATAAACGGCACAGATATCGGACTATTATTTATGCCCCCAGTGTCGCCCTTTAGGTTTCAATATCAGTTCTCTATATATGTATATACACACACTTAAATTACAAGGAATGAAAACAATTTACAAATAAACAAAATTTTTCATAATGATTTTGACCATCTACAAAGACTATGTAGCAGATGCATGACTATTATTTTCAAAGCAAATAATACAAATAAAGTGAGTAATAATTATGAAACGTACATGACTACCCCTTTTCTTGGCTGCTGGTAAGTCTTGAAAGTTGGCAGCTTGAGCGTGGTCCTTGGCATGAAGCTACCAAGAGTGAAAGCCATGATGAGCAAATTAATGGAGATAAACAAATTGCTTCTCACTCTTTCTCCCAAAATGCTCTAGGACGCTAATTAACTAGCTAGCTTTGAGCCCTCCAACTCAAAGTGATCCTAAATATATGGTGCAAGATTGAGGAATCACTGATAACGCAAGTGGGTAAAAAGACTCAAAATCCCCTTATTATCTAGTGAAAGCAATTATTCCCCCTCATGCTTTAAAACTTAAAAATATCTTGTCAACTGTCAATTCTTTTAGAACATTTATTTTATAACGTAAATTAAATCTCACCTATTACGAGATGACTGGATTACAGTCTAAAAAGCATATCGAACTCTTTAACATTACGATATTAAAGGAAATGCACTTATCAACTAACATCATTTTCGTTATTATATATCTTTATTTTCCATTTCCGAATGTGTGTCTGTGTCCATCGCTTTGGCCGTCAAAGTTCAAAAAACTTTGTCTGACCGGTGACTGTCGAGGAATACCACGCCCAGAAAATGATGGCAAAAAATCGGCAATAAATAAATAAAAGAAAGACTTTGAAAGACGACTTTGACTACCCTTTGTACATGAGAGGAAAACTTTGAAAGATGACTACGATCGCTACTTTTTTTGGGGAAAAAAAATATTAAACATACATATACACTAGACGTGACTCGAACTTAAGATTTAAATATTTATATAATAGAATTTTAATAAATTGATATCCCGATTAAACAATGTATTTTGACATTTCCGACTTGACGCCAATGAAAAACATTAAGTTTCGGTCGGTAAACATTTGCTTAAGAAATAAATTTTCTTGGTCTCAACTCTCAATGCCGGATATTAACTTAGAAGTTTTATTGTGATTGAGAGAGAGAGAGAAAAAAAAGAGCTTTATGGATTGGCCTGTTTGAAAAAAATCTCATGCGCTCTATTAATTTATATGTGTGTGCCAAGATATAAATGTGGGAGAGTGTACTTGCCATACATATCAAAAGTACCCAACTAAGATTGATCTAATTAGTATTTGAAGTTATTATACAACATTTCCTACAAACATCTGTAAGTTTTAAAATATAATAGTTATATGCACATTGATCAATAACTACATTTTATATATGTGGGGGAGGGGGGAGGGGTGTGTGACCATGATACACGAGTAAGTACAACTGTAGATTGCCATAGATATTCTCATTTTGAATTTTGAAGGTGACATTTCTCTTTGAAGAATTCCAATTAGGAGTCCCATTTTTCTGGAGAAGAATATATATAATGTATTTGATGCCACCTTGTCACATTGTATATTAATTTATATGCCTGATTGGGTTAGTGTGTGTGTATAACTGGGTTAGTGTGTGTGTATAACATTCTCTAGTGAGGACATCCTCCTCTTATTAAAGTGAGGATATTACTAAGATACCAAAAAAAAAAATCACACACACACACACACACACATATATATATATAGGCTTCTTCACTTTAGAGAATCATTAAATCATTGAAAACTATATATATGCATATAATACTCGGAATTATGTAGTCAATATTCATATGAAGCTCTTATGATAATTACTTCACTAACATTATGATCAAATTCCATATCTATGCAGAGTCGATTGAACAACAAATTAAAATATAACAATGGAAGCATTATTCAAGAACGGATTAGCGTTGCTTACGGTGATCACGATCAGTTCAGTTTGTAGAAACTTTAATTAATTTTGTAGTGTCAAATGAGGTATTTTGTAAGAATTTAAAAGTAGATATATTAAACTGTATTTTAACATAATTTTAGGGCGTCTAATGTAAGTAATTACCTTTTGACAAGAGTGTGTTTTTTTCTTCAAAGGAGTAGTGTTGTACATCTCAAAATTTTTATACCAAAAAATTATATCATGGTATTCATCAATTGGTTGATAAGTTAACATAACTAATTTACTTGGATATTATAAAGAACTATCCACTACTTAATAAATGAGACATCATTTGAGATAGAATTTAGGATAAACAATTTCGAATTTATCATTACTCTTCTCAAATAATCATCAAGAGAGTACCTATTATTACTAAAAGTACAAGCATAAGCACAAATATTACAAATACATTAAGCTTAATTTTAAAAGAACAATTTTGAGATTACGGAAGTTATTTGATAAAATTTAAGTAAGTTTTTTCTTTTTTTAAAAAATAAAGATGATATTAAGAAACAATATTTAAACGTGAAAAACGAGTAGTATTATTTTTTTACTTTAATAAATGATTCAATGCAAAACCAAAAAAAAAAAGGATAAAAAAGACAAAAATTGTAGGCTAGACTAAAACCAGGATTCTTATCCAAATTAAAAGTTAAAAATCTTTGTCATCTGGGGCTTAACCAGATCAACGTGCATTTTCCGGAAAGTTCAAAAGGTGTATATGTGTCCTTGCCCACTTTTTTTGAAAAATTACTGATCGACTTTTTTCTTTACGAACAAACAGAACCTTCATTTCATCATAAATTATGATTCATAATTTTAAAAGAAAAATTTTAAGATTACGGAAGTTATTTGATAAACTTTAAGAGGTTGTTTGTTAGATGTCTGAAGTCTGAAATTTATTAAATTCAGACATTTTCTAAAATATGCTCGTTTGTTTTTTGAAACTTTTGTTTGATTTTCAGACATTTATATCTGAATAGAAAAAGTAAACTTTTGTGATTTTTATCTGAATGGAAAAAGGTTTGAATGACAAGTAAATATTATATTCTAAAAATATCTCTATAAAATAACTTATTTCCTAAACTAGAGAATCTGATCTTCTTTTTTATTTTAATTTACAAGGACATAAATGTCAAATAACCAAATTTAAGATTTTTTTATTGTAAAAACAAACAAGATGTCACTTATATTCAGATATTTAAAAAAAAAATAAACATGTCATTCAGATTTTCGTATTCAGACTCATTTAAACTTTAAAAAAATTCAGACCCATTTAGATTTAAGATAAAAAAATAAACGCTACCTAAGTAAGATGTTGTTTGTTAAATGTGAAGTCTAAAATTTTATTAATTTCAGATCTTTTCTAAAATTAACTTTTTTGTTTTTTGAAACTTATGTTTGATTTTCATACATTTACATTTAAATAGAAAAAGTAAACTTTTGTGACTTTTATCTGAATGAGAAAATGTCTGAATGACAAGTAAATATTATATTTCAAAAATATCTCTGTAAAATCACTTATTTCTTAAACTATAAAATTTAATCCTCTTTTTTTTTTAATTTACGAGGACAGAAATGTCAAATAATCAAGTTTAAGATTTTTTTATTGTAAAAAAAACAAGATGCCACTTATATTCAGATATTAAAAAAATGTCATTTAAATTTTTATATTCAAATCCATTCAGACTTTAGAAAAATTCAGACTCATTTAAATTTCAGATAAAAAAAAAACATTACCTAAGTTTTTTCTTTTTTTAAAAAATAAAGATGATATAAAAAAATCAATATTTAAACGTGAAAAACGAGTAGTATTATCTTTACTTTAAATGCTTCAATGCCCCAAAAAAAAGACCAAAAAAAAGACAAAAATTGGAGACTAGACTAAAACCAGGATTCTTATCCAAATTAAAAGTTAAAAATCTTTGTCATTTGGGGCTTAACCAGATCAATGTGCATTTTCCGGAAAGTTCAAAAGGTATAAATGTGTCCTTACCCACTTTTTTTTTTTAAAAAAATTACTGATCGATTTTTTTCTTTACAAAAAACAGAACTTTCATTTCATCATAAATTATGATTCATAATAGACAGTACAAATAAATTAAATACAAGTTTATCAATCTTGCGTGTGCCTATTTGTTCATATAAAAGTTGAGATCAAAGTGATCTCAAATATATATAGACCGTGAACAGAGATTCAATGATAATGAAAGTGGTCACAACTTTATGCAGCTGGTAGGGCTAACAATGCTGGCGATATTATTGCTTCTCTCTTTTCATCTTTTTATTCTCATTGGACATGCTGGTGTGTGAATTATTGTCCATACTGAATTATTGAGCCAATGTTTAACATACGAAGGTTGCATGCTAATACGTGTATATTTACAATTTATTATAAAAGAGTTCGCATTTATATTTATGTTGAATCAGCTAGGCTTGCAATTTGTATTTAATTATTTTGGCAAATGTGATTGTCTCTATCATCCATGCATAAAAGCTAAAATTTTGTCCGGAGACTATTAAAGAACCGCAATAATTAATGATGGGAAAGAATGGACTCTAGTTAATTAATTTAAGCACGACTTTGAAAGATGTTTGAATGGATTGTTGAGGAAAAGGTAAAAAGAGTTTAATCTATGAGCTGCCCTTATTACTCATAACCCTTTGCCATTAGGCTAAATTGAAAAAAAAGAAAGATAAAATCTAAGGACTATAGAGGAGAAGATGTCAGTTATCTTCCTCTAATTTATTTTAAAAATAAGAAATCATAAGAAATTACCACTATTAATTGAGTACTATTACATTAAATTCCATGGTGGTTAAAGTTGATCATGTAAACGAAAAAAAGTTGAAGAATAGAAGCATTATGGGTTTAAGGGCACGATCTGAGGCTATCACAAGTTTAATGAACTAAAGCTTTACAGATCTTGTGTGTAAAGCCTTTGACTGATGGCTGGGCTAGGAAGCAAAGATATATATATAGTTAGGATAGAACTGTAGTACCACAGTTGCACGGTACTACAGTTTTATCCAACCGTTGGATTCAGATGATGAATAATTATTGACTGGATCCAACTCTGGGTCTAGCCAACTGAATGACAGACGCTGAACCAGTAGTACTGCTTTGGGCTATATAGTTCTGAAAAAAAGTTTTCTCATTATACTTTTTTTTTTATTTTAGGGTAAGTGAGGTATAGGATTTTTTTTTCTTATATGAATTTGTATGGATTCAAACTCGGGTGATCAGTTAAAAAAAATTATTAGTTAAATTTTTGTAGATAAAAATTAAATAATGCTCGTTTAAAACACAGTGACTCGTGATTTTGTTATTATGAAGGCGACAATGACAAAGTGGACAAATGCGTTGCTTGATTCCGATATGCTGGTAAAAAGAGATAATAAACAATAAAGGAATTTATCATCTTCAAGAATAAAACTAAATAAGTTCGTTTTATAGGTGAAAAGATTTATCATATATATTATGCAAAAGGGATGTTGGATTCTGTTAGCTGTTAGCTTTAATTGATTCTGCAAAGTCAAATGCAATAGAGTAAACATGGAATAAGTCAAATTCCACCCTTCAAATTACATGAAGAGTCCGAAGAGGTTGAAAAGTAGAACACCAAGAACAAGCTACAATAGCAAATGATTCACATTCAAGCCAAATATGATTCCAATCCCACCAAGTCCAAAGCAAAACAATAACAAAAACTTCCATGTAAAACAAGGTATGAGTATCACCTAAACGATTGGAAAAACAACCCAAAAACAGCCCATTGACACCTTGAAAATTTGCTCCACAAGAGGCCAGTATTAATTTTCAGATTAGGATTCAATGCTATAAGCCTTTTTTTTGCTAAGCAAAGAATTAATGATCAAGATTTGTTTTTTTTTTGTTTTTTTATTTCTCTTGTCTAACGATTGTTGATTTAGTGTTCAGCAAAACTCAGTCTAGTACTGAATTTTTGTCCTTGATTTTAACCGAAGCGATCGATTAACAATCTATTTGGAATTGCTTTTGAGAAATTCAAAAGTAATTTTGAAAAGGTAAAAATTAATTTTAGTGTTCTGTAATTTTTTTTTAAATCACTTTTGATAAAATTATCTCTTCTTTCAGTAGATTTTGAAAAATAAGGATGAAGTTACTTTTCAAAATATGATTTTGACAATCAATTTTATACTTACTACAATTCCATATATATTATCACGTATATTGCAAAAAACCAAAATTATCTTTACTCAATTAGAAAATAAAATCATTAAATTTAAAGAGCTGATTACTATTACCAATTATATTGAGATAACAAAATAAAAAATAAATTAATAGCATATTAAAAATTTATTTTAGTTATCAACTATTATTTATATACAATAAAAAATGTTATATATACATATTTACAAACGATAAATAAATTTTATCCAACATTATGTCTATTTTAATTATTTGTGTTCTTGTCAACACTAGAACTTACCAAATACGTATTATTACTTTTAAAACTCACAATATTCTTAAATATAAATTTTATTAAATGTATAATTGATTCTTTTTACAAAGCAAAGCTACGACATTACCAAACTTGCCCTAAATAACATGAATTTCAAGCCACAACTAGTTTTTACTAAACAATTTAGTTCTATTGTGAAATAAAAATGATAACTACTAAGAGAAAATTTATGAAAGCTGTTAAATTATGTAAGGCTTAAAATATAAACTTTTGTTTTAAAAATAAGAAAAAAAAATACAGCTACCATACTATGAGAGTTACCAAACACTTGACAATTATTAGAACACCACACACTTGACACTAAAAGCAGCTAGCCTTATTAAACATTTTAAGGCAGTCTAGTACAGTAGAGAAACTGTAATTTTATGGCTGCATGCATATGTAAGCCATGACCTCTAAATTAAGCGGCCATTAACTAATTGATTTGAAGCCTTAATTAGACTTATTCTTTGCAGAACCATCTTCTTTTACCGCTTTGTTTTTGTCAGCAGATTCTTTCACTACAATTTGAGCATTGTTGAGAGATTTCGGCTTCTCGCTATTGATCTTTCCTCCTCCCCCGTGGCTTCCGCCTGGACGTGTAGGGTTACTACACACTCTGTGATCTCATCAAAAAACAAAAAAGAAAAATATAAATAATTAAGCGAAGGGTGTCCACGAGCTTATATACGTCAATAATGATATCGAGCTCAAAGGGTGACAAAGAGGCGACATACACGGCACAGATATCGGACTATTATTTATGCCCCCAGTGTCGCCCTTTAGGTTCAATATCAGTTCTCTATATATGTATATATATACACTTAAATTACAAGAAATTAAAGCAATTTACAAACAAACAAAATTATGCATAATGATTTTGACCATCTGCAAAGACTATGTAGCAGATGCATGACTATCCCTTTTGAAGCAAATAATGCAAATAAAGTGAGTAATAATTATGAAACGTACATGACTATCCCTTTTCTTGGCTGCTGACAAGTCTTGAAAGTTGGCAGCTTGAGCGTGGTCTTTGGCATGAAGCTACCAAGAGTGAAAGCCATGATGAGCAAATTAGTGGAGACGAACAAATTGCTTCTCTCTCTTTGTGCCCTCTAACTCAAAGTGATCCTAAATATATGGTGCAAGATTGAGGAATCACCGATAATGCAAGTGGGTAAAAAGACTAAAAAACCCCTTATTGTCTAGTGAAAGCAATTATTCCCCTCATGTTTTCAAACTTTAAAATATCTTGTCAACTGTCAATTCTTTTAGACCATTTATTTTATAGCGTAAATTAAATCTTGCCTATTACGAGAAGACTGGATAACAGTCTAAAAAACATATCGAACTCTTTAACATTACGATATTAAAGGAAGTGCACTTATAAAGTGATGAAAATGAAATAGATTAATTTTACCAAAGAAGAGGGCCCGCAAATTTTGGTAGTTTTCCATTCCAAGTGGTAGGGATAACAAATGCGGGCACAAAGTGTTTATTGCTTGCCTTTTTCTTCATTTTTTTCCTCCTTTTTCTTGTCATTGGACATGCTGATCTGTGTACACAGATCAGATGGATGTATTACTCAATCCTTTTGTTGTTGATGATCAATTATTGAGCCTTTTTTGAGAACGACTAATATATTAGTTTAAAGTGAATTTACTTATAAAAATTAATTTTGAGTGAATTTAATTGGTTTATGTTTGCATCCATGCATTTTGCAATTGATACTTATCAACTTACATCATTTTCTTTATTATATATCTTTATTTTCCATTTCCGAGTGTGTGTCTGTGTCCATCGCTTTGGCCGTCATAGTTCAAAAACCTTTGTCGGACCGGTGACTGTCGAAGACACCATACCCAGAAAATGATGGCAAAAAATCGGAAATAAATAAAGAAATAAAAGAAAGACTTTGAAAGACGACTTTGACCACCCTTGATACATGAGAGGAAAACTTTGAAAGTTGACTATGATCACTACTTTTTTTGGGGAAAAAAAAATATTAAACATAGATATACACTACACGTGACTCGAACTTAAGATTTAAATATTTATATAATAGAATTTTAATAAATTGATATCCCGATTAGACAATGTTTTTTGACGTTTCCGACTTGACGCCAATGCGAAACATTGAGTTTCGATCAGTTAATATTTGCTTAATAAAGATATTTTCTTGGTCTCAACTCTCAATGCCGGATATTAACTTAGAAGTTTTATTGCATTTGAGAAAAAAAAATTGAGCTTTATGGATTGGCCTGTTTGAAAAAAGTCTCCTGCGCTCTAATACGTGTGTGGCAAGATATAAATCTGGGAGAGTGCATATACCATTCATATCAAAAGTACCCAATTAAGATTAGTGTTTGAAGTTATTATACAATATTTCCTACAAACATCCGCAAGTTTAAAAATTTAAATTCAAAGCCAAACAACAATGTATACAACCATATATACAAAACTAAAATATAATAACTATCTGCAGACTGATCAATAACTACATTTTATATATGTGTGGGGGATAACCATGATACACGGGTAAATACAACTGTAAATTGTCATAGATATTCTCATTTTGAACTTTGAAGGTGTCATTTCTCTTTGAAGAATTCCAATTAGGAGTCCCATTTTTAGAGAAGAATATATATAACATATTTGATGCCACCTTATCACATTATATATTAATTTATATGCCTAATTGGTCTTATGTGTGTGTGCGTGTGTAACATTCTCTAGTGAAGACATCCTCCTCTTATTAAAGTGAGGATATTACTAAGATACAAATATATATATATATATATATATATAGGCTTCTTCACTTTAGAGAATCATTAAATCATTGAAAACTATATATATGCATATAATACTCGGAATTAAGTAGTCAATATTCATATGAAGCTCTTATGATAATTACTTCACTAACATTATAATCAAATTCCATATCTATGCAGAGTCGATTGAACAACAAATAAAAATATAACAATGGAAGCATTATTCAAGAACGGATTAGAGTTGCTTATGGTGATCACGGTCGGTTCAGTTTGTAGAAACTTTAATTAATTTTGTAGTGCCAAATGGGGTATTTTGTAAGAGTTTAAAAATAGATAGACTAAACTATATTTTAACATAATTTTAGGGCGTCTAATGTAAGTAATTAACTTTTGACAAAAGTGAGTTCATTTCTTCAAACGAGTAGTGCTGTACATCTCAAAATTTTTATATCAAAAAATTATATTATGATATTCATCAATTAGTTGATAAGTTAACATAACTAAATTACTTAGATATTATAAAGAATTATCCACTACTTAATAAATGAGACATCATTTGAGATAGAATTTAGGATAAATAATTTGGGATTTATCATTACTCTTCTCAAACAATCATCAAGAGAGTATCTATTATTACTAAAAATACAAGCATAAGCACAAATATTACAAATACATTAAGCTTAATTTTAAAAGAAAAATTTTGAGATTACGGAAGTTATTTGATAAACTTTAAGAGGTTGTTTGTTAGATGTCCAAGTCCAAATTTATTAAATTCAGACATTTTCTAAAATATACTCGTTTGTTTTTTGAAACTTTTGTTTGATTTTCAGACATTTATATCTGAATAGAAAAAGTAAACTTTTGTGATTTTTATCTGAATGGAAAAAGGTTTGAATGACAAGTAAATATTATATTCTAAAAATATCTCTATAAAATAACTTATTTCCTAAACTAGAGAATCTGATCTTCTTTTTTGTTTTAATTTACAAGGACATAAATGTCAAATAACCAAATTTAAGATTTTTTTATTGTAAAAACAAACAAGATGTCACTTATATTCAGATATTTAAAAAAAAAATAAACATGTCATTCAGATTTTCGTATTCAGACTCATTTAAACTTTAAAAAAATTCAGACCCATTTAGATTTAAGATAAAAAAATAAACGCTACCTAAGTAAGATGTTGTTTGTTAAATGTGAAGTCTAAAATTTTATTAATTTCAGATCTTTTCTAAAATTAACTTTTTTGTTTTTTGAAACTTATGTTTGATTTTCATACATTTACATTTAAATAGAAAAAGTAAACTTTTGTGACTTTTATCTGAATGAAAAAATGTCTGAATGACAAGTAAATATTATATTTCAAAAATATCTCTGTAAAATCACTTATTTCTTAAACTATAAAATTTAATCCTCTTTTTTTTTTTAATTTACGAGGACAGAAATGTCAAATAATCAAGTTTAAGATTTTTTTATTGTAAAAAAAACAAGATGCCACTTATATTCAGATATTAAAAAAATGTCATTTAAATTTTTATATTCAAATCCATTCAGACTTTAGAAAAATTCAGACTCATTTAAATTTCAGATAAAAAAAAAAACATTACCTAAGTTTTTTCTTTTTTAAAAAAATAAAGATGATATAAAAAATCAATATTTAAACGTGAAAAACGAGTAGTATTATCTTTACTTTAAATGCTTCAATGCCCCAAAAAAAAGACCAAAAAAAAGACAAAAATTGGAGACTAGACTAAAACCAGGATTCTTATCCAAATTAAAAGTTAAAAATCTTTGTCATTTGGGGCTTAACCAGATCAATGTGCATTTTCCGGAAAGTTCAAAAGGTATAAATGTGTCCTTACCCACTTTTTTTTTAAAAAAAATTACTGATCGATTTTTTTCTTTACAAAAAACAGAACTTTCATTTCATCATAAATTATGATTCATAATAGACAGTACAAATAAATTAAATACAAGTTTATCAATCTTGTGTGTGCCTATTTGTTCATATAAAAGTTGAGATCAAAGTGATCTCAAATATATATAGACCGTGAACAGAGATTCAATGATAATGAAAGTGGTCACAACTTTATGCAGCTGGTAGGGCTAACAATGCTGGCAATATTATTGCTTCTCTCTTTTCATCTTTTTATTCTCATTGGACATGCTGGTGTGCAAATTATTAAATTATTGTCCATACTGAATTATTGATTCAATGTTTATCATATGAAGGTTGGATGCTAATACATGTATATTTACAATTTATTATAAAAGAGTTTGCATTTATATTTATGTTGAATCAGCTAGGCTTGCAATTTGTATTTAATTATTTTGTCACATGTGATTGTCTCTATCATAGCCATGCATAAAAGCTAAAATTTTGTCCGGAGACTATTAAAGGACCGCAATAATTAATGATGGGAAAGAATGGACTCTAGTTGATTAATTTAGGCACGACTTTGAAAGATGTTTGAATGGGTTGTTGAGGAAAAGGAAAAAAGAGTTTAATCTATGAGCTGTCCTTAGTACTCATAACCCTTTGCCATTAGGCTAAATTGAAAAAAAAAAGGATAAAATCTAAGAACTATAGAGGAGAAGATGTTAGTTATCTTCCTCTAATTTATCTTAAAAATAAGAAATCATAAGAAATTACTACTGTTAATTAAGTGCTATTACATTAAATTCCATCTTTATGGTGTTAAAGTAGATCATGTGAACGAAAAAAAGTTGAAGAATAGAAGCATTTCGGGTTTAAGGGCACAATTTGGGCTATCACAAGCTTTACGGATCTTGTGTGTAAAGCCTTTGATTGTTGGCTGGGCTAGGAAGCAAATATCTATATAAAGTTACAGAATTTTTTTTTTCTCTTTATACCTTTTCTTTTTCTTTTTTTTAATTTTAGGGTAAGAGAGGTATAAGATTCTTTTTTTTTTTTTTAGATTTCTTGTATGAATTTGTATGAATTCAAACTCGGGTGACTAGTTAAAAAAGAATTATTAGTCAAATTTCTGTAGACAAAAATTAAATAATGTTCGTTAAAAACACACAGTGACTCTGCTTTTGTTATTATAAAGGCCACAATGACAAAGTGGACAGATGCGTTGCTTGATTCCGATGTGCTGGTAAAAAGAGATAATAAACAATCATGGAATTTATCATCTTCAAGAATAAAAATAATTAAGTTCTTTTTATTTATTAAAAGATTTATCATATATATTATGGAAAAGGGATGTTGGATTCTGTTAGCTGTTAGCTTTAATTGATTCTGCAAAGTCAAATGCAATGGATTAAACATGGAATAAGTCAAATTCCACCCTTCAGATCAATATTCCATATTACTAATTTTTTTCCGAGACCTTTTCAAAAACTTCTTGGACTGTTTCGTTTAATTTCCCCAAATGGAGTTACAATAGGTGAAATTATATTTATTATATATATACAATTTGCAAAAGTAAAAACCACCATCCATAGCCCATAGCTAATACGTTCATCGAACAACACCTTCACATATACACACACACACGCCTTGATTATTAAATTAACAATATCAGATATACAAATTTGTAATACAAACACTTTGAGTTGTCATTTGTTTCTTCCGTACATGTGAGGTGCCAATCATTCTTACAAAAAGCCAACCAAACTCATTCATGTGAGTATTTAATTAATTTAGTAAAAAATACTAACAAATAAATGGTGGTTATTTCAAAACAAAATTCCACGTTATATTTTTATTGCATGGTTGTATTGCCTCAGGTGTAATCAAAATTTTCTCGTTAAGTAGTCATTGTTGTCTTAGTATCATCAAAACATGTAACAAATATGTAACATTAAATAATAAGATAATGATTCAGCGCTAACCTGATTTTTCATTCATCACTGTATCAAATTACATGAAGAGCCCAAATAAGTTAAAAAGTAGAACTCCAAACACAAGCTGCAATAGCAAAAGATTCACATTCAAGCCAAATATGATTCCAATTTCTTATGCCACCAAGTCCAAAGCAAAAGAATAACAAAAGCTTCCATGTAAAACAAGGTATGAGTACCACCTAAAGGATTGGAAAAACAACCCAAAAATAGCCCAGTGACACCTTGAAAATTTGCTCCACAAGAGGTCAATATTAATTTTTGGATTAGGATTCAATGCTAGCTTATTTTTTTCAAAGCAAAAATTTAATGATCAAGATTTATTTTTTTTATTTTTTTATTTTTCTTGTCTAACAGCCATCAATTCAGTGTTCAGTAAAAATCAGTCTAGTACTAAATTTTTATCCTTTGATTTTAACCCAAGTGATCAATTAATGACCTGTTTGGAATTACTTTTAAGAGGGTCAAAGTAATTTTGAAAAGGTAAAAATTAATTTTAGTGCTTTATAATTTTTTTTGTAAATCACTTTTGACAAAATCATCTCTTCTTTCAGTAGGTTTTGAAAAATATGGAAAAAATTACTTTTCAAAATATGATTTTGACAATCGGTTTTATATTTAATACAATTCCATATATATTCTCACATATATTACAAAAAACCAAAATTACCTTTACTCAATTAGGAAATAAAATCATTAAATTTAACGAGCTTATTATTATTACCAATTATATTGAGATAATGAAATAAAAAATAAAATTAATAACATATAATAATTTATTTTAGTCATCAACTATTATTTATACACAATAAAAAATATTTTACATACATACTTACAAATGAGTAAATAAATTTTATTCAATATTATGTCTATTCTAATCATTTATATTCTTACAGCAATTCAACACTAGGATTTACCAAATACATACTATATTACTTTTAAAACTCACAGCATTCTTAAAAATAAATTTTATTAAACGTATAATTAATTCTTTTTACAATTGACTATATTGGCCCTAAACAATATAGTTTTCAATCCACAACAACTACTTTTGACTAAACAATTTAGTTCTATTGTGAAATAAAAATAGTAACTACTAAGAGAAAATTTATGAAAGTTGTTAAATTATGTAAGGCTAAAAATATAAACTTTTATTTAAAAATAAGAAAAAAATAAGAAAATACAGTTGCGATGACAGTTACCAAACGCCTGGCAGCTGAGTTGGACTGTGACAACCCAGCTGCTGGACAGCAGTCCCAAACGGGCTATAGGATAATGAACTTCTTGATGGCCTTCATCACACATTTTGTAGGAATCTTCTTCATGCATTCTATTTCAATTTCTTCTTTAATTCTCATCATCTTTGTTGAAATCTTTAAATTTTCTTTGATAATTACAATTAATATCTTCTGTTCCTCGATTATATTTAGTATTAAAATGTCCAATCATGTTTGATTGTTATCTTTTGACCCTAATCTTGTTGTAAATGCACTTCAAAATAAACTTAGGTTAAGATCATCAATCTCTTAAATTTAAAAATGAATTCCGTAATAAAAATCTCTCGAAATAGTACTTAACAAGTGCGGCACTTTTTTTTTTTTTTTAATAACCATCAATGATTACATGCTTGCATTTATTTACTCATAGTTGCAATTGTAAATAAGATCATATCTCATATAGCACAGAGGTGACTACATCATATACAAAGTTACAAGGGGTGTTACATGTGCACAAAACTCATAACACAAACTGATGACATATAGCAACTATGCTAGCTGATAATAATAATTTAAGCTACCTCAAATCCAAACCTGCAATATCCACATACACAAACTGTGGCTTTATTATTTTCTAATAACACGTGATAATTATTAGCCACTACACACTTGACACTAAAAGCAGCTAGCCTTATTAAACATTTTAAGGCAGTCTTGTATTGTGAAGAAACCACACACACAAACACATTATGTATGTATGTATATGTTTCAATATGAAATTTTAAGATACAGGAAAATTCAAGAAAATATGTAAACCGTACGATTTTGTGTTTTAAGTTTTAATTTTTTAAACCCCTGATAACTTAATAGATTTTTAGGACTTTAACAAAGATCTTGAATTGGAATATTTTTAATATATATAATAAGCTATATGTTGACTGCTCTAATATTTGATGGGAGCATGCATATGTAAGCCAGGCCTTCTAAATTAATCGGCCATTAACTAATTGACTTGAAGCCTTAATTAGACTTATTCTTTGCAGAACCATCTTCTTTTACTGCTTTGTGTTTGTCGGCAGTTTCTTTTACTACAATCTGAGCATTGTTGAGAGATGGCGGCTTCTCGCTATTCTCGCTATTAATCTTTCCTCCATTCCTGGTGCTCCCGCCTGGCCGTTTAGGGTTACCACATACTCTGTCATCTCATCAAAAGAAAAGAAAGAAAGGAAAACATGAATAATCAAGCGAAGGGTGTCCATGAGCTTTTATATATTATATGAATAATGATCGACCTCAAAAGGTGACACAGGGGCGTCATAAACGGCACAGATATCGGAATGTTATATATGTCCCCTGTGTTGCCCTTTAGTTTCTATCTATATGGTATATACACAATCAAATTATAAGCAATTAAAACAGTTTACAAACAAACAAAATTTTTCGTAATGATTTTGACCATCTTATCTATAAAGACTACGCAGCAGATTCGTGACTATTATTTTGAAAGCAGATAATACAAATCAAGTAAGTAATTATGAAACGTACATGACTATCCCTTTTCTTGGCTGCTGATAAGTCTTCAAACTTGGCAGTTTGAGCGTGGTCGGCATGAAGCTACCAAGAGTGAAAGCCATGATGAGCAAATTAAGGGAGAGAAATAAATGCCTTCCCTCTCTCCAAAAATGCACTATGACTTAGCTAATTAACTAGCTAGCTCTGATGAGCCCTCTAGTTCAAAGTGTTCGTAAATATATAGCCCAAGATTGAAGAGTCACTGATAATACAAGTGGAGAAAAGACCAAAATAACCCTTATTATTTAGTGAAATTAATTATTGCCCCTCATGTCTCAAAACTTAATAATATTTTGTTGACCGTCAATTCTTTTACTTAAAAAATAAGTTTTGAAGGCCAGTTATTTTATAACTGAAATAAAAATTTTGCTATTACAAAAAGATTAATTTTCAGTCTAAAAAACATATCGAACTTCTTAACATTACAATACTAAAAGCAGCTTTAGTGAATTTAAAAAATAATGGAAAAGAAATAGATTAATTTTACCAAAGAAGAGGGGCCGCAAACTTTTGTCATTTTCTCTTCCAAGTGGTAGGGATAACAAGATAACAAAAACAGGCACCGTTGCTTTTCTTTTCCTTCACCCCCCCCCCCTTTTCCTTGGACATGCTGGTGCGTGGATAAATCAGACGGATGTATTATTAAATTTTTTTGTTGTTGATGATTGAATTTGTCCATACTTACTCCACTAACACTATATATATATATTACTTACGGGAATTACTTCACTAACACTATTATCAAATTCCATATTTATGTTTGGAGAGATTATAGAGTATCTTTATTGTACTATACTCACTTAATGCACGTACAAGAAGCATATATTTGTTTTGAAAAAATCATTGTAAAATTCGTAGTTGTGTTTAATTTATGCACACATATCATGCATACATTGAGTGAATGTAGTACAACATAAGTACCTAGAACAGCGTCGATTGAATAACAAATTAAATTAAGTGTTGGATCTTTAATCCATCATTGTTGTATCCTTAATTCAATGTTGGGCTTCTATATAAATAATTATATATTGCAGACTTCCATATAAGGTTAAACCCAATTAAAAGTGATCTATTAAGGTATTCGTTAATTTGAGCTTTAATATATCTGATAGGGTGTGAACCTTTAATGTGTAGAGACTTAAAGGTAATTATTATTTCTATAATAGACTGAAATAAGAATACTTAAAGACAATAGAAAAGTTCTTCTCAAAAAAAAAAAAAAAAGACAATAGAAAAGTTGTCTATATAAGTGGTTATAGTCCCAGATCACATGTATCGGTTTATTCTCTACTACCATTCTATCATTAGTGAGAGTGCAAAGAAAAGTTTAAAGGATTTTGGAGAAGCACATGTTGATCTGAAAGGCCAATCACACGACTTTAGAGAGTAATTACGCATTATGAATTAGGTACGCTTCCGCGTATTAATTTATTAATTTTTAATGATATAACATAAATGTTCCTTAATTATAGATAATGATTCTCACCAAAAGTAACATTAAGTTCATAATGTAAGTATTATTCAATGTTAGCTGATAGAGCTAATAATGCTGGCCATATTGCTTCTCTGTTGTCATCTTTTTATTCTCATTGGAGATGTTGGCGTTAGGAATTATTGTCCATACTGAGTTATTGAGCTTTATCCTGTGAAGCTTGAACGCTAATACATGTCACATGTGACTAATACTTTTGTATATTTCTAATTTATCATATAGTATCGATTGAATTAGCTAGGTTTGCATTTATATTTATTTTGGCAATTGTGAATGTCACTATCATTTAGGCATCCATGAAAGCTAAAATTTTGTCCGGAGACTATTGAAGGACCTCAATAATTGATGACAGGAAAAATAGACTTAAATTAATTAATTTATGCAAGACTTTGAAAGATGTCTTTGAATACTTTGTTTAGGAAAAGGCAAAAGACTTTGATATATGAGTTGCCCTTATGACTCATAAACCATTTGCCATTTGGCTAAATTTTTTTGAAAAAAGGGTAAAATCTAAGAATTCTAGAGGAGAAGATGTCAATTATCTCCCTCTAATTTATTTCGAAAAGATTACAACATAAGAATTCATAAGAAATTACTACTATTAATTAAGTAATATACATTAAATTCCATCTTTATGGTGGTTAAAGTAGATCAATCACATGATACAAAGTTGAAGAATAGAAGCATTTTGGGTTGAAGGGCACCATTTGAGGCTATCAGAAGTCGAATAAATTAAATCCTGAAGGATCTTGTGTGCAAAGCAAGCCTTTGACCGTTAGCTTGGCTAGGAAGCAAACAAATAGTTACAGAAAAAAGTTATTCTCATTATTATTAATATTTTTTTTAAGATAGGAGAGCTGCAAGATTTTAAAATATTTTTTGAGTTTCTTATATGAATTCAAATTCAAGTGACCAATTAAAAAAAAACAAACTATTGATCAGATTTCTGTCGACAAAAAGTAAATAATGTTCGTTTAAAATGCGCAATCCCTCGCGCGATTTTGTTATTATAAATGCCATAATGACAACGGGGGCAAACGCGTTGCTTGATTCCAATAAGTGGGTAAAAAGAGAATGGAAAACAACGGAATTTATCATCTTTAAGAATAAAAACAGGTGTTGATATATTGATTAATTCTTTTTGTATATGAAAAGATTTCTGATAAATATTATGCAAAAGGAATTAGCTTTAGTACTTGATTCTGCAAAGTCAACTCCACAAACCCCAGATCAATATTCCCTATTACTAATTTTTTTCCGAGACCTTTTCAAAAATTTCTCCTGGAATGCTTCGTTTAATTTCCTCGTATGGAGTTCAATAGATGGTATTATACTTACAAATATACAAATTGGGAAAGTGGAAAACGTCATCTATAGCCTATAGGTAATGTGTACCGTGCACGTTCACCCAACAACACCTTCACATCACATATCCATACGTACAAATGCATACATATTAAGATCCTGAGGTTTATTAAAATTCAAAAAAACTATTAAGTCATATAATTTATTAGTATAATATCATTATACTATTAATCATGATTTCTTTTATTTTCTTTATAATAACTTCGATTATCACCACATTCTTATTGATCCTGTTTGATTTGTTGTTTACATTAATTAGTTAGTTTAGCAAGATTTTATTTATTTTTCTTTTTATATTTTATTAATTATATTTATTCCAACATTTTCTTAAGATTTTTTTTCCTCTAGAATATTTTATAACCAGTTCATGTATGATCCCTCCTACCTATTTTTCTTACTATTGGCATTCATGTCTTCCCTATATTTTCATACATTGGCATGCACATCTTTAGAATAGGAAACATTGAAGACAATGTTTAGAATAAATTTGGTGGTGAGGTGTCTCAAAAAAATAAAAATAAAAAATTCTAAGGTATTTTATGTGATCTTTTGACATTGGATGATATGATGACTTTCAAATCATGATATTTGTATTATCTTTGGCTTTGAGTTAGGTATAGTATGTTTGTTACTTGACATGATGATATGAGTGACAAGTATGAATTCAGAGATTTGATGAGTGAAATTAATTGAGTTATTTGAAGGAATGTACATGGCAATAAATTCAAAGTGAATTTTTGAGCATATTATTTTTCTTTGAGAGTATTTCTTAGAGAGTACCCTTTTTGCCCATTTTTCATTTATATAGCTTATTAGTTTATTATTTTACACATGATCTTTATATTTTCTTTTGAGTCAACCATTAAAAAATATAGTGTGTTACTACATTTGAAAATCTATTAATTTATTAGATATTAAATAATATTTACTGATCTAAATGACAACAGAAAGGCCATCTTTGATCCATTTCAGCTTTTTCTATTCATCTCCATTATGAAGTATTCATAGTTAACCTCTTTTGAGCCTATAAGAAATTTTGAAAAAAAAAAACTTTTTTCTTTGTCTACTTATTATCATATCCCACTCTAGTTTAAAGTATTACCTTATGTTTTATGTTTTATTACCCATTTATGTTTGAGAAATGTAAGATGATTATGTTATTCATAAAAGTGGTGCAATGAAACAAAGAAATAATAGAAAAACAAAAAAAAGAGAAAAAAGAAAAAGTATACGATTGAAAAAAAAAATAAAGAAGAAGAAAAGTACAAAAGCAAGAAAAGCAATGTAAATAGCCCCTTGCCTTTATTTAAAAAGAAAAAAAGTCTCTATTTTTCTCAAGCACATATTTTAATTTTTCTATTATCTCTTCTTTATTAGCCGATATTCCTAGCCTATATTATGTTATAATAAAAGTTTTTTATTTTTATTTTAGGGAACTATAGTCTGAAGTAGAAGCTAGTGATATGTACTGAAAGATATGGTGATACCTAAAAATGAATAAAAATAATATTATTGGTTTAACTAGCAATTCATTTGACTTGAGATCATATTATTTTTATTTATAAGCTGTGGGCATTATTCTTTCATTTTAGTGAGAGTTTGTGATATTATGTTTATTTTATTTTCTCTTAATTTAAAATGATTTTTTTTTATTGGCTTTATTTTCTTTTGAGAGTGTCATTCTTATCCTATGAGATTTGAAGTTTACATGTCATCCTTGTAAGCAGCTTGATTAATGTAGCCTTGATAATTAATCATTTTGCATGAGTTCTCTTGACGGATTTGTGTAAATGGTTGATGTCGGAGTGATATTTCTTTAGGCTAGAGATTATACTTATAATTTTATTTAATTGTTGTCATTCATCTGATTGAAGAAGTGAATGCAAATACCTTGAAAAAAAAAATCATTGTTTTTAGTATTTATTTATTTATTATTTTTGGGTAATCTTAATGATGTTTGTGTGCATCATTGCTGAAGCTTTCACGAGACTATAACTCGTCCACTAGGGCTGCCTAAGGATTTAAAAGCTTGTTTCATACGTTAAATGCAATCGCGATTACTTGAGAAAGTGATTTAGTGAGATTTTAGTGCTTTGTTTTAGTTTTTATTTTTGCTCGAGAACTAGCAAAATCTAGGTTTGGAGGTATTTGATGGGCATTTATTACATCTTAATTATATAACTGCTAGTTATTTTTATTTGTTATTTTTAGTTAATTAAAATATTTTGTTGAAGAGGAAATTAATTGGAGATTGTGAATAAAAAGTATATGAAGAAGCTTAATTTGAGAAGCATTAAAGGTTAATTGATTTTGCGAGCAATTAGGCATATATGCACGTGAAATTCAAGCCGAGGAAACAGAAGCCAATAAAATTAATTCATCCATGCATGTGCAAAAATAAATAAATAAATAAATAAATAAATAAATGAATGAATGAATGAATGATTTTAGTTTAAAGGTGTCCATCACGTGGACATTAAAGAGGAAATTGAATTTAATTCAATCTCGTGGCTTTTCGTTTTGCCTTGCAACATAACTCTTTAAGGATTTAACTATAGACTATAGAGGCGGTGGCTTTGCATTGTATAAAGCCAAAGCTTTGGCTTTTCCACGGAAGAAGAGACGGACCGCGAGATACAGAGAAGAATTGAAGGCCGCACCTTGACAGTGGCTTCCATCCGTTCTATTGTCCTCAATCTTTTTATGTCTTTCTAATTTTTCATATTAGGATTAAAAATGAAGCCTCATATAAGGATTAAAAATGAAGCTCTATTCAATGAATAAATTACTTTTTTTAATTCAATTAATTTTCTATATATGTGCTTTAATATTTATGGATTTTGTTTCATATGATTAGTTGGATGTTGTTAAATTTTTTCACCAATTCTATCATGTATTATTAATTGTTAGGATAAAAATTTAACTATATGTATGCTTGGATTTATAAAGTTTATATATGTTTATTTTTTATTTTATGTCTTGTATTAAATTGTTTACACAAAATATTTAGGAAAATTTTGACTCTTTATTATTTAATATATTTACATGAGAACCCTACATATCATACAATTAAGTAGAAAAAGAACTCACATAAGATTAATTTTAATTGGGTTTGATTGTTATATTCATGAATAAACATAAATTGATTTTGGGTTGTCACTCTAAAATTGAGAATTGATTGATAATTAGATAATTGTTATGTTGAATTGTGGTGGATTATGAAACCCTTATACCCTTAATTTTTAGAATTCTTGTGTTAATTCACTCATTTTAATTTTAATTGTATCTTTAGTTTTAATTTTCTTAAACAAAATATTTTCTTTCAATTACGGTAGAGTTTTAATTAGCTTAGACTAAATTTAGCTTTCTTAAAAATTGATAGTCCCTGTGGATTCAACCTCATTATTCTTAGTCTACACTCCAATAGACACGTGTATTTATGAGTACATTAAAATTTACACAACATCAATCTAGTAGTTCAACCACCTTGACAAAAGATGTATGGAGGGTCCCCATTTGACTTCATTTGTGATGTAAGACAAACATAATCATAGTAGGAGTACAAGATTTTCTAGTTTAATTAGGAATTGCTTTATACTTTCTTATTTATGTCATATTGCTTTATGTTTTATTAGGAATTGTATAATTTTGGCTAATATAAATGGACTTGTTATGCTTGTTTCGTTACACAAGCTTTCAATTATTTTCTTAATTGCGATATTTCCCTCTCTTGTGAGAGTTGTCCTTCTTGAATTTCAAAAACATATGCTAGAACGATATTTAGTATCACTTCCACACTATGTCAAGTGGTATCATAACTTTTCTCTTTGCCAAACAAAGCTTTCGTGACCAGGAGGCACTCTCTATATGGAAATCCTTCCTCTACCATCCATCAATTCCACCAATTGCACCAACTTAAAAATGAAAAAAAAATGCAAAAACCCGAAGCCACCATTACAACAGACAACTAGGCAATGAAGAGTTCCTTGATTGGTTGCCTGATGTTGAATGATTCTTTAAAATAATAGACTTTTTAGAATCAAAGATGGTTAAAGTTGTAGGCGTAAACTCAAAGGAGCTACTGCAGTTTGGTGGGATATTCTACAAACTTTTCGTGTGCTATAAGGAAAAGGAAAGCTCAAGAAGTGGCATCGAATGCATTACTGAACCATTTTTGCCTTTTAATTATATAAAAACCTTGTTTTGTGAGTACAACAATTGTCGTCAAGGAGCTAAAACAACTAAAGAATATGCCCTTGAATTTCAAAGGCTTACGGAACAAAATAATCTTCACGAGACAAAGGTCTAGATGGTAGCTCAATTCTTTGATAGTTTACGCCCCAAAATAGAAGATTAAGTTGGGTTTCAACCGATACATACATTGCAAAATGCCATTTGACTAGCCAAAAAAGTGGAAATGCAACTTGAAAAACAAAAGGCTCGTAATCAAGCCACCATAAGCTCATTCATTTATGGTTAACAACATAAAATCTCCTACAAAAAACTTTGGAAAACCAACATAAAGTCGTAATGGACAAAATATATGGCCAATAAAAGATCCACCAAGTAGTAGTAATCTTTATACAGTTCTTGAAGGCAACAATTTTTTTTATTGTTTAAAATCAGGTCATATATCAAACTAATGTCTTGAATGAAGTTACCAATCAGTCAATTTAGCAACTCATGTAAAGGACAATGAAAAGCTTGAGGACAAATCATATAAAGACAATGAAGATATATAAGATGAGGAAAAATAAACACATCCAGATTCACTCACAACACAAAGTTTGTCATAAATATCAAAGAAGGAAAAAAAATGCTCAAAGACATAAAATCTTCAAGATAAGATGCACCGTCAATAAGAGGGTATGTGATCTTATTATTGACAATAGTAATATTGAGAGTACAGTTTTTAAGACTATGGTCGATAAGCTGCAACTTAAATGCAAAGGCATCATTTTCCATATCATGTTGGATGAATAAAAGACATTAAAGAGACTAAAGTAACAAAGCATTGGCTCATTCATTTTGTCATAGGAAAATACAAAGATAAAATAACTTGCAGTGTTGTCGACATGAATGCTTGTCATATGCTACTCAGGAGACATTGGTAGTTTGATCTTAATATAGTACATGATGGGAAAGATGATTCATATAGTTCTACTAAGACATTATGAAGTTATCCTTGCTCCAACGAAGTGAAAAATCAAGGGAACCTATAAAAAAGGTAGCTAAAACAGAACAAGTATAGTACTACTCTTACAATTTCAAGATATTTTGCCTAAAGGACTTCCTAATACGTTCCTTCCCATGAGAAACATTCAGCATTAAACTGAACTTGTCCCTGTAGCTAGTCGACTCAACTTACCTCATTATCATACAAGAGCAAGTTAAAGCTATGCTCGCTTTACTAACTCTAAAGAAAAAAAGTTGTTATCTAATAATAAAATCATAGTAAAATATCGATTCCTAATTTCTTGATCATATGATATGCGTGTTAAATTGGGATTGAAGCTATTCTCAAAGATAGATTTGAATAATAGATATCATCATATTCATATCCACCCTAGTGGTCAATGAAAAATAGTTTTTAAACTCACAATGATTTATATGAGTGGTTAGTCCTACCTTTTGGATTATATAATGCACCAAGTACCTTAATGAGTTTGATAATCAAGAATTCTAATCTTTCATAGGCAAATTTGTTGTTGTTTATTTTAATGGTATTTTTGTTTCTAGCTGCAACAAGGAAAAACATTTATAATATCTATGAAATGTCTTCACAGTTTTATGGGAGAATAGCCTATATCTCTACCTGAAAAAGTATAATTTTTTGACTAATAGTCTAGTATTCCTAGGCTATGTTGTGAGCATTCAAGGAGACAAAGTAGATAAAGAGAAAGTGAAGGCTATAAGAGAGTGGCCAACACCTACAAATATCAGATAAGCATGAAGTTTTCATGAGCTTGCTATATTCTATAGGCATTTTGTTGCAAAGGCAGCTAATTGTCTAAAGCAAAGGCAGCCAGTTTGCACAAATAAAGTAGGATAGAGCTTTTTAAAGTTGAAAGAAAGAATAACTACTGCACCAGTCTTTACTCTCCCAAATTTCAATAAATTATTTAAAGTTGATTGTGATGCTGCAAGGATTAGAACTAGAATTATCTTATCACAAGAAATATGCCCATTAGCATTCTCTAGCGAGAAGCTTAGTGAGGCCAAACAGAAGTGTTCTACTTATGAACAAGAGTTATATGCTATTATTCATACTTTACAATTGTGGAAACCCTACTTAATTTAGAAGGAATTTGTTATAAATAGTAATCATAAAGCTCTCAAATTCCTAAACATCAAAAACAAATCGTATGCATAATTACATTCAAAGGTTTAACTTTTTTTTTAAGCATAAGTCAAGACAATTAAACAAAGTAGCTGATGCTTTGAGTCGCTGAGCAATTTTTCTTACCTCGGCAAGGGTGAAATTATTGGCTTTGAATACCTAAAAGATCTCTATGCAAATGATGAAGATTTCAAAGAGGAACGGAAGAACTGTACCTTAGGAGCTCCAAGTAAGTATCAGATATATGACGAATTCCTATTCTTTATAGATCATATATGCATTCCCGAGGGACCTTTAAGGGAACGTATAATTTAAAAGTCATCTAACAGAGGATTAAAAGGACATATGAGTCAAGATAAAAGCATTGCAGTAGTAGAAGCATGATACAACTGGCTGCATCTTAAAAGAGATGTTGAAAAGTTTATTAAACATTGTTACACTTGCCAAAATACTAATGGTCATGTGTAAAACACAGGTTTGTACTTTCTTCTCCCCATTCCTGAGGCTTTTTAGGATGATTTGTCAATAAATTTCATATTGGGACTTCTACGAACTCAATAAGGGACAAATTCTTTCTTCATGGTTGTTGATTGATTTTCTAAAATGGCACACTATATTTCATACAATAAGACTTCTGACACAAAGAATATTACCCAACTATTCTTTCTAGTGGTTGTTCACTTACATAGATTGTCTATGACTATTGTCTCCGATCAAGATAGTAAATTCCTAAGTTACTTTTAGAAGGCCTTATAGAAGAGACAAGATACATCCTTGCATTACAGCAATACTTGTCACCCATAGATAAATGGGCAAACCAAAGTTATTAATCACACATTAGGCAATATTCTATGAAGTTTGATTTAGGATAATCCTACCAATAGGATTAAGTTTTATCTTAAGCAGAGATCTCTTATAATAATATGCCCAATCGATCGAGTGGGAAGTCATCTTTCGAGATTGTCTACATTGAATCTCCCTTATATACCTTAGATTTGGTTCCTTTATCTAAACTATCTAGAATGAGCATTATAATTGATCATATAATAGAGAAATTCATCAATGCTCATAAAGAAATCAAGAAGAAATTAGATGAGTCTGCTACTAAGTACAAGTTAGGAATAGACAAGCATAAACGCTTCAAATCCTTTGCTGAAAGAGATCAAATGATGATTCTATTGGGATTAGGTACTCTTTAAAGCATTTTAATTTTTTGATTAATAAAATGTTTGAGATATTTTCAATTGCATAAATATTTTGAATAAAGTCCGTTTAATCATATTATATATATTTATGTGATCATCATATGGATTCATGGAAGACATAAATACAAGTTATCTTATGATTAAATAAATTAAGTTTGCAGTTGATAAATAGAGTTGGGCACTCTATTTATGTTTAGACTGTAGTAAATTCATTGAATGTTTGTCTTAATCCTGTATGAATTTACTGATGTAGTTTGACTACATTGAGCTGGATCACATATGAAATTTAATTAACCTTGAAATGACTGTCAGACTTATTAAATCTCATAGGCATTGATTTTACTGTAATCTTAATCTTGAGTTAGTTATGATTTCATGATTGTAATTGTTATTCCATTTGAGTTACCAATGGGCACGACACACAATTGTGGTCAAGATTACTCGGAATTTTGGTAGGAGCAATTATGAGTATTGGAGTTATAGATTAACAATATAGAATTTGTACGACGCATCTCTTGATGGGTTTTCGGCACTTGATCATAGAATTCTCTGGCCAGAGTGTGTCGGCATATTTAATATGTTGAAAATGATCATTAGAGAAAACCAGTAAGTATCAAGGAATAAGATGTAATTAAATTGACTGGATAATTGAGATATCGATTTAATTAACGATGTCGTACAAAAGATTGGGCAGTAAAGAAATCAATGTGGCTTAGGATGAATTATTATTCGAGTATACAATTATGGAGGTCAGTTCCAATCTTTTAGTGGAGTAGATTTAGAATTAAATAATTGGGCTAGTTTAATTACATGCCTAATTATTGTAGCCACTATTGTATATTTCCAAATGATCCCTCGGTTAGCTCATTTAATTGACTACACCACTACTGGATTAATAAGCAAGATAATTAGCTATTTGGGTCAAAAACCTAAATATATCATTTAGTGAGAGGCTCCATTTAACATGCTTGTGTGTAAGGGACCTTATGTTATTTTACAAGGTGGGCCCCTTATAAAAAAAGTAAGTATCGTGGCTTTTGATTTTTATTATTTTGAGCCTAAGGTTTTCACTAAAGAGAGATATAAAAAGACTTATTTTCTCTAAAGAAAAGAGAGAGAGCATCCACTTGATACAAATCAGAGAAAAATATTTTTTCTCTCTAAAATTAAGAGGAAAATTTTCTCTTACTAGTTGTTTATAGTTGTGATAAAGGTGCTCACACATCAAGTGCAGATCAAACCTGAGTCATAACTCGGAAGATTATTTGGTGGTGGATCGTGATCTAACAGGAGTGGTGATGACGGATCGTGATCTGGGAGCCTAAATCACTTCAGTGGAAAAAGCAAAGATTGTTCATCTTTTTAGATTTTCAAGGTACGATTTCTAGATTACGAATTCTTATATATTGTAAGAGATCGATCCTAAAATTTTTTTATAAAAAATTAAAAAACTGATTTTTCTCCAACAGATTCATCTATGAAAGGATAGATTTCCTGTTGTACAATACAACAAATTCAAAAAAAAAAAAAAAGATTGGACCATTTCACATCTTGTAGAGAATCAATGACGATGGTCATGTCGTAGACCTACTAGCCAACTACAATATTTCCAAAACTTTCAATATTCAAGACTTGTTCGAGTACCATGGCCCTGCACGATTGCCATTTATTTAAGGCAACTGGAGGATAAGTTCTTCTAAGGAAAAGAGACTGATATAAGACAAACATAGTTATGGTAAGAGTATAAGATTTTCTTGTTTAATTAGGAATTGCTTTATATTTTTTTATTTAAGTCATATTCCCTTTTTTTTTTAAGGAATCATAATTTCATTAAGAATAAGATAATCTTAGCAAGTATAAATAAACTTGTTATACTTGTCTCTTTACACAAGCTTTCATTAATAATAGTTAATTATTTTCTCAATTGAGATATTTTCTTCTTTCGTGAGAGTCCTCCTTCTTGAGTTTTAAGAATGTATGCTAGAACGAGATCTAGTATCGCTTCTGCACTATATCAATTTGTAGTCATTGATTATATTAAATCCAATGTTCCATAATGGTTTCAATTTTAGACCCTTGGATTGTATTAGTAAAGTTCATCTAAAGGTTGTGGTTGCAAGCTCACCAAAAATATCATGTAAAAAAATACAAATTATATTTTGCTTTTGAGATACTCAAAAGTGATTTTGAAAATGTAGAAGCTAATTTTGGTGTTTGGTAAAAAATTTTAAAAAATCATTTCCTATAAATCACCTAATCCTACAACAAATTTTGAAAAGTAGAGAATGAATAACTTTTAAAAATATGATTTTGAGAATCAATTTTATACTTAATGCAATTCTATATATATATGCTCACATATATTATAAAAATTCATACTTATCCTTATTCAATTAGGAAATAAAATCATTAACTTCATTAAAATTATTATTATTACTATTCATATTTAGATAACAAAATAAAAAAATTAACAAAATAAAAAATTATCTTAGTAATCAATTATGCGTATATACAATAGAAAAATATTATATATGTGTTTATAAATATGTAAATAAATTTTATTCAATATTATTTTTATTTTAGTAATTTATGTTCTTATAATAATTTAAAAATAAGATTTTCTAAATACATACTAGCACTTTTAAAACTCATAATACTTTTAAAAATAAAATTTACCAAATGCCTAACTGATTTTTTTCACAACTGATTATTTATATAGCAAAGCTAATTTTAATTATTTTAAAAGCTATAACATTACTAAACTGGCCCTAAATCAATTTAGTTTTTAAGCTACAGCAGCTAGTATTTACGAAATATTTTAGGGTTGTCGTGAAATAAAAACTCTAACTACTAAGAAGGATTTTATGAAAGTTGTTAACTTATGTAAGCCATAAAATATAAATTTTTATTTAAAAAGTAGAAGAAAATTACAAAATAAACCAATAAAAAAAATACAGCTGGGAGAATTACCAAACATCTCGGAGCTAAACTAGGCAGCTGTCCCAAAGCGTCTGTAAGATCACAAACTCTTTGATAGCCTTCATTACATTTTTGTTGTAATCATCTTCATGCATTCTGTTTCTCGCCTTCCTTTCTAATTTTCTCTTTCGACCCTAATCTAATTGTAAATAAACTTCAAGATAAGCCTACATTAAAATCATCAATCTCTTGAATTTAAAAATGAATATCGTAATAAAAATCTCTTGAAAATATTACTTAGAGCGAATGTGGCATTATTTTTTTTTCATTACTAAATACAAAAATGTGATCATTGATTTTAAAAAAAAAATTAATAATGTCACATGAGAACAGAATTAATTCCTTTGGCATTTCAGACAAAAGCTTATAACTATTTAATATTACATCCCAAAAGCTAAGAGAACTCATTGGTACATATATATATATGCTTACTGGCTTCTTTAATGCTTCCATTATGAACTTCAATTTGTTGTTCAATCAACTCAGCATACATATTGTTTGGGGTATATAACGATGCGACCAGCTGCACTCGAACAAGGATTTCCTTCTCATGAGGGAGGAGCTATATAGCGTCCATGTGCAAGAGTCTTCTGTTCGACATTGAGGAGATCTTCTACTGGGGCCAAGGCATGAGTAGGAGTCTTTTGTTCGACACCAAGGAGATCTTCTGCTGGGGCCAAGGCCGAAGACCCAGTCAATGGCAGTTATCAAAACGTGTGTTACTTTCCGAGAATCCAGCACAAGGTCACTCAGCCACAATTACAACGTTCAAGCATCCACGACTGAGGACTAGGTAAAGTGGCAAACGTGGGTCATGGAGACCAAATTCCCAGGAGGGATATAAAAGGGACCTCCAAAGAAGGTAAAAGGGTTGGACCTTTATAGACATTGAACCGATTAAGAGAAAAATTCATTTTTAAAATGCTTTCTCTAGGTTCTTGGGGGAAAGAATTCTCGGAAATTTAAGGGATAAACATTACAGTAAAAAAAGCCATGAGACCAGTGGCAAAGTTTTTCTGAAGTAAGACCAGATTACTAACTTGAGCGTCGGAGGATTTATGTCGGGAAAACCCTCGGCATTCTTTGATTGGTTTTTATGTGTGCAGGAGTTTAAAGAGGAGAAGCAACAAGCTTTAAAGTCTTGCGCGTAAAAAAGGAGTGGCGTGAAGTTATCCCCAATCAACTACAAATTCAAATATTGAGGAGAGATTTTGGTCGTGAACGAACAGACCCAAAATCCTGTATCAACAGATATGGAATTTGATTATATTGTTAGTGAAGTAATTTCCATAATATATATATACTGATTACATATATGTATATGTAAGTATGTATGTATATGTATATAACAGACCAATTACGCATATAAATTAATATATAATATGATATGGTGGTGTGAAATATACATGGCCCATTTACTCTTCTCAAACAAATTGGACTCCTAATTGGAATTCTCTAAAGACAAATGCCACCCTTCAAATTAATAAAGAATATATATGGCAATCTTCAGTTGTGCTAACTCGTGTATCATGCTCACCCACCCAAAACATATATAAAATGTAGTTATTGATTAGCGTGCGGATAGCTAGTATATTTTAGTGTTGTATAAGTAATTATATACATTGTACTGAATGATATATAATAACTTCAAACACTAACTAGGTTATTCTTGGTATTGGGTACTTTTGACATGCATGGTATAGACACCCTCCCACGTTGAATTCTTGCCACGAACTCACATTTATATTTTCATAAATCATACATGTAGTCATATGTGCTTTTCAATTAATGGTGTAGTTAACGCTGAAGCAGCACAAAAAAATTTGAGTATATTAGAGCACGTCACATTTTTCTCAAACACTCCAACCCATTAAATTTATTTTTTAAAATTACAATAAAACTTCAAGAAGTTAATATACAGCATTCGGAGTTGGGACAAAAAAAATATATTAGTTAAGCAAATTTTAATTAACCGAAACATTATATTTCACGTTGTCTTCAAGTTAGAACTGTCAAAATATATTGTTTAATCAAGATATCAATTTGTTAAAGTTCTACTGTATTAATATTTAGATCTTAATTTCTGAGTCTCAGTGAATATGTGGTTAGTTAATTAATGTTTTTTTTTTAACTTTAAAAAGTAGTGGTCATAGTCATCTCCAAAATTTTCCTTTCATGTATAAACAGTGATCAAAGTCATCCTTCAAAGTCTTTCTTTCATTTATTTATTTCCCCATTTTTTGCCATCATTTTCTGAGTGCGGTCTTTGGACAGTCACCGGTCCGACAAAGTTCTTTGAACTTTAATGGCCGAAGCGATTGACACATTCACACATTTAGAAATGGAAAAGAGAGAGTTCGGGGATTTCATTATCAGGATGATTGTGTAATAATATTATAACTTATTTATTCTTTTATTAGGAAGTTGTTTACTTTTTATTAAGGATTTGTCTAGTATTAGGAATTAATTAGAGGGCAATTATATAGAACATTTAAAAATATTTTTTCAAGTATAAAGAAGAAAATTGGCGTATAAGTAATATTATATATCAAAACTTTTTAAATAAAGATAGCTTCTATAATAGTAAGTATATCAAATATTTATAAAATATATGGAAGTATATCTTAATGCTCTTTTACTAGGGTTCATATGAAATACTACTCTTATATAAGAGAAGTATTTCACATATTGAAGGCATGAAGAAGACATATCGTATTTTATGTTAAAGAAGCAGCTAACACAGGGAACTAAAAGAAACTTTATTTGGACGCATATGATGTTTCATATCTCTGTCATATTTTAGTCTTCTTCATCAAGTCTTCATCATATCAATTCTTTTATTTGATATTCTTTATATTTACTTAGGTGGGGACAAAGAGATCGTTTGTTATATTTAGGGGATCTCAAGAAAAGCAGCAAACGCAATTAAAGACGCGAGGTGCTCGCTAAGCAAGGTCAACTTATTAGATACAACAAGGTGATGACAAGAGTAAAAGGGCATATGAAATTGTATTAAAATCCAATATGTTGTAATATTTTCATTATTTAGTGAATTACTTATAGGCTTGGCCCCATGGATTTAGAATAGTAATACAAATCATGTAAAAATTCTCTGTGTTTTTTACTTTCTACAATTTATTATTGCTAGTGTATTTGATAGTTTTGTGAAGAATGAACGGTAATGTGAATATAGTTACAATAAACAACAACTAGGAACAGTAACTTGTATATAATATATAATGAACAATAATCATAAACAATATCTTATGGTCAGTGAATCATAACAATATTGCTTGAATAGTATCTATGAACAGTAATTTTAAAATTAATTAATTAGAAAAATTAATCTAACTAGTAGAGCTGGCAAAATTTACCATGACCGAATTACGCGATAAGAATACAACACGAATAAATGAGTACGAGTCATCAAATTTGATACAATTATTTAATGAGTTGGGTCTGAGTTGACACAATTTTTTTGTTTCTAGTTAGAGTTAAAGTTCATGACCCATTTATCTGATCAATGACACTATTATATTTTTATTTTTAATTAATTTAGACGTTTTTATTATCAAAACTCAAATATTAAACATGATTCTATATTTTATTTTTACTATTTTTACTTTTTGGAAGGATAAACATGTATATAGTGTTTTATTTATAAAATTTTATATAGATTTAAAATTTTAATGGTATAAATATGAAAAATATTGGTACATATTTTTTTTTATAATATATTAATATTATTTACATATACATAATTAAAACTTCGAAAGTATAAATGTGTGTGTGTGTGCGCGCGTATACTTATTGGATAAATAGTTTATTTTGAATATTGGGTTAAGATTTTAATATTTTAACATAATTATTAAATAAGTCGTGTTTAGATTAATTTAAATTTAACACCGCACAAAACTGATAGAATGCAGGGAACGTAAATAATACTCCGATCCCATTTATGTCGCCTCTGATCACCTATATATTGAGCTCAATATCATTATTTACATGTAAGCTCACGGACACCGTCCTAGGCGGGAACACTGGGAACGGAGGAAAGATCAATAGTGAGAAGCCGACATCTCTCAACAATGCTCAAATTGTCGTAAAAGAAACTGCCGACAAAAACAAAGCAGTAAGAGAAGATGGTTCTGCAAAGACTAATTCTAACTAAGGCTTGAAATTAATTAATTAGTGGCCGCTTAATTTAGAGGGCATTGCTTACATGTGGATGCGGCGTCAAATTAGCAGTCAATAAATAGTTTTTAATAAATATTAAAAATATTCCAATTCAGAATCCTAAATTATGTCCCTATTAAAGTCCAAAAAAACTATTAAATTATATAATCTAATTCGATAATTTTGTTATTAATCTAGACTTTAATAAAGGTTAAGAATACAAGGGCATTTTCCTTTTAACAAAATAAAGATACACTAATTAAAAAAAAAACACAGTCTATAATATGTACACATATGTACATATATGTGTGTGTGTCTCTCTCTCTCTCTTTATGTATATATATAATCATTTTTTAGTGAGAGCATCATCATTTTGATGCTAGTAACAAATAAAAAAAAAAACAGATTTCAATATATTAATAAACAAAAAATTATAATTTTCAATGTATTAAAATTTATACTCTTTTACTTAGTTGACATCCTCATTTTATCCTCAAAGTAGAGAGGAATACAAAGATTTCAAAAATTCTAATGGCTTTGATGGACATTTTAAATTAATAATATTAGATTTACAAATTTGAAATACAAACTATTTTTGAGTCCTCATGTTTTTCTTTGGCACATTTTGAGGTACTAGTCATTCTTACAAAAAGCCAATCAAGTTCATTTATGTGTGTATTCAATTAATAGGTTTTAAAAAAAATTAATTAGGTTAAAAATACTAACAAGCAATTGGTAGTTATTTTAAAACAAAATTTACATGTTATATAGTGGATAGTTTCTATTGCCTCTAGTTTACTCCAAAATTTCCCCTTAAATTAGTCATTGTTGTTTTAGTACCATGATTAATAATGAAAAATTTGTGGGCTCATACATCATTAATAATGAATGTGGATCAAATAAGAAGACAATAATTCGGTGTTAAAGCTGATTTTTTATTGATCATCGAATCAAGCTACATGGCTGGTTGAAAAGTAGAACTCCAAAAACAAGATACAATAGCAAAAGATCCACATTCAAGCTAAATACAAAACTGCTTATGAGCAAAAGAACCCAAAAGTAGCCCATTGACACCTCCGAAAACAGCCCGCCAAGATGATCAGTATTGATTTTAACCCAAGCTCCCAACTTCCCGAGCACCATGCCAAAAAGATATATATGTATACATATATTAAGATTAACTTTAAGAGAAATACTAGCGCTAATTACCACTAGCTACAATAATTTTTAGTTATTATTGTACACATTTTTATTTGTTCTACGACGCCTTTTTTCCCCCCCTTAGGGCATGAATAATATCACAAATGTATACCGGGAGATTTTGGTCAATGGTGTAAGATATTTGTATCTATTAAAAAAATGTAAATTCTCTAAAAATATTTTAATTAGTTCACAAACCGGTTAAAAAGATTATTTATAAATTAAAATAAAAAAAGAGTCATAATAGCTAAGAACCTTTCTCTTTCACGTTGTACTCATAAGCCTTCATTTAATTCGAATTTATTTTCCTATTTCTTATTAATTAACTAATTATTTATCCATTAAATTAAACCAACAATAGAAATTAAAATAATTAAATCCAAGGGTTTAGAACAACCCCATTATTAATGTTATAAAAAGTCATACAACATCGTAGAAAAGTTTGAATTTTTTGTTCTATTTCTGATAAATTATAAAAATAAAAATAAAAACACCATGAGTTTTTGAAAATAACGAACGTGACGTTCCTTGTGCATTTGCTTTAATAAGACGATAGCGTAAAAGAATCTGAGTGGGCATGTCAGCAGGCCCAAATAAAGAATGGGCTTGTTCAAATAAAACCATTTTGAAGGCGTGGGAAGAAAAGATGACAAGTTGAAAACTGTTTTTCGTTTTTTGAAAAAGAAAATCAATCTAAGATGCAACCAAATAGCCATTTTCTTTTAACTTGTTATAATTCTACATATAACCATTATAATTTCAAATATATTGATTGTATAGATACATACATTTATAAATATAACTTAGATATTTATTGAATATTAGCTCATAATTCTGATCTCAATCTACTCCCACAGACAATCAGTGAGAAATTTGAATTAAAATTCTCTTATGATCTGATTTCTTTTTAAACAAAAATATATGCGAGTGATTGATAGTTAAAAAATAAAAAAAATGAATAAGTTAAATACTATCTATCCAAGAAATCATTTAAAAACATATGGAACAAAAATTTTAAAAACTCATGAGACCTCAAATCAGATGAAAATCTTTATCCAAGAAATCTAACCCCAATTCATATTTTTTAAGATAACAGGTTGAAATGAAACCCCATATAAGATTCGAACACGGGCTTCAACGAAATAGCCGTTTGATTATTGTTTTTATCTTTATCTCTGTTGCAGTCAAGTCAAAGTTCTTCTCCGCTGCAATTGCTGATTGGCTGGAGATTACTCATTACAATAAAATGATTACGAGTTGGGCTCAGTTGCTTAGTTTTAGGTTGGCACCTTGGCCCAAATGTCCCTACTACTAATCTTTTTCTTTTTTATTTTTTTATATATTGGGGGAAGGCCCACCACTAATTGGTTACTAGTGCAACACACACTTCTTCAATCTCATTTCTGTTTTTAGACAAGGTACTATTATTTGAAAATTGTTTGCCTGTCATTTTAAGCCAAGAAAGAAATAATAATAATAATAAAAAAACCAGAACTTATATCATCTTATAATAATTGAATTATCTGCTTTCAAAAGTATGATGTAATGATCAAATCTTTTAACATTTGACATTATGCGAATACATTAAATTTTAATTTTTAATTAGAGACCAAATTATGAGGATAAAATCATATTAATAAGTCACGAGTGGAATAATGTTATTGAAAGATGAGACTTATGACCATAATTTTACAATAGTTATTGTTATAAATTTTTATTTTATTTTTGGTATAAATTAATGTCATTGAGATATCGCCGAGTGATTTTTAAATGATTTTCATTAGGTGGGCACCTAAGATTGAATTAAGGAATAAATTAAAACTGTAAATAGTTAAAAAAAATTAATTTAAACGTAATGCACTCTTATTTTAAATAATAAATAATAAAAGAGTAACATGACTTTATATAATCATCCATATAAAGGAAATTAACTTTTGAGCGCCTTAGTGTCTATGCTTTATGTTGGCGCGTGACAAAAGGATTCAGTTATTTGGCCAAAGGGACCCACGTGGCCACGCGAGGATGCAGCGTCACGTGAAAGGGCCGAGCTCCGCATCTGCAGTGTGCTGCTCCTGGGCATGCATGCACACATCGAGACAACAAACATTGGAGTTGGAGGACTTTCGTTTCACACGTGCGCCGAACCCAGGCACGTGCTACATTTACATTCGGTGAGGCTTCCTTCTCAATGCTCATTGGATAGTCATGGACAGAGACGGTTACTGAACCGATAGCGAAGACACTGGGCACGTGGCATGCAAACGTCACGGTTGGTCAGATACAGGAAGAAAGATGAAAAACGGTTACGGGGGCGAGAACACTTTAACGTGTTGATTTGTTCCGTTTACTACTTTTCAGTGCCAATGTCTAAAATGTCCTTTTGTTGATTTTAGGATGCCTCAACTTTTGAGCTATTTTTTTCGTTTCATAGAAGAGTATATAAACAAAAAATGAAAAATGAAAATGGTTGAATTAATAGTGGGTCTTACCAATTGAATCTGCTGTAGGTGTTGTTAGGAATCAAAGATTAAGCACAAGAAACTCAAACAATTATGGAAGAATGACTTATTATTTACCAAACAAATTTGGCTAATATATAGCCTTTACAGCTTAATAGAAATCAGAAAAAACAGCTACGTTTACGGTGGTAATCAAACTAAAGAATAAGTCAAATGCTACCCTAGTTAACATGGATTATTGAAACTGAAATCCTAATAAAACACTACTTATCTTTTCAATATCTCCAAATCATACTTCCTCTGACTGATATGAATGCTATTGGATCCCTGCTGCACTTCAACTCTAAGAAATTATCTCATTTTTCCCTAATCAGTCATATCAAACTCACACACCATAGAATTTTTAAACTCAACGAACATCAACTCATCATTGCCAGTAAATATAAGATCATCTACATATAAACTGACAATTAGAATTTTACCTTCTCTACTTGTCTTTGTAAACAAGGTGTTCATTATGGCACTTCTCAAAACCTTCATTCATGAAATGAGCCTCTATACGACTAAACCAAGCTCATGGAGCTTGTTTAAGCTCATACAAAGCTTTCTTTAACTTGTAGACTTTCTGATAATAATCTTTCTGGACATTTCCTTTAGGCTGCTCCACATACACTTCTTCACTCAGTTCCCCATGTAAAAAAGTAGATTTTACGTCAGCTGATAAACAATCTATCCATTTTAAGCCGAAGTGCTAGAATTATCCTTATTGTATCCATTCTTGCAACAGGTGCAAACACCTCCCTGTAATCAATTCCTTGCTGCTGCACATATCCCTTTGCCACCAACCGAGCTTTGTACTTATCCACTTCTACATTCTCCTTCAGTTTAGTCTTATAGACCCATTTAGCCCCAATTTTCTTTGCACTGACTGGTAGATCATTGAGCTGCCAAGTGTTGTTTCTTTCTATAGCCTTTATTTCAAAGTCCATCGCTGCCCTCCATTTCTCACATTTCACTGCTTTTTCGAAATAAATCGGATTAGTTGAGTCAAGATGTGTGAAATTTACCTCATCCTCTTCTTCTGAAAGACCATCACCACTCACATAATCTTCCATCCATCCTAGAGTCCTCCGAACCCTCTCTTCACAAGAATTGGATGACATGCTTTCATCTATAGAGATTGGAGAAGTGTTCTCCATCTCTTTTGTAACATCTTCACTTACAACCTCTTTATCATCACCCTACTTCAAATCGACCAACACCTACTCTTCATAGCTTTCATCCCAGCTCCATGCCCTATTTTCTTCAAACACAACATCCTTATTAATCACAATCTTTTTAGCTACAAGATCATAAAGTCTATATGCTTTATACTTATCACTTACTCCCAAAAGCATACAAGTGAAACTCTTATTTTCTAACTTAGTCCTCTTCACATTTGGAACATGTACATGAGCTACACACCCGAAAACTCTAAAGTGTGCAACTGAGGGCTTGCATCCACTCTATGCTTCTTCAGGCATCATATTTTTCGCGGCTAGTGTAGGGCTTCTATTCAGAACATGTCTTATCCAATTAACAGCTTTTGGCTAGGATATCTTAAAAATCTTTTTCTCTGAGAGCATGCACCGAACCATATTCATAATAGTTCGATTCTTGCTTTTGGCTACTTCGTTCTGTTGTGGGGTGTTTACTGTTGTCAACTGCCTTTTAATCCTATACTCTTTGCAGAACTCATTAAACTCAAATGAATTAAATTTGCCTCGTCTATCAGTACGCAAGCATTTTATAGAACAACCTATTTCCATCTCAACAAAATTCTTATAATGCTTGAAAGTAAGTAAAGCTTCAGATTTCTCAACTAAAATATAAATACATATTTTTCTAGTAAAGTCATTAATAAAGCTTATGAAATACCTCTTCTTGCTATTTGAAGTAGGTGAAATAGGTCCACAAATGTCTGTATGTACAAGTTGAAGTTTTTGAGTAGCTCTTCAACTGCTCTTCTTTGGAATTGGATCCCAGCGCTGCTTCCTAATCATACAGTCAGTGCACACACTGGTTGGAGCTTTGAACTGAGGTATGCCATGTGCCATTTTCTTGTATTGAAGAGTTCTTAACCCTTCATGACCCAAGTGTCCATATCTGCGGTGCCATAAATAAGCTAAGTCCTGTGTGGTTGTGTGAAAACAGGCTGGCTTTTGAGGCAATGATGTTGCAATCAGTACAAACATTCAATTTGCAGTCATTTCGGTCTGTATTATCATACCCTTCTCCTGATGGTATATCTTGCATCTCCCGATAGTATATCTTGCATCTCCTATGTTAAATGAGAATAGCCAAGCCTCTTTCTTGCAGTTGTTTAATACTTGAGATTATTCTTCAATTCTGGCACATAAAACACCTCTGTCACCACATGAATATCACCATTTACCTTCAGCCTTACATTACCTTTTCCTAATACTGTTATCCTTGTATTATTTCTCAACTTCACCATCTGCTTGAAACTCTCATTTAGTTCACAAAATAGAGTTTTGTCTCCATACATATGATTACTACACCCCGAGTCCAGAAACCAAACATCCTACCTTCTAATTTCATTTATCTCAACATGAGCCATGAGCAACATCTCTTCTTCTACCTCCAATTCAGCATAGTTAGCCTCATTGTCCCTACTTGGACATTCAAACCGAAAGTGTCCAAGTTTATGACAATGGTAACACTCGACAGTTGCTTTGTCCAAGGATTGTCGCCCTCTACCCCTTCCTCTGCCACTAGATAATCCTCGTCCATGACCTCTTGCCCCTGTCCTATCTTCAAAAGTCACTTTTGAGAAACTCTCATTTAGATCACAAAATAGAGTTTTGTCTCCATACATATGATTACTGCACCCCGAGTCCAGAAACCAAACATCCTGCTTTCTAATTTCATTTATCTCAACATGAGCCATGAGCAACATCTCTTCTTCTACCTCCAATTCAGCATAGTTAGCCTCATTGTCCCTACTTGGACATTCAAACCGAAAGTGTCCAAGTTTATGACAATGGTAACACTCGACAGTTGCTTTGTCCAAGGATTGTTGCCCTCTACCCCTTCCTCTGCCACTGGATAATCCTCGTCCATGACCTCTTGCCCCTGTCCTATCTTCAAAAGTCACTTTTGAGAGCTTGTTTTGCTCCAGTGTGCTTGTGGAACTTCTATTCATGAACAATTAATGAACTTTGCAGTTCATCAATTGAAAGCTCATCTATAGTCTTCGATTCCTCAATTGAATAAACTATATAATTAAATTTTTCACTCAAGGAACGAAGAATTTTCTCCATCACTGTCACATCCTGCATTTGTTCTCCATGCACTCTCATTCTATTTGTAACAAACATAACTCTAGAAAAATAGTCATTAACATTCTCACCAGATTTCATCTCAAGAGTTTTAAACTCTTTGCGGAGTGCCTGAAGAATTGAGCTCTTCACTCTTGCATTGCCTTCATACTTTTTTTTCATGGAATCCTAAATCTGCTTCGACGTGTCTTTTATGAGAATGGTTTCTAGGATGGTTCGATCAATTTCCTGAAAAAAATAGTTTTTCACTTTGAGGTCCTTCAGCTTCAACTCATCCAAGCCTCTTCTGTTGTGCTTTTCTCACAGCTGCTCCAACTTCTGGCTCGTCAGAGCTAGTTTTCACAAGACTCCAATGCTCTTTGGACCTCAGAAAATTCTCCATCAACATGCTCCAATGATCGTAATGACCATCGAAACAGGGAATTGCAGGTTGCACGAAATTCCCTTCACTTGCCATGCTTCTATCTACTCTCCGTTACTTAAAAGCTGCTGCTTTGTTTCTACAAGCCCAGTGGGGGCTCTGATACCAGAATGTTAGGAATCAAAGATTAAGCACAAGAAACTCAAACAATTCTGGAAGAATGGCTTATTATTTACTAAACAAATTTGGCTAATATATAGCCTTTACAACTTCACAGAAATCAGAAAAAATAGCCACGTTTACAGTGGTAATCAAACTAGAGAATAAGCCAAATACTACCCTAGTTAATAGGGATTATTGAAACTGAAATCCTAACAAGTGTTAATTTGCTACTTGACGAGTTTGTTTGGGATTGAGGTTGGACAAATATAGCTTTTAAGGTATAGCACAAAAATATTTAGTAAACACTAACTATTGTAGTTTGAAAATTAAGTTACATTGATTTTACACATGCATAATAAAAAAATCTATACTATCTTTAATAATTTTGTTAAAATTATATTTTTTAAAATAATCAAATACTAAAAGTATATTAGGAATTTTGGTATATTCAGTGTAATTTTATCAATTAATTATTTTAGATATATAAAATAATCAAATAATAAAAGTGCTATTTCTTTGTTTATAAATAATTTTATATTTTTTAATTTAGAGGGTGAAATTAGACTTACAAGTTTAAAGGTAAGATAGATTTTTACTATAATTTCTATTAAAAATTATGTTAATTTTAACAATTTGATGTTAAGATGATAAAAACTGAAACATTAAATAAGAAAAAGTAATGGTTAGAAAAATTTGGTGATAAAACAAAATGTTAAAAAATATGATGTGATAAAATGATAATATTCTTTTCGGAAATATAGTTAGAATAATAATACTATTTAATTGTATTTTCTCTTATATAATTTCTTTATTATAATTACAAGTATCAACACATTATGTACAAGGATCCACCATTAGTTTAGTAAAAAAATGATTTTTCTTCTCATACCCTTCGTATAAAGAGAAGATGTAGACACTTTCTTTCAATTTGAATGTGAATTCTACCTGTTTTTTTAATTTTATCCTGTTCATTTTAGACCTAGGCACGAATAGCGTTGTATCATAATTACTTAAGCATGTCCAACATTTTTTTTATAATAGTAAACATAAAAAAATTGTAATATAATTTTAAAAAGAATAGTATTGTTTAAAAGTTGAAACAAATTTCTTTCATTATACATGTTAAAAATTTGTCAATAAGGATAATATTCTCATGATATTTTGGTCAGATTTCACAATGAATCGCTAGCATGTTCTAAAAAATAATTTGATAGATTTAAGAATTCCCCAAAAGTAAGAAAATAGAAGTTTAAAGTATTTGTGTAACGTAACAGTATAAAGTATAAACATGACATGATTGATCAGAATTCTGAAAAAGTGATGCATGTAAAAGCAGTGGCAAAGTTGTGAATCAATGTATAGCCAGTGGCAATTAGTTTTTCCAGAATGCAATAGGTGAGTCTGACCGCCTCCGGAATCCCTCCATTTGCACTCACAAATTTCTGCTGCTACTACTTTTCTTTCAGGCTTCAACCCAATTTTTTGTTTTTAAAAGCCGCTTACTAGCCGACCGGTTCACGGTCAACCGGTTCTTTAACCTCACTACTATAATCTATATCTCCATTTACATGGATCTGTTCAGATCGCCAGCTAGACTCTAGATCAATTCTTTCTTTGAATCTTGGTACTTCATTGACTTTCATTGTGTAATCCGTTCGTTTCAGCTATAAACTTCGTCGTTTTAGTTGGATCATTAAGCTTATCGTGTTCTTTGATTCTTGTTTCTAACTTTAATTTTCGTTTATCATTTTTCTCACTGACTCCCCTGAAACTGCGTCGTTCTCAAGTTAAACAAGCTGGTATTAAGTTAGGAGCCGTTGTCCGATTCTTATTTTTGATCCAAAACTGTTTCATTTTAAACTCTTTCATTTCTTCCCGAAACCGTGTCGTTTAGTTTGACCCTTCGGGCTCAGATTTTCAAAACCTGAGGATTCGTAGTTTCTTAATTCAGAGCTACGACTGAAACGGCGTCGGATTATTCAGAATTGTTGATTATGAAACTGAAGTAAACGGAAACTTGAGGCGAAAGAGATTATTTACACACGCATAGGAGACAGATGACGTCAGGAGCGAGATTGCCAACATGGAAAGAGAGGGAGAATAACAAGAGGAGAGAGAGAAGAAGGAGAGCAATAGCGGCGAAGATATTCGCCGGCCTGAGAATGTACGGCAACTACAAGCTCCCTAAGCACTGCGACAACAACGAAGTCCTCAAAGCCCTCTGTAACGAGGCCGGTTGGACCGTCGAACCCGACGGCACCACTTACCGTAAGGTATCGTATTCTCCCCCACTCCTTTCTTTTTTTAAATTTATTTTTAATTTCTTAAACATGATTGATTTATAATAATTACTTTTGGAAATTCGGTTATAGTGATTTTGCTTGTGTTAGTGGCGTGTTTTCTGTTCACATAGATCAAATGATTATCGCGGCATGTGTTAAAGATCATCGCTGTGTGGCGCATTTTAGCAGTGATAGTTGCAATTTTGGGACAACATTTATGAAATTTCAAGAATAGAAAATTAATTTTTTTTAAAAAAAACTGAAACGGAAATTGATAGTTTTTCTACATGTATATATATTAATGACATTCCGTGAAAACAATGTAATTTACATGCGAACATAAGCCGAATCCAAATTTCCGTCGTTAACAGTAGCTAGTCTGCGCAATTGGCACCGGCGCGTGATAGCCGAAGCCGTTATTGTTATTATTGCGTTATTTTTCACTCACCGGCGTTCGATGGATCTGGGTGGCCACTTTGGTTAACTTTTTAATCATCGGCGAAGCACATCAGATCTAGTCAACAGTCAGCGGCTTTTTTTTTTTTTGGGTTATCTCTTTTTTTCTTTTTGGTTGAACGCGTGAAAGCACCAGCAAAGATTCTCTTTTTTCTCTCTCATTGAAGACTGGCAGTAATCTTAGTGATAAGTGTGTGTGAGAGAGAACATGCAAATGTAATGGCATGGATCTCGAGAAGACAGAAATGCCCCTCATCAAAAGTTAAGTTTTACTTGGACTGGGGCTAATATTTTTCGCTTTCATAGATTTAGTTGTTGGGCAACTTTTTCTGCATCACTGACGTCTTTATTGAAACTCAAAAACAGTTACCTTTTCAGTTTCCCTCAGATTTCCGTTCTGGGTACCAGTTGTTTTAACTATTTTGGGGATGATATAGTTCCATCTTTTGTGAGATTACCCTTCAATTATTAAGGTCGGTTATTATCATTTAATGTTGATATAGTTTGGGCAATGTTGATGAATCCTAATCTATAAGTCAATAAAGTTATCTGCATCCTTTGAGGGTTGGGGTTTCACTCTGGCACTCAGCTCTACACTACATTTCTTGCTCCTGTGATAGGAAATTGACTTCAAAATAATAGAAAAAAATTTTGTGGAGATAAATTTTGACTATGTGATCTAATGAAAAATTAAAAGAATATTTAGGGAAAGTTAAATTTTCCAAATCAGGATTCAGTTACTTTGTTAAAGATTGTGATTAAGATTATAGTTTGTTGTTCTCCTAGCCTAGGAGAAAAATGATTAATGAAGAACAGAAAAGTCAATAATTAATCTTCAACCATTGGTTCAAGCATGTATAGGCCTAGGGTCCATTGTGCCTTCATATTACCCAAGACGGCAAGATCATGCATATACTTATCATCTCATGCTTATACTTAGCTTATTTCACTTTTGACCCTCAATGCTCTCCCTCATGTTTGGCGTTGGTATGTAACACTGTTCAGTATGCTCAAGATATGAAGCATATGATGAAATAATGAATTGCCTTTGTAGTGTAAATAATTATTGCTCATAATGGAGTACAAATTAGCCTTGGTTGAAACTTTCTTAGTATAGTGTTGTAAAACATCTTAATGTCTTGATAAATTGTAATATGACTATGTGAGCGATAATAGGAGCTTTTGTCATTCTTATGCAATGTTTTGTGTTATCATAGTGCCAAATTAGCAAGCTTAGAATGTTTAACTTTGTAAATTGTAGTACTTATCTACTAATGTCAGTAGATCCAGCTATGCTGCTGTAGCTTGAGAATATGGAGCAATTTAGGATATAAATGGAGCAATTTAGGATATTCTCATGCATAAAATGGGAAACCAAGTTGGGGGAAATTTTGATTAATAACCAAGTTGGGAGAAATTTTGATTAATAAAGTAAGCATGCATTGAGGTTAACTGTTGATGATGTAAAAGTGCTTATAGCTGTAAACTGTTTGCTTAGATGATTGAAAAATCATAATACAAGTCACTCAAGAAAATCACGTTTCTGACATGAGAAAGATGATGCTTAAGGTGAAAAACTGAAAGATAGAAGGGGAACTAGACTGATGCTTCCCTTGTTTAATGAAGAAATAGATGAGTCAAATTCAGGTTATGCAAGCAAAACTGAAAAAATCTAGGCTTTCTCGAGTACAATCATGTTCATTTATTTGTGTGATCATAGGTTTTGTTGTAGTCTTGTGTTAATGCCAGTTGAATGCCCATATTTATCATTGAGAACCTTTTGACAAATTATTATCTTTTTATGCAACTTAATGTCCATCTAATTCTGCAGGGATGTAGGCCTGTGGAGCGCATGGATATAGTAGGTGGATCTGCAGTGGCAAGTCCATGTTCATCTTACCATCCAAGTCCCTGTGCTTCCTACAACCCTAGCCCAGCCTCCTCTTCTTTTCCAAGCCCTGCTTCATCTTCCTATGCGGCCAACCCTAATGCTGACAACTCACTTATTCCGTGGCTTAAAAACCTCTCATCTGCATCCTCATCGGCCTCATCCTCCAAGCTTCCCCATCTATACATTCACACTGGCTCTATCAGTGCTCCTGTCACTCCTCCATTGAGCTCCCCAACTGCTCGAACCCCTCGAATGAAATCTGATTGGGAGGACCAATCTTCGCGCCCTGGCTTGGGCGGGCAGCACTACTCTTTCCTGCCTTCTTCAACTCCACCAAGCCCTGGCCGGCAGATTGTTCCTGATCCTGAATGGTTTGCAGGAATCCGTCTTCCTCATGGTGCACCAACCTCTCCCACATTCAGCCTTGTTGCCTCAAACCCATTTGGATTCAAGGATGAAACTTTAGCTGGTGGTGGCTCCCGCATGTGGACTCCTGGGCAAAGTGGAACATGCTCACCTGCCATTGCTGCCGGCTCTGATCATACAGCTGATGTTCCAATGTCTGAGGTAGTAACTGATGAGTTTGCATTTGGAAGCAATGCAACAGGGCTAGTTAAGGCTTGGGAAGGGGAGAGGATTCATGAGGAATGTGGATCAGATGATCTGGAACTCACTCTTGGTAGCTCAAGGACCAGGTGAGCTAGCATCATTGTTTAATGAGGTAGATTGATTTTAATTGTTTATTTACTTGATCCATGCTGTGCTGCAGATAAAGAATCAGACAAGTGAAGAAGTTTGTGATTTCAGACCACTGACTCCCTGTCCTTATTTTTCCGTAACATATAACAAAAGGGATTAAGGTGAGCTTGGACAAGTGTGCTCTCTTGTTTTATATATATATTTTTCATTCCCCAAAACCCAAAACCCAACACCCCCCACCCCCCCCTCCCCGACAACACCAAAACCAAAAGCCCAAAGTTATAAGTAGCTAGTTTTTCAAGGTTTGCCCATCTTGGGGTGGTTTCAAAACCCTTTCATTTAAGAAGGAACTGATATATGTATGGATTAGCTGTCTGCCATTGGAAGGAATACTAGATGACCGTTGAATTGGATTGTAACTCAGTGGCAGAACCTTTTGGGAAAAATTGGATAGAATTGGCTTTTATCGTTGTCTTTTGTACATTTCATTGACATTATTATGTGATATATTTGTTATGCATTCCACTTTTCTTTTGGCTGTTCATTACTAGCTGTCATAGGTGATCCAATTTGTTTGTTTACTGCTGCAAATAGAATTGAAAAGCACTTTGTAGATTAGGGATTAGGACAATGACCAAAACACCACTACCTTGCTCCTAAAGTGCTAGAAACTGAAATTGGCTACAGTTTTTCTTGTCTCTTTGAATGCTCCTTTTCACTATCTTTTGACCAATATCCCACCGGTGGAACCGGTGCCTACCTGATACGAACAAAACAGCCAGAATATGGGTCCGTTTGCCCTCGCCATTTGCCGAATTCAATCACACTTTCGTCCAGACCTGGCCCGCGTGCCAATCCATTCATTATCAATTATCTTGGTGGTTCAATTATCAATTCAAGCCTCTGTTGCAGATTTGGAATTCACTGTTGCTATCGATTTCGACAAATGATTTGGCTGAATCAACTATTAAGTCTTTTGCTGGTTTTTTGTTGCCAACTTGCCATTCTCCTTGGAGTATCCTCGGCTTGAACTTTGTAGAATCCATGTTGCCTGGAAAATTACCTTCAAAATTTGGAGGAATCACTGAGTTAATTATTAGAAAATGCTTAAGAAAACACTAAAGCTCGTTAGCGATGTGGGTAAATTCAAATAAAATTGTTTGAAAATCTCTCGGCATAAGCTCGCTGAAAAACATACATTTTGACTTGAAAATTGATTGTTACATACATGGAGCAAATGAGTGTCAAAATTGTGGTTTTAGTCAAATGGTTAATTACTTGAATCTTGATACTTGCGTGTACGAATGTCGCAATGATTCAACTTTCTCGTGGATAAATAACATGAGTTTGTTGTGCAAATTGACAAGCTTGAATTGAATTCGGTAGAAATTTATTCCTAATTATCCATGAAATCTTGGAGTTGTTTGTCTCCTTTAACCTAATCCAAGTTAAAATACAGCGTGGAGATTTCAGTCAACTGAGATAACACCAAAAAGTTTAACTCAAATAAGTATGCAAAATTTGACTTGCAAACAAACATATTTAAAAAAAAATTAAAAAAAAACAAGGGTAACAAAAGTGGACAAATTAAAGGTGACATGATATTTTGCAGTCGAGACACAGATATTCTGTGCTCAATATCAAACAAATGGGTAAGTGGTCCTAAGTACTAACTTTGCATAAATAATAATTTTTGCATATTGGATTCGAATTGTTCATCATGAGCATAAGGTGGGTCTCTGAATAATGGCTATGGCCATTATATCGTCCCCTTGAGATATTGACAGCATAAAACCACTTTCTTTTTTTTTTTTTTTATTAATATTTGATGTTGGTCAAGTTATGGCAAAACATCTGCAAATGCTGTAAATTATTGCATTGAATCAATTATTTATCATGCCTAGTCCCCAATATGAACATTTCTAATGATCAACAAGTTTCTACAAAATAATTTTGAGTTTTTATGTACATTAATAAGAGAATTGAATCCTAATAATAATGTTATTCGATTTTTTTACAAGAGAAACAGACTTGTCTTGTTTAGTTTTGAGGTTCACACTGTAATTTTTAAATTGTAATAGTAAAATATTTAATAAATACAAACTGTCGCAACTTCAAAATTAAGTTAATTTAATCAAATATTTATACAGTAAAAAATTTACAATATCTTTATTTTTTTTAAAAAATTATTTAAAAATCATATTTATTACATATTATGAATTTTTATTTCACAATTACAACTTTTTCCATTACAGAACTTCAACACTAAATACCACCCGCAGAAAATATAGGCCATATAAACTGTGAAGTAAAATGTGGAGTAAAACAATCACCACAGAAAGTATTATGTACTTGAGCAATGAAATTAGAGTTGCTAGACCATACAAATTTACACATGCTAGCAGTCTCCACCACGTTGTGTACCATTTTCTTCTGCCTCATCTAAGCTGTACAACTAATGGGAAACCAATTTGGCAATTTCTTGGTTTGATCATGTAAACAAGGATGGAGATAACGAAATCACAAAGAAAAGAGCAGGATAAGATTTCATGGGTCCAGGCCACAATTTCATCAGCTATATTTTCAGGAGAGAACTGTCGAATATTTGTTCAACTCAAAATGTAGTGATCAGTGCTCAACCTTTTCAAATAGGTCTGAGAGAGCATGACACAGAATGGCAGCAGCGGGAGGTCTAGGCAATGACCCGAGAAGAATATCAGATGCACATGTTGATGGATTACCATAGAACCTAGAATTTTCTTCTGCCCAAGTAGCGACAATACTCCCTTCAAGTGAGCAACCAACAAATGCACCTGCATGGATGATCAAAATGTCAGCAACGTTCAACACAACTATAGAGACATGCTGCATCAGTTGAAGCATACAACCAACTGATGAAAGATTCAATTAAGCTTGGACTACATGCTGTCAATAGCATGTTTATAGTATCATCTGAATGAAAATAAAAATCCTGAGCATAACGAACCAAGTAGTGGTTGCAGTCATAGATGCCAAGTGCTCCTGGAAATTTAAGGGTTTAAACATAAATCTAGGTATGACTCCTCTCCACCTTGATGCCAGTGGTTTGAACCTCTTGGTTAATTATGCTCAACTTAAATCACGATTCATAGTAGTTTAACCCTATCCCAAAAAAAAAAAAAAAACAAAAAAAAGAAAAAAAAAAAAAAAATTCATAGTAGTTTAACTAAAACTTCAACTATAAAGGACTCATTTCATGAACCAAAGATCAGGAAGAATAAAGACAATGTGGACTAACATCCACCACTATACCAATCTCCCTCGCCCAGTCTATCCATCCTCAGATAATCTAGTTAAGATGATAGAGCATTTCTGGAAACCTATAAGTCAAAGTCAAGGCAATATATAGAGGCATCACAAATATATTGAAAAAGCTAACATTTATGTGTAGTACGGCAAAAATATGATAACTTCACTAACATCCGTGGCAAAAGCGGCATATCCACACTCCCCGCCTCTCACCAAGATCTAAAAAACGATTTACTCAACATTGTACACGGTGAGCAGTAAGTTTTGAGTACATATAGACATGCATGTATATATACATGGATGTCACTGAATTAAATCACTACATACGACTGTTCAAAGTACAGTAAAAGCATTTTGTGCTAGGATATATGACTTGAGACCTCAAAAACTGCAAAATCTCACCACAAATCGAATGAATCCTAAACACATTCAAAGAGTTATATAAATAGAAAAAGGACACTTGCTCTGTTGATGTGTGAACAGAAAAAACAAGCTTGTCTAAGTTACAAGGAGTCAAGTAAACAAAACCACTACGGACTGATTTCACTGAATATTCCTAAGATTGTTAGGGAAGAGAATCTCACCTTTACTGCAGCTGTAAGTATTGCAAGCAGCGTAACCCCCAACACCAGCACGAACATCAACTTCAGCAGCCCGTCCAACAATGCCAGCCGCAGCACTCAAGCTAGCCCCAAAGGAGAAGTGCATGTCTCCACAAAATGTTTTGACAGCACTTTTGGTTCTTAACACAATTATGAAATCGGTGAATTCACCTCCAGCCTGTTTGATATTAAGAAAGAACTGAGTTTCTAAGCATGCATAAAATAAAGAATGAAAATCCCAAATTTCTCTATATGGATCTAAAAGTATGTTTTTACTTAAAGACTACAGACTGGAGTAGAAAGGGTGAAACTAGAAATTTCACCAATTCTACATCAAAATTCAAAGATCGATTTAAATCTGCCAACTGCGACAGCAATTACAGAGAGAAGCATGCCTGCACTCTATCATTGAAAGCTAAAAAGTGGAGATGCATGGTTTTTTTTTTTTTTTTGAAAAGAAAGTAAATCTTTCTATTAATCACAACATCATTACACTCAATGCATCTGTTGGTATATTGTCTAACCAGACATCGGGAGTGTTTCTATCTAAGGCCAATTTGGCCAAAAAATGGGCACTAGCATTACATTGTCTAGGGACAAATTTCACTACTACATTCAGAAAGCTACTTCTTTGCTTCTTAATTTCCGAAATTGTCCAAAAGATTTCTGATCTGCTACCCTTGATGTTGTTTGCAAGCTCCACCACTTCTAAGCAATCAGATTCAATAATGAGGGAGGATAGACCCGCTTTCCTCGCCACCTGCATACCCCAATGAACTGCTTCTGCCTCTGCTAAGCTTCCATTTCCCCTGAGCGGTGTCTGCTGAATTCCAGCTGCTACTACCTGCCTCTAAAGTCCCTGATCACAGCCCCCAAACCTGCCTTTTGATCTTTACTGCTAGTAGCTGCATCCACATTTAACTTGAAGCCACCTTCTTGGGGTGGAGTCCACATCGTTTGCTTCTCATTACTAGGACCATCAGTAAAAGGCATCTGCATCTTTCTTACTCTTTGGTAGGCTTCTGTAATTGATTCTGCTTTTGCGGCTGAATTCTGGGGGCTATCTCCTTCACTTCAAAAATCCATTGATTCCTCGAATACCAAATGACCCAACAGTAAGCAACCATAAGTTCAAGGTCCATTTTCCTAAGCTTAGAACTCATTTCCAGCAGGGTGCTTAAAAAGTCTTTGTTCTGGTTTTTGAGATCAGAGGCTGCAAAAGGGGCATGAGACCAAATTTTCCTAGCTGCTTTACATTCCATAATGGCGTGCCAGATGGTCTCTACATGTCTCTTGCATATATGGCAAATTGGCTCTTGCAATATTCTTCGCTTCCACAAATTTTCCGCAGATGGTAGCAAGTTTTTTGCTGCCCTCCACATGAAGATTTTCATTTTTTCTGGAATCTCCAGCCTCCATAAGACCTTCCAGTGATTAGAGGAGCTTGCTGTGCTGCTGGTGGCTTCAATAGATTTGCCTCTGAGTGCCAATTGATATCCGCTTTTTACTGAGTATTCTCCCCGTTTATTAAAATGCCACATCACTTCATCTTGTGAGGTTACTCTTGGGGTTGGAATCTTAAGGATCACTTCGACATCAGCCCTCATGAAATGTTGATTCAGCTTATCAACATTCCATTGGTTCTCATCATTGAGCAGTTCAGCTACAACAGTATCATCAGGCAGTGATCGTGGGGAAATAGGCTTGAAAGTGTCTGGTCGTGGCAGCCAGTTGTCCTTGTAAATTCTAACTCTATCCTCATTTCATATCCGCCATCTGATCCCTTTATTGAGCATTTGTCTCCCCCACAAGATGCTTCTCCAAATATAGGAAGGATTGGATCCTATTTTTGCACTCAAAAAATCAGCCTTGGTGTAATACCTCGCCTTTAAAACTCTGGACACCAGGGAGTTTGGGAATTGAATAAGCCTCCAGCCTTGCTTAGCCACCAATGCTTGGTTAAAATTCATGAAATCTCTAAACCCCAGACCTCCTCTACTTTTTGCACAACTGAGCTTGTCCCACCTTGTCCAATGGATGCTTTGCTTGTTATCTCTTGATCCCCACCAAAACTTTGCTATGGCTTTTTGAATATCATCGCTTAAGCCCTTGGGGATCTTGAAGACACTCATAGCGAAAGCTAGTACTGCTTGGGCTGCTGCCTTGATAAGAATCTCCTTTCCTCCACTCGAAAAGTGTTTGTGCTGCCAGCAAGAGATTTTGTTGAAGACTTTGAGCTTTATTTCCTTGAAGAAACTCGTTCGCTTTTTGCCTACCATTGAGGGCAGACCTAGATACTTTTCATATCTATTAACAACCCTGAGCTTGAAGATATCTTGAATTGCTTCAATCTGCCCTTCTGCTATTTTCCCCCCAAAGAACATAGAAGATTTGTCAAAATTGAAGATCTGCCCAGAAGCTTTTGCATAGACCTCAAAAATCTTCCTTAGATGATTACAATCTGCCACTGAAGCTCTTGCAAAGATAAGACTATCATCTGTAAATAGTAAATGCGATATTGTAACATCTTTCGCAAACCGCAGGCCTCGAATCATCTGCTTCTTTTCCGCTTGCACCAGTAAGTTGGAAAAAGCCTCTGCACACAAAATGAAAAGATATGGGGATAAAGGGCATCCCTGCCTGAGCCCTCTTTCCGGCTGAATATGGCCTATGGGAGTCCCGTTGATCAGCACAGAAAAACAAGCTGAAGATATACACCGCATTATCAATGCTACCCAATTGCTATAAAAGCCAAGTTTTCCCAATATTTGTTCTAGAAAACGCCATTCAATCCTGTCATATGCTTTGCTGATATCCAATTTAAGAGCCACTAGATTATTTCTTTTCCCTTTGTTGGTTCGGATCTTATGGAGGCATTCATAGCCAATAATAACATTGTCCGTAATGAGCCTATTGGGTATGAATGCACTCTGAGTGGGTGATATAATATGGGAAAGGATTGGTTTCATTCCGTTGGCTATTACTTTGGCTATAATTCTATAAATAACATTGCATAGACTGATTGCCTAAAATCTGATACTTTTTTTGGCTTATCTACTTTAGAGGTCAACGCTATATAAGTGTGGTTGAGAGTGCCAAGCGTACCTTGCTCATTCAATACATGCAGACATGTTTCGATTACCCCTGTCCGGACTGACAGCCAGTGCTTCTGGTAGAAAGCTGCAGGAAGCCCATCTGGTCCCGGGGCCTTCGTGGGGCACATCTGAGCCAAGGCTTCAGCTATCTCATCTTGCATGAAAGGCTCATCCAATTTAGCATTCATCTCTAGAGTCACTCTGGCCGGCATGTCTTGGAGGGCAGCTTGAATTTGGCTTTGGCTTGGATTGGATGATGAAAACAGCTTTTGAAAGAACTCACAAAATTCTTTTTCAACCTCCTCATGCTTATCCGTCCACATCCCCTGAGAATCTTCGATCCCCCAGATTTTATTCTTCCTTTTACGGGCTGAGGCTTTCGAGTGGAAAAATTTTGTATTTTTGTCTCCTTCCCTTAACCAGTCTGCTCTTGACCTCTGCTTCCAGTAAATCTCTTCTTCCATTAACATTCTGTTTATCTGGCTTTCAATTCTTCTAATATCCTCCCCGTTTCCCAAATGGGGGTTATCCTACTTTTTACTTTGCAGCTGCTTCATGAGATTTTCATGCTTCCTTTTCCAGTTGCCAAACTCCCCTTTGCTCCATAGCTTTAGCTGGGCCAAGGATCTTTTCGCCACTGATTGAAACTGATTCACTGGGCTGTCCCACTCTTTTTCACCGAACTTTCCCCATTCTTCTGCCACAATACTTTTACAGGAATCATAAGTGCTCCACTATCTTCATAATGGTCTCGATGGAGAGCTCTACTTCTATGCTTTACTTCACTTCCCTTTTCGATGACATCAAAAGCGATCGGACAATGATCCGAAACCCAATTCTCCAGATGCCTTGCTTCTGAATTCTCAAAATCCTTGCCCCAATCTTTGCTGCATAAAACTCTATCTAATCTTTCCTCTATGAATTGAGAGCTATATCTTCTATTTGACCACGTAAAGGGATATCCCTTAGAGCCTATGTCCATTAGGTTGCAATCATAAACAACCTCTCTAAAATCCGCCACTAAATTCACATTTCTATCGTTGCCTCCATTTTTCTCATGCATATGCATAATTTCGTTAAAATCACCAAAACAACACCACGGAAGGGAGAATAAACTCGCTAACCTTTTCAACAACGTCCACGTGTGATGCTTTTGGCTAGTCTCTGGGTGGCCATAAATACCTGTGCATATCCAAACTCTTCTCCCGTTGTGCACAACCGCATCTATATGATGGGCACTATATGAAGTTATGTCTACACTTATTCCCGAGTTCCAAAATAAAGCTAAACCTCCCTATTCCATGTCATCTCTTCTACAAAACAATTCTCAAAATCGAACTTTCTGCATATTGAGTTTACTCGCACAATTCATTTTTGTTTCACAACAAGAAAATTTGAGGCCGATGGTGGAGAATTTTTTTAACAGCTAGCGCGTTCGAGGCTTCCCCACCTCGAACGTTCCAGCTAAGACTCTCATTGTTTGTGGCGGGGCGATTTCGGCTCCCGAATGAATCTTCGTCCATTGCCTCCAAGACCTCCCGTGCATCATGCTCTGTTTCTACTTCTTCCGGTGAGTTGTAACTTCGCTTGGCCTTAATGTGTTACTCCGTGTGACCGCTTTGGTGGACTAATCGACGTTTTCTTTTTTTTTTCTAAGCTAGGCCAATTCATTTCACAATTGGGTCTTTAGTTCTTGTCAACCCGCTTAGTCAGTTGATTCTTCACCCTTTATATTTCTAGCTTGGAGTTTCCATTTTCTGCTCTTGGGCCTATCCTCGACATTGCTTGGCCCATGATCCGTCTTTTTCCTTCATTTGTTTCAACCCGCCCTCTTTTGCCTTACTTGAGCTTCCCGGATCATTTGGTTTCCATCATCATCATCATTTCCTTTCCATTTTTCCGCTTCCGCCCATTGTTTTTTGGGAATTGGTTGACTTTTATTATTAGCTTGCTCGAAGGTTTCTTCTTCTTTTCTATCTTTGCTCTGACACTTCACTTGCAGAATTTCCATTTCAATCTCAGACTCCGTCAGCATTAATTGTTTGCTTTCCACCCCTTGCTTCTGGCTTTTATCTATCGGTTCTGGGGTTGCACTTCCCTCTTGGTCCAGTTGACTTGGATCTGGCCCGTTTTGCTTATTCGGATTTTGTTGAACTTGTGGCTGCTTTGAAGAATTTATTTCTGTAACATTAGTTTTTGATTCTCGATTTGTCCTATCTCTGGTTTTACTCAGCTTAATTCTTTCAGCTTGAGTTGCAGCTCTCATCCATCTACCATACGGTAGCTCTTCCTTTTGTTGGCCTTTATACTTCAGGCATTCTCTATACTGATGGCCAATTTGAGCACAACAAAAACAAAAATCAGGTAATTTCTCATACAATACTGGCATTGGGATTCTGTCTTCCACTTGTTGTAGAAACACAACTTTTTTCAGAGGCTGAGTTATATCAATGGACACTCTAACTCGAGCAAACTGACCTAGGCATTCCTCCGTTTCGTCAGTATCGACTTCCTTCACTATGCCAATCTTTCCCCCTATCTCCTGAATGGCATCTTTGTTCATACATTTTATGGGTATATTGTGGAGTTGCACCCAAAAGGTTGTATAGGTGAAGGATTGGTTCTTTATGTCTCCAATGCCCTCTGGTTCAGCAAGCATTAGCAACGCTCTATCAAAATGCCATGGTCCCCCCATCAAAACTCTCTTTTTTTCCTCTTCGGTAGCAAATTTAAAGAGAAAGATGTTATCCCTCATACTCTCCACTTTTATTTCCTTGACTGTTCTCCACGCTATTTGCATTCTTTGCCTTTAGGCCCTCCTTATTAATGCCGCGTCCCGAGTAACACCTTGCCCACCAAGCGATTTCTTTTAACTCGTTCTCCTTGTACTTTCATTTTCCCATAAAAGCTACTATATTTTCCTCTTCTTCTCTTGATAGCACTGTCTGACATTTTTGGATTAATTCCTCTGTATCCATCTTGCCAAGAGACCCCACAAATAGTCCCCTCTCCAACTTTTCGAAAGCACCGAAATTAAACCGAAAATGGAACCGAAGGCTGTGATTTAGGAATGTAGATGATAAAGGATAAAAGGACAAAAGGTAAAATGTAAGCGGAAAAAAAGGAGGAAAGAAAAAGGCACCCGACCAACGGTGAGGGTAACAAGCCATGGAGGCTTCAAGTGTCTTTCATTCTTAGTACTTTTTCGGAGAAAAGTTCTTGTAGAAAGAAAGAGTAAGTACCTCTCCATGGAGATGCATGGTTTGGAAACGCTAAAACAGTAAATTCAATTTTGTAAACAATAATGTCTAGTAACTAAGTAAATCAACGAAGTATTGGTTTACCACCTAGGACAAAATGAAAAAGCTATTTTCTTTTCCACACAATTTAAGAGAAATAGAATAAGGGGAGTGCATTAAGTAGCTAATGATATCTCCAAAATACCCTCTGACCTACTAGAAAACTTATATGAACAAAATGAAATAAAGTTAGTTTACCTGAGCTCCCCAGCCAATACCAAAGGATGAAATGGCTGATGGTGGAGACCAAGATCCATCTTCTCAACGAGCAATAACTAGCCCTGTTCCAACATTGTAGGTCCCCATCACCCCAACCTTTGCAACAGTAAGGACAGCAAGGCCCTTTGCTCGTTTTAAAATAGCATCTGGTATAGACTTCTCAGGTTTCAGAGAACCAACCTGACCAATGCTAAACTATGTTACAAAAGACAAATTTACAGGCTCTACCAAAAAAGTGGTTGAGTACTTCATTAACATGTTTTACAATTTCATAGTCTACTGTTGATGAGGGATAGACACGTTAGAAAGGCAGGAACCCATATTAAGCCATTGGTTGACAAAGAAGAGCATGGCCATTGCAAATTTGCAACTCCTTTCAGGCTCAAAAGCACCCATCTGAATCAATTAGCTTTATTTTAAGTCTGCTCAAACAACAAGCTTCACAATTTTAACTCAAAATAGCCAGACATTTTTGAAAAAAGTAATTCATTACGTGTATGTGCTAGTCTTATCAATATTTTGAAAAAACTGTCTAATAAACCAAGCGTATCAATGGGTCAATAAGGTTGAACTTCGAAAACACTCGAAACACAGAATCAATACCTTATTATAACCCCGTATTGTGTTTACTGCCGTGTAAATCTCATATTCCATGGATTGGCCCCATGGAAAGTTAAGCCATGATCTCAGAGTATTCAGGTCAGGGTGCGTTTGAGATTGAGGTTGGGCAGTTGTAGCTTTTAAGTTAGAGCATTAAAGTGTTTGGTAAACACTAACTGCTGTAACTTGGAAGCTATGTTATTATAAATTTTCACTTGTATAATAGAAAATCTATTATATTTTTAATAATTTTATTAAAATTATTATTTAAAATTTATATTTACTACATATTATTAATATTTGTTTACAATAAATTTTTTTCTACAATAATCAGAACTTTAACTTGATTCTGGCCTCAATCTCAAATGCATCCTCAGTCAGATCTTGGCCAGGCACCTGAGCAACACGACTAACTTTTTCCATCAAATGAGATTGGATAGACTCTAGCCGCACACAGCATACATCACACACTCGTTGTGGGTTCTCAGAACGGAACTTTGTTGGCAACAAACGCCTACCCGTAGAGCATTCATTACAAAATATCCCTCCACAGAAACGGCAGTGGTGCCTAGAGCACATGATAGGATGGAACCGTACATTACACAACATGCAAGCAGCAGCGGCACTATCAGGCAACCATTTAGGTGGCTCTGCTTCCAGAAGCTCCCTGACGTTACCAAAATTAGCTTCATTAAGAGTTTGAGCCATCTCTTTCCAAGCATCCTCAAGAAGAAGATAAGATACCCAAGAGATTCTACATCTATTGACATCACCCGAAGCAATAGCATTTACTTTCCCTCGAGCTGCAACTAACATTTCACTAACCACATCCCACGTTGTCATCTCCTTACGTCCTCCATTAAACTGATTCCAACCCCGGTCTCCATCGGGGAAGCATCCCCCATCAACAACAAGACCTGCACTCCATTCTTCTTGCTCACCTTTTGACATAGGTGGAACTGAGACAGGAATCCAAGCTCCAGTTTCTTCAGAAAGAGGTGTATCGTAATAGAAAAATTTACCCTTTTTCCGACTGCAAACGCCCAAAATATTTTGATCCTCATTGCCCTCCTCAGTGCCTCGAGGTGCTTCACTTCCAAATTCTCTCTGCTGCATCTTTCCTTCTTGGCGAAAATCACTAGTTTTCATCAGCTTAGTTTCTCTGCTTTCCTCAACCTATAAAATATAAACCAACACTAAAGATACTCAAAACAAATTTCTTATCCGCTGTAAAAACCAAGTAACAATTAATTACCTTACGGTGAAAAAGAAAAAAGTGCTTTAATAAATAAACCAGTAACACAGTTATCAAAATATTAAGACCATGTTTGAAATTAAATTATTGTATTTCTTAATTTATAATTGTGAAAAAAATATAATTATTAAATAAAATTTAATAATATATAATAAATATTTTTTTTAAATAATAATTTTGATAAATTTATTAAAAATATAATAAATTTTTATTATATAAATAAAAAATTATATTAACATAACTTATAATTTATAACAGTTAATATTTATTAAACACTTTAATATTATAATTTTTAAGACGCAGCTACCAAACTTCAATCATAAACTGTCGTTCAAATTAAACTCAATAAAGTTTAATCTTCTTATTACTTTTGATTGCTATAAAATCTTCTTATTACTTTTAATTGCTGATAAACATAAATTATTTAGGTGGCGAAAATACCCAGCATTTTCTTTTCTATTTTCTTTCAGTTTTTCTCACAAACCAACAGAAAAATAAAGAAATTTCAGAAAAAAAAGAGAAAGAAAATCAACGGTTTAGAGAAGAGGTCCGGGTGGGAGTAATCGAGTTCGATTTTAGGGTAACGTACGTGTCCTTCCTCCATTGGCAAAAGCTTTTTTTAGAATTTTGAATGAAACGACAATTAGTGACTGCCGTTTAGAAGTCTTATCGCTGGAGATAACAACATAACCGACAAGCCAAAAAGCCAAAACAGAAGTGCAGGGCAAAAGATATGATTACTTGTCGAAGTCCAGAGGAGAGACAAGAGACAGAAGACAATCAAACAACAATACGAGGTCACGGTTCGAGTCCCTTGCCGTTTTGAACTCTGTTTGGAATTTAATGTTATAAAAAATTAAAAATGTTTTTTTAAATTTAGTATCCGACCCTATGTGATCGGGTCATGCAGGTCAAGTATCCGAGATAGTCCGCTCGGGTTATGCGACCGGATGATATTTCAAATTTTTATTTTTTAACTCAAAAAAAATAAAAATAAAAATAAAAACCGCGAGCTATAAAACCAAAAAAACTGCAGCCCTCTACTCTTCTCTCACCTCTCACGAGTCACTCTCACCGCCAACGTCCACAACCACCGCGCCAAGTCGTCAGCAGCCGTCGGCCGTTCTCTAGCTGCGCGTCCTTCATGGTATTATTTGATTATGAAATTAAATTATTGCCGTATTGTAAATTGATTGTTAACTAAAAAGCAATTAGTTTGTGCTTTTAATAATATATTCGTTTTGGCTCTTGTTGTAATTTCAATTAGAACTCTCTACGGGGTTATGGGTAGCTCAAAAGTCAAAACCGATCCATTGTTTTGTTAATTTCTGTTACTTACCTCAGTTGAAATTCTGATAATATAGTTTGACTGTTATATTCAGGATTTGGTCCTGTATTGAGGTTGAAATGAGGAAAGATTGCACATTAGGGCATAACGATGATAATGTAGAAGTCGAATTGTCCAAATATCACAAAGTTAAAACTGAAGATGGCAGCGAAGAAATCAAAATGTCAGAACCCTCCAGTATGAATTATGAAGATGTTGCTAAAAAAGAGGATCCTATTCAAAAACAAAAAAAGATATATAAAAGATTCGTGTTATCCTTGACTAAGCCTTCACACCTACTAAGATATGGACCCGGCTCGAAGATGCTGCGTTGGGAAAATCGCAATAGGTTGCGTTACCTTTTGCGCAAACTTGTGAGACAGCACAATTGGGTGGATGCAAGTGGTGTGCTCAGTGTGTTGTTGAAAGGGACAAGTGCAGAGAAATGTCCTGTGGCGAATCGACTCAAGTATACGGTATAAATGCTAATTTTCGTGATTGTATGGCTTTTTTGGTGTTCTTTTATTTTATTATTCTACTTGCTGATTTAAATTTAGGAGTTATGCATAATGATGGTTACGTTAAATGGTCTGACTTAAATTTATATGTAGATAATTTTTTTCTTTTTTTCCCTAAATTTAAAGGGGTGGCCAAAGCCTTCTTTTTTTTTTTTTTTTAGTTTCTTACGTCCCTGAAGATATCAATCCGGATGGATAACAAAGTAAAGCTGCTGGAAAACTACTTGGCCACACCCTTGGGGGCTTGTATGTAGATAATTCTATATGTTAAAAGTTACAAATATGTTAGGCTGCCTGAATTTAGTCTGCTTACAGTAATCTTGTCTTATCAGTAAAACAGTAGTTAATTATTAGATTCTTGACTTTTAGGTTTTACTGTTGAGTCTTTTGAAATAGAACATTTAATTGGTCTATTTTCTGTTTGTAAGTAGTTGCAAACAAATAGTTCCCCTCCCCCCTTGCACGATCACTGATTTGTTTTGAGAGCTTGCTATTGGTGATTTCGTAGCTGAATAACTTAAGCAAACTAGGGTAAAGGGATTTAGTAGGAAAGACTGGCAGAACCACTTCCAATCAGTATATAAAATTCTTTATCTCATGAATTTATCATGTGTTGCCAATAGCATTCATGAAAAACAATTCTTGTTTACTCTGATGTCATTTTCCCTTGCTCAAAATTACTGTTGAACTGTCAGCAGATTTTGATATTTTTAGGCTTGATTAAGTACCCACATGCAATATTTTTATTCATATAGCCTTCAAACTATATTTTAATATCTGGATTCTAAACGTTTATCTGGATTTTGAATATGGAAACTCATTGATTTATATATTAACATAATAGGCTTCAATGGAGCTGCTTAATCATGTGGAAAGTGATGACATCCACCCTACAAGGATCAAGCGTATCTATGACATTTGGACGAAAAGAGTTGGATCCATGAAAGAATCGCCGCTGGTGGCATTTTTGATTCTTTTTTTGTTCTTGCACACACACACACACACACACACACACACAATGATACTGACCAACTCCCTTCCCACCCATGTGAGCAGGATTCGAACCTAACCGCTGGTACCACCACAATAAAATTTTCCAGTTGAATCAACTAGCACCCACTCTTGAATATTACTTGTTTAGCTTATAAAGAATAATTTGTTCACTGTTGCCTTTTTTATTTAATTATAAATGAGAAATTTTCGTCAATTTGTCAATTGATGCGCACATTGGTACTATGATGCCATTTCTCAGTGTTAAAAAAGTTAAATCCCTTTTACAAAGTAATAGATTAATTTAGTATGGGAAAATTGCTAACTAAAAGAAAAGGAAAGGCAAATTTAAATTGTACTTTAGCGAAACTAATGGAAAGTAGACATACAGAAAGGAATTTGACTTCAGCACTTTATTAAGCTTATATTCATATGACCTTTAAATGGTTTTGATTGTTATGTGTTGGAACAATTAACATATGTGTTCAACTAATTAAATTGCTGATACACAATGTTGACTTTTTTTCTTTTGATAGGAGACAAAGAAACGTGAGTTAAGAAGAAAAACATGTACAAAAAGTGAACAAGGTGTCCACAAAAAAGAACGACACACACTGCCAACTAGTTTCGAGCTGGTATAGTTTTTCTGCTTCTTGACTTAAGCAATAAGGGAGTGTGGAGTGTCTTGTTGGTTCTATGTTTAAACATTTGACCTGCAGTAATATTTCTTTGTGTACATTGATTCGCATGCCAAGCAGGAAAAATTTGTGCTTTCTTTGGAGTCCATTTTGTTATATCTCACGCAAGGTGATATTGAAGAAGCAAATTTGGCTGCTATGAGGTACAGTCTGTGTTCTGTTGTGTATATTAATTGTCTGGCTATATAAACTAATTGCATGATATTAAGCCTCTTGTAGAAATTTTTAGTACCTACATATTTCTTCAAGATGGAATGCTGTCCTGGGTTTTCCATTATGTAAAAGGAAGAAGTTTTTAGATGTTCTGGACTCTTTAACTGTAGTCAGAAATTTCTTAAAATGCTTGTTTGTATGACAATCTGTATTGGATTTACTTGTAGAGTTCTTCCTGTTGCAATTTCATACTTAGGTGGCCCTCAGTCTATGATTTCCATAGCTTTAGCACATTTATCATTTTTTTTTTGGTATTTAATCTTCAGCCTTAATGTTATCTTCTAAATTAGTAAGAAAACTATTTCGAAACTTGGTTGGTAGGTTGATATAAATGTTTTAGATGTCTGTGTGCATTCCATATATCTTTTGAAATTTCTGTGTTACACAGCAGAGAAATTGCTAAAAATCTTTTAAACATATCTTGTTCTCCTTGACATGCAAAGCCAACAGTTGTGGATGACTGTTTGTTCTCAAAATTGTACTTGGTGATCCCTTGAGGATTTCTAAGGGGTTTAGGTGGGTTCTCAAATTTCAGTGATTGGCTCAATGAAATTGTGTTGGTTTGATGTGTTATGATGATACTTGATGGTTACCAACTGCTCAAAGCAATTTAGTGACACTTATAGTTGTTTTGAGCAGCTACTAATTTTTGTGTTGTGATTGGTAATGTTTTGAAGCTAGAAACTTCCAATTAAAGCTCCTCAGTATACAGGAACTCGCTAAGTCCGTCTGGTGGGTTTTTAGGCTAAATGGATTACCTTAATGCCTATAAAATGTTGCACACAAGATACAGCTGGCAGTATGGTTGTAAACAATACTTGGACAGCCTCTCAGTTGGTGATTTAATTGAGTTTCAGGCTTGGCATCTTGCCAGAGTTAAGACTTTTTCTTAAGGTTCTTGGTATTAGGCCCCTTGAGACTAGTTGCCAATGCTAATTTTTCTGTGTATTCAACTGTATCAGTTGAATTTTGACTGGTAGGTGAAAAATTAAGGAACACTTGCTGTTCTGGTTTGGTATCTCAGTTGTGAAGGTACAGCTTCTGATCCGTAACTTACAAATTTGTAATCATTTTAGGAAAGTTCCTTTGAATTTAACTTGCAATATTGTGAGCTGCTTTCAGATTTTCGAACTGCTTAAGTATTACTTTTTTCTTTGTGGCCTCATATTTTCTTTACTTTTTCCTTTATGGCGTTGTGTTTTCTTTTAAATCTTCTTGTACTTGGCAAATGGCATTGCTTTCATGAATATGCAGATTTACAAGCGCCAACTGATATTTGCAGGATATGGCTCATTAGAGTTATGAAATGAAATCCATAATATAATTGGTTGGCACCATTGTTTTAGTGAAGTTATAAAAATTTATGTAGTGTTGTCTAAAATATTAATTTATTTCTTATTACAAGAGACCGATGTGGCATTGTTGTTTTATTAGACTTGGTATTCTGATACTGTAGACTGTATCGTGACTGTAAGTTCCTTGAGAGTTCCCTTAGAGAGTGACTTTTTCATTTCGTCTCATGGCACTTTAAGTTTTATATTTACACTGGGTAATGGAAAATAATGCAAACTAAAGCCCCCAACAAAAGTGTACAGAATCTCCTTTTGGATTTATTTTAAGGAGCAGTGTCAAATTTTCACTTCAATCTAAGAGTTTGAAGACCACTTCTGTGGTGATGATTAATCATAGTGCATAATACACATCTAAACAAGAATGTGCAACTCAATTTGTTCTGGATGTTATTTTCTTATTGCAAAGCTTGGATTGGACCCATGTGCAGATTAGTTCTTGCCATCCATCCTAGAATCTGACTAATTCATGCAGATTAAATGCTTCCCTTTCTCACAGATTTTGGGTATGGCTTCTCTGTTTGATATATTTCTCTAATGTTCTTGTATACTGTTGTACTGATTTGTTATTTTTTTTCTTTTTCTTTACAACTACATGTAAAGCCTGAAATCAACCCTTCTATTGCCTCCTGCATGGACACCTAAATATCCAGTAGGTTTATACCTATGCTAAGATTTAATTAATTTTTTGTGCTAATCCTTGATAGTCACGTTGGTTCGAAATTAGCTTCAATTAATTGGTTCGAAATTAGCTTCAATTAATCTGTTTGCTATCTTGTTCGTGATCAAAGCTTACTACAAGTACTGATAAGTGTTGGTGATGTTTTTCTCTATTTGTGGAGTTTATAATATTATTTTACATTGTTGCTATTTTTAATGCTTTGAAAATTTGCATATCTTCTCTATATAGTATATGTACATTATACGGTCTTTTTGGTTTTTGATTACATTGTTGGTGTACTGTTGCCTTTCACAGTTACAAATTCTGTTCATATGATTATATCTACTCTTTTTTCTTTAAGTAAATAAAAATAGAGCATTTTGAGGTGCTACATGTAAATTGTAATTGTGCCTGTGCTTTTGTCAGACTTAAGCAAAATCGTCACTTTGAGGGCCACCCAATGTCAAACATACTCACAGCTTTGACATTCTATGAGAAATGGTGTTCCAAAATCCCAAGAAAATTGCAGTGGAAAAACTCAGACCAGGATTACTCCCCTATGCAATCTGATTTTTCAGGAGAGAGATTCAACCACAATGGCGGCAACTCAGAGGGTCATGATACAGTTTATAGTCATGAAACTGAAACTCCCTTCCGAGATGATTCAAACACCTCTGTCATGATTGGGAAAACAGTATCTATAGAGATCAATAACAATCTATGCAAAGAGGTTACCATGGAGGATCAAGTTAACTTAAAGAGAGAAAATCCCACACAAAACATCAAGCCACAAAACTTTTATATGAACTCTGCTGAAAATGAGGCCCCTTTCTCAAATGATGATGATCCTATGAATTTTGCTTCCGTTGTCTTTGCTCTTGGTAAGTCATGAATTCCCTTAGCTTGATTTGCTTAATATAATATCTTTCTATGTTGGAGTCTCTGTTTTCTGGTACTCTTTTTTGAGAGGATTACTAGAAATTCTCTAGTTTGTGTCTAACCATATGTATTTGGAAAGAGGATAGTCAATTGTGTCACTGCACACAAATCTTGTGTGTCTTGCTGCTAACCCTACAACTGTTTTTAAATAGTAAAAGCTGCTTACTTTGATTCTGTTATGGGGATTTGATCTCGATTATTATTTTTCAGAAGAGCATTAGGTGCAAGATTGACTATCAGTTGATCAATCATGTAGATTTAATTAAGTAAAGTTCTAGAGGGAAGATATTATGATTATTTTTGTATTCTTTTATTTTAAAAATAAGTTGCCTCTTGACCTAAAAGCTTAAGTTGATTGTTAAGGGCCCAACAATTGTACTTAAGCTCCAACAGTTTGTAGCTTCCTTTTCAAATATCGAGATTTAGGTGATATCTTAATGACCTTGTGTGAGACATTGACTGGTATCTTAATGACATTTCTGACATATTCTTACTATAAGCAGGTGATTGGACATTGCTTTAGAATAAAGTCATTTATGGAGGCTTTGTCGTGAAACTTTATCTCATCTTTTGATTTAGTATATGATGGTTATCATTTAAGTTCACATTATGTTGACATCAAACTGTGTGGCCTACATATGTCCTAACATTGATTATGAGATGAAATTTTTAACTTGAAGAATGGAAAAATTAATCTCTATTCATCCCTTGTCTTCAAGTCTTTTTAGTTTTAGTTTTCCTTAGTTTAGTCATTTTTCCAACAATATGAAGTGGGTCTCCAGCTTTTCCCATTCCTATTATTTTTCTCGTTCCTTTTACTAAATGGTCTAGTGCTCTAAATCTTTCTTCCCGTTGATGTAATTGTGAAATTCAGGAGTTTGTGATTTAAGTCTCAAATGTGATAATTTTTGCTATGAGCTTTTCATCTCTGATCCTTGAATGGGCTTAAGAACTTCCTTACATTCAATAGTTTCTGTCTTATGCATGGATTGATAGTTATAATAAGTGCATGCTACTTTTGCTTCTCCTTCTGAATTTGTCAAGACCTCTTAAATTTGGTTATCCTGCTATTAGTTTATGACCCTATATAATTCATATTGAAGTTGCTTCTGTTTTATTGAAGAGGGAATGGATTCATGGTTATTGCCCATACAATTGCCAAAATCCAAGGAGGATTATGAGAACTTGAAGGAAAAAAACTTGTTCGGTGACAACGATTATAAGAAGGCGATGGAGTGTTTACAGCTTGCTCTTTACTCCACACCTCCAGTATCATCAGCCTTGCTTCCTTTCATTCAGGTAAAGTAGGCTTTCCACAAATTGCAATACTTGCCTCTATTGATACAAAAAAGAAAATATTTGGCAACTAAGGGACTGGTTTGAAGAGTAAAAGACACTTGGATACCAAGAGGTCAGGTTGTACCTTTGAGCTACCTAGATAGGATTTTCATTTCGTAAGCGTTTTTGACTACCAGCTTGTACCGTATGGCTCGTCTGAGCTGGCATGACATTGCACTTTTTCATTATTCAACTTCTTTTTGCATTAAGCGCCTTTGGAGCTCATATTAGAATAATGATATTGCAGCAATCAACAGCTTGGGTCAAAATCTTTAGTCTGAATCCAATCTGGTTGAATTTTAAGAAGGGGTGATAGCCAAATTAAGTGCCTTATTAACTTATCAAAAAAAAAAAAAAAGGTACCTTACATAAGGAAATATCTCTGATTTTTTAGTTATTAATATAATTGATCACACAGTACCCAAAAGATTACGCGCTTATGTCACAGTCATTGTAAGTGAAGGTTTTGGTTTCAATGCAATTGCATTTTTGACTCAGGAACACCTGTTTTGTATCAGTGAATGGCTAGTTCCTTCTCAATATTGGAAAGAAAACTTATAAATGCTGCTGCTGCTGTAAGTAAGATGTTGATTTTGTTAAACCATCCAGTGCTTCAACTTGCAAAACTGGATACTAATTTGAAACCTCACATGTTAGTGTATAGCCTCACTCAGGCTAGGAGCCCTATTGGTAATGTTGGTATTTTTAATAGAAGGCCAGAATAAGCTGTCCAGAATCAATATGTTACGTTTGAATTCATGGATGAAGCTAAATTACATCTGTAAATTGCATTGAAAATGAAATTAATGATGAAGAAAAATTCAATTCTTTCTTTTTTTATTTTTCTTTTCTTTCCTTTGGACATTTTCTCATTCGATTTTGTGCCAGTTGTTGCTGGTTGGAGGTCGTGTTGATGAGGCCCTGAAAGTGCTTGACAATTTCTGCAGTAAGTCACTGACAGAAATCCCTATTAGGTACACCTTCTTGCTAAGTTTTTCATCTTATTCCCAGGATGCAGGAAACTGAAATTTGTGTGAATCTATAGGAGCTACAGTTATACGTGCTAATTAAGAAGATAATGTATTTCACTTTTTATCTATATATCATAGAACGGTTCTTCGTTATGCAGAAAGAAAATTAAGAGTATAGAGTAATAAAGATGGTGAATGAAATTGAATAATATGGAATATACTATAGAAAGTACAGTTCAAGCTTCACAAATGCTAAGAATAGTTGGATCTCCCCTGTTGGCAGAGTTATGGCTGCCTGCACTTTTTTCTGTAGCCTCGTGATTGCGAAAGATAACTGTTTGTCTACAATTTTTGCTGTAACAAAATCCATAATTTGCCACTTATTTCTATATGACCGTCTTAGTTAGATTATATTCCACTAAAATTGGAACTTGAATTTTTTAATAGTGCCTGAGATATTATGTTGAATCATCAAATGAGATGATGATTGATCCTCGTTTTATTGTAAAATCATAGTGCCTTAGATATTGTGGATTTTTTTTAAAAAAAATATATTTTAGAGAGAAAAAGAACAAATCAAAAGTTGCATAAGAATATGTGTTGCCGCTTTCCTTGATAAGGATTAATATCAATTTTGCATAGGGTTTATATTAATTTACAAAAATGATTGCATATCATCTATAATATTCAGTCTGTAAGGTACATCGTCGTCCAACATTTTTCTTTTCTTATAAGATCGCTGTTTGTTCCAAATGTTAGGCAAACCTGTTGCTAGAGTTATGTTTGTAATCTTTGCTTTGTCATATTCTTGGTGCTTCAACCTCTGGTTATTTTAAACTATGCATACTTTGTGCAGATTGAGGGCTAGTCTTTTGGATTGTTTTGATCGTGACAACTATGGTATGCTTTCAACCTGTTTTGAGGGTATATTGAAGAAGGATCCCACATGTTACCACACGTTGGCTAGGCTTATCAGCATGCATCAGAATGGTTGGTATTTAGAGACATGCTTGCTTATGATTTGGATAAGAAATCATCTATCATCATTTTGCCTTTTGTTTGATAGTATGTATTTATTTGCGTATGTTATATTTTGCGTAGGATGGAGTGTGGGCAAAGAACATATAATTTTCATTTTATGTTGGAAGACTTGTTTTTCAACAGCTCCATTTGTTTGCTGAGAGGAATGTGGTGTGTTATGAAGCATATGGGCATTCTAATGAAAACAGGGGCACAAGTAGATGTTGTATATTCTGAACCTTTACTAGCAAATCTAGATGCTAAAATTGCTGAACTGAGTACAAGTTATTTCTAAACCTTACAAATTAGCATGCATGAGCATACATATAGGAAATGCTAAAGTTCATATGGTGGTCTAGATGTGCTGTTGGGTGTTCAGATCAGTTGTTTGATGTAAAATCTAAATTACCTTTACTAATTTATCAAAACTATTACATTTATTTATGCCATCATTGTATCTATTAATTCTTGAAAATAAATCTTACAAGATAAAAATCAAAACCAATAAGTGTTGCCATTGGCTGCCACAAACGGCCGCTAACCACTGTCATCTGCTCCTCGTTCTGAGCATAGGTCTCCATTGAAGTCATAGTCAGTACCATTGGAATCCTTGTAGGCTTGTGGCCCACTCTATTGAACCATTCAATATCGCTGATGATTGAGCTCTCCTTTGTCAGAGAATGAGGATTAAAGTTTCAGTCGTCATTTGATGTCACTGCATGGTGACACATGACCATTACTTTTTGGTAGATCAGCAGCAACTAAAGAGAATGGCGGTGTGGTGCTTCTCTACTCCCTGCCGCTTGATATGAGTTATTTTGATTGCTGAAACTTTAATCCACATTTTCGACTGAACGAGAGCTCAGTTATCTAGGTTATTTGCATCATTTTGTAGATTGGACTACTCGGATTGCAAATTTCCAGTGATACCAATAATGACTTCAATGGACTGATTGGTGGGTGGCAGCGAATTATGATTGTCAGTGTTAGTTTGTGATATTGCTTGGCCAGTGGTGGAGGTTTTACATTTTAATAATTTTTATTTTATTTGTAAAGATTTTGACATCATATAAATTTTGTTGTATAACAAATAGATTATTATAATATTAATTATTTCATAAATTACAATATTTACCCTCATTAAAAGCTACATTTACCAAATAATCTTTACTTTCACTTAACAGCTAGTTCTTCCATTTCATGTCAACCCTCAACACCACAATGCCAAATGGAACCGCAATATTGCTACCAAAATTATTTTACCATCCCTGTGTCTAAATTTCTAGTCTTTTTCAGGCCCTTGTCAGTTTGCAACTAGACATTATTGTTAGTTGGTAAATTAATAAATTTCTCTCATTTCTTGATGATACTTTGAGATATATCAGTTTGTCTTTGACTTCTAAGAGGAGCAGACCTAGAAATAATTTAAAGTATTATGATATACATATATACTCTGCTGTACTGCTGACTTTTCCAATGACATTTTTGCAGGGGACTACAGTGCGGATTCACTATTGGAAATGATAGGTTTGCATTTAGATGCTACATATGCAGACCACAATACATGGAGAGAGTTTGCTTTATGTTTCCTTATGATTTCTCAGTATGAGGAGGACCGAATGTCAGTATGTCTCAATGGAAATGAGGGTGAAAAGCAAGGATTCACGGTTCGTTATAACAGGATCCCTAAAATATTGACTGAGTGTAAACAAGGAAAGAATTGGATGTTTCGCTGCAGATGGTGGTTAAATCGTCACTTCAGCAAGAAAGTACTTGCTTCAGACATCGCGACAGGTAACTGATATCACATGCAACACGCGACAAAATTGTTTCTCATCTAGTCTTGAGTTATTCTTATGTTTTTCATTGAACAGTAATAACATTTCTCGCATTTGCATGTGTTATTGAATGACTGAGCTTTTTGGCCTCATATGAGACAGCAAGAATTTAGATAAAATGGTTAACCCAGCTAACTTGGTCGGATTGTGTTTAGTTTTAGGCATAAATTCACAATGTTTTTGGTTTTACATCAATGTATTTCAAAAGAATAAAGCATGTAGTTAGATATTTACATGTCATTCAGTTTTCTTCAATTTGCCTTTCTTTGAACCAGATAAATTGAGCTCCTCTTCTACAATTCTTGCTTTGCAACAGGAGATTTACAGTTGCTAACTTATAAAGCGGCGTGTGCATCGCATATGTACGGACAAGAGTTCCATTACGTTGTAAAGGCTTACACAAGCCTACAGGACGGAAACAATAGAGATTTATTCATGTTCTTGCAAATGCACATGCAGAATTCCATTAGGCTATCAGATCATCTATCAAGAAATAAATGATGTTCTTCCAGTTTTGGTGAGTAAACACGCTCATTATCTTTTGTGAATGTTACTTTATCACTTAGTCAAGCATAATTTATTAAAGTTAATTAATCTAAGTTTAACCAAAACAGTGGAAGTTCTCTTTTGAATATTTTACTTCAAGATCAGGTTTTAGAGTTTGCTAAGGGTATGTACAATTATTAAGAATTAATTGATCTTGTCGATTAAGCATATCCTGATATTCTTTTGAGTATCACAACTATTGTTTTCCTATTAAGGAAAAAGATAACAAATTTATGAGATTACAAGTATCTAAAAAATGAGTGATGATTATGTAATTTATGGATAAATGAAAAATTGAAATAAAAAAAATCATCAGAAATATTGAGGATGAACTTGATTCGCAGGTGGTTTTCACTTTCTTAAAGGGGTCCGTCCTCCGTACGCTTGGATAAATCAAATTTCTAGAATTCTGTTCGTGAAAACGAAATTGTCCGTGGGATCATTTTTGCATAAATTGAATTTTTGAAATTGCATCTCTTGATTTTTAACTAAAATTTAACAAAATTAATTAACCAAAAAATACCCACTTATTCTGTTTATGAAATTTTATTTTTTATATTTGTAGCTTTGCTCATTTTATAAAGGCCAGGACATGCCCCTCTTTCTTTAGTAAATTTCAAATGGAAATTTATGACAATTATCTAATCAAATAAATTTAACCCATCTAAATGAACCTTAATAGAACAAAAAAAGGTTACTCTATTTCAAGCCATTCTATTTCATATCCTGCCCCTTAACAAGCAAGTGGGGAGCTTTATTCATAAGCGTAATGACATACAAGATTTGCTGTAATATTATTTAAAATTTAATTATTACATATTTACATTAGAGTCAATTTGGTAATACTATAGTTTTTAAAATAATTTTTATTAGTTGTGCTATAAAAAAATAACTGTAAAGAGAATCAATCAAATGTTTAGTAAAATTTATTTTAAAAAAAATAGCGTTTAGTAAAATTTATTTTTAAAAAATAAAAATACTTTAAATTTTAAAAATATAAATTTTAAAAACTATCTTATATTTTTGGTAAATTTTATTACTAAATTACTATGAAAATTAAATAATTGAATGAATATGACATTAAGTAAAATTTATTAAATCCTGAAATTAATTTTTAATTTTTTGAAATGATTTTTAACTCTTTTCAAAACAATTCAAACGAGCCATGATAAAAAAAAAAAAAAAAGCTTAATTTCGGCATTGAAAATATCAAGCTACCCCAAAAACTTGTTATCTCTTCATTAATTTAACTAGTAATGAATCACTTAGTATTTTTACTTAACACCCATTTTCTTATCCAAGTAAATGTGTGGTGTAGATATAAAAAAATAAAATAAAATTACGGTGTGATATAAAAAAATGAACGCTTCGCTTTCGCACCTAAGAAAAGCAACGCATTAGCACCTACAATTGTAATTGGAAGGAGTAAGATGACCTAAGAAAAGCAACGCATTAGCACCTACAATTGTAATTGGAAGGAGTAAGATGAACTCAGGTAGCAGTAATGGAGAATCTAAGTTTGAACAGCTTCCTTCGACAGTTGAGGTAAAAAAAGAAAAAATAAAATTCTTAGTAACATTTTATTATCATTTTTTGTTTTTGTTGTATGTTGATAATGTTACATCAAAATGTTAATCATTGATTTTGAAACGTTGTTGGAAACCTTAGGTTTTTAAGGGTTTTTATTTATAGTATAAAATTATATATATGAAATTCTTATTTGCTTTTGCATGTTTTTACACTAGATTGAAAATGATGGAAGCAAGCTAGGATATCTATTCTTTGTGTGGGTTTTTATGAGCATTACAAGTTATTGCTATTGGTTATGGCTGTATAGGTGATTATTATGAAATTTGAGTGGGTGGATTGTTGTTTAACATTGTTTTTGTTTGATTATGCTTACTATTTAATTACTGTGACATTTGCAATGGATGATTTTTGCCTAATGAGGTTGTATATGCTCGTTTTGTGGGTATAATTTTACATGTACATCTACAACTTGTTCACAAAATTTATTATTTGCTTTTCTTGTTTGTTATAATGATTAGTTTATCCCAAATGATTTGAATGATACTAGTATATATGTGGAATATGGATTTTGAAGCTTGTTTGTGTGTTGTGGTATGTAGGAAACAAAATTTAAAGTACTAGCTTTTATTAACTTAATGGGTGTAAGTTGGGATGTTGGCTTAATAGATTTAGAGTTTTAAAGTAGAGTGATCTCAATCAATGGTGCAAAGAGATAAGCTTTTGAGAGAAACAGCTAGCCTCTTAAGAGGTTTGTCATTGAGGTTACATTTCTTTGGAATTAAAAAAAAAGGGGCAATAGAGAATGACAGTGGAGTACATCAGGTATAGTAGTTGTTTAATAAGAAGAAGCACACAGAGATTGACTTTTATATGGAGTTGCTACCACTAAATTTGATGAATATGGTTAGAAAGAGATTACTTGATGATGACATTCAGATTATTGTTGTAGAAGCACCACAACCTTTTGAACTAGCACCTGCAAAGAAGAGTGGTAGAAACATTAATTATGTTCTAAGAAAGAGAGAAAAAGGCAAGACACATACCCTTACCATAGAACATGAACCTGTCGTTTCGTAATCGCCTGAACTTGAGCCTATATATAAAATTGGAGTTGAACTCGTAATTGATCCTAAACTATTAACAACACATGATGTTGAACTACTGATAACTCTATGAAATGAGAGTTATCATGACACTTTTAGATTTAAATCAATATTACATAGAGAGTAAATAATGTGTTTTTATTACATTTTAGTTAAATTTGGCATGAACAATCATTTTAGTTTACTTTTAATAAACTGAGTTTATTTTATATTATTTTGTACTTAGATTATGTGCATAATTGTAGGTGACCGAAAAACTCAAGTTTTAAAGATGGAATGTTGTTGCAACAGGTATGCAGAGATGACAAAATATCTTGGCTGCAAAAGAATTTAAACAAGTCTGGAATAGTGAAGATGTTGTAGTCGTTGCTGTAGCAATCTTGGAGCGACGAAAGACTGGATTTTGCACGCAATAACTAAAAGATTGCGATATAGAATTTCCAAAATGAAAGATATGCGCTACACACTTTCGGTTGCCCTAATTTTAAGTTATAAAAAGAGCACACATGGAAAGAAAAAGAGAGAGCTGTCACTCAAGGAAAAAAAAGAAAAAAAAAAGAAAACAGAAATTAAGAGAGATTTGAGGGCTATAATAGAGGATTCACGGAGAATAAGAAGGAGAGATCGTAAGATTTTATCTTATTTTCAATTTATTTATGAGAATGTATTTGATGATTAAAACAATTTTATTTACTGTTCTATCGCAAGTTATGAACTGAATTCTATTATGGTTGAGTGATAAACAATCTTAATAGATGTTTGACTGATATATGTGTCTTGCTTTGTATTTGCTATAACATTTTGTCTTAATTTTACTTATTTCAATTCCCTATTTCGACTGACCACTCATTTAATGGAAACTAGTTAAGAAATAGCCTAAAAAGGTTTAACTTAGTAGATTAAATTAAGACAATATTTGGTTTTAAATTAGATTTCCCAAATTGAGAAAATTTGAATAGAGTCATGCTTGATCTAAAATTAGCAAAGAACTAGACATTAGGAATTCATCTTGTAGGGTAAGTGGAACCTAGATCGCATAATGTTGTATCTAATGTTAGCATAACAATTGGTTACTGTTAAGTTACATTTAGATATAAGATATCCAACAAGCGATAGCTGAGAATGCATAAGGGATTCTGCTCAGTGCCGTAGTAGATCTTGTAGCAACAAGATTTTAATTAGAGCAACAATCAACACCATTAAGTGAGTTTAATCACTCAACTATTCTATTCTCATCGATTATATCATTGTGTTTTAACATGAGAATATTTTATTACATTTTAGTTATTGTATTTTTAGTTTAATTAGTTCATAAGTTTCATTAATTGTCTTATTTTAATTTAGAATAAAATTGCACTGTTAAGATTGCTGTAGCAAATCTGATAACATCAATCCTTGTGGAGGCGATATGAATACTCTTTAATATATTACTTGTTGTGTACACTTGCACATTGACACCTATAGCAAAAAAAATCCCCTAAGAGCCACCTATGACAGCAACAATCAATGTATTAACTATTCAGAGCTTCTTAAGAAAATTAGACCACCAAAGCAAGATAATCTTCAATAAAATCATCCTCTGAACACCTACAGAAGACTTTGGCAACGAATTTAATGACACATACCCAGCTTATGACCAAACCCCATTGCCTACTCCAACAGTTAACTCAAAAATTAGCCAAACATTAGCTCATTCAACTACCCATGCAGATAAACCAAACAAAGACAATGATAATTATGCTTCTAAATTTGTACACCTTTCAAATTGTTGTGGCCATTTCAGTGACTTTGATGTTACTGATGATTTTTATGATTTCATAATGGAAGATGAAAACGATGATGATAACATTAGCTGGATATTGATTACATAAATTCACCATTGTCCCAATTATATGAAGACAATACTTTACGGAGGGGTCAATCCATCTCAAATCCTGCCACAGTACCAGTGCTTCCTGCAATATTAACACATTTTAAGCCAATATATGAACCTACAAAATCAACAACCACTTTGTAACAATCACCAAGTCCTGATCATGAACCTGCATTGCTGCTTGAATTTCAATTTCAAGTTGACCAAGTTGAATAATAATAAATAACTATAAATAAGACAAATAAGGGTAAGACGAGAAATAATAAAGTGTAGTCATCTTATATGCGTACAAACAAAAGAAAAGCTACTTTTGTCAAGATAAGTGCTTTTCAAAGGATTGTACAGTAGAGATAGAACAGACATCATGTTCTTATTAAAGCTTCGAAGACTTGTGAAAAGAAAAGAAAAATAAATTCTATAGATTGTAAAAATGTTCAGGGCACGCCTAAGCCAACAAAGACAAGTGCAAGTAGAAATTCCTTAGCTGCTAGTCCTTTAATATAGACAATAATAGATTATTTGCCTCAACTTGATGCTCAAAATGAGTTTTTTTTTTATGGTCTAATTTAGAAAATGATGGCAATGATGAAGAAGGAAGACATGAAAACAATGATAAATTTAATGATGATGGTAGTGGTAATGATAAAGGTAATGGCTTCTTAGAAGGTTATGAAAGTGACAATGTTGATTTTGGTCTATTGCTGTCATCAGATGACGAACATCCGTTCAGTACAATGTCTCACATATTGAGGGGTTAAATGTTTAAGGATGGTACAGATCTAGTAGAGTTTAGGGTTGGAATAGTTTTTAGAAATATGAAGTTTTTTTCATGGGCTCTTCAAAATTTTTATATTCAAGAAGGCTTTTGTGGTAAAAAAGTAAAAGTTAATAGAAGAAAGATATAATGTCATTATTGCGCATCCAAGTATCCTTTCAAAGTATATGCTTCATTGTAGCGACATGATGAATACCTCTAAATAAGAATTTTTTCATAATATTCATACATGTGAGGGGATTGTGAAAAATATAGAGGCGACATCTACTTGGATTATCAAGAAGTATCAGAATAAAATCATTGCTGATCGTTCTTTTTTGTGGATAACATGATTATTAATATCAAACAAATGTATGGGTTACGGTCACTCCATAGAAAGCTTATAGGGCTAAAAGAAAAATTCTAGAATTAGCAGGTGGTGGAGACCGTGCTTAGAGCTTCAAGGACCTTTTAGACTATGGTCACATCACAAACAAATGCCAGGTCCACCAACAACGCTAAAAGTTACAAAATCAGGCACCCTTACTGACAAGTATCGGTTACAGTTGTTTCGCAAGACTTAGAGTAGTTCCAAGGAGAGTTGTAAACCATTTATTAGTTAAGATGGATATTATTTGAAGGGATCATTTGAGGATGTACTGTTATCAACAGTTACACTTGATGCAAACCAAAGAATCTTTCTATTGGCAGTATATGTGTGTGAATCTAAAAGCACTGAGAGCTGGACATGGTTCTTGGGGCATTTAAATGAGTATTTGTCATACTTAAGGCAGTTAACGTTCATGACGGATAAGAAGAATGATATTTTAAATTCGTTAAACTTGGAGTTTTATGGATCACAAAATAGGTGTGAAAAAACTGCTAGCTTTTATTGATTTAAATTAAAATATTAATTTTTTTAGATTTACAGCATTGTATGATCTAATTAAGTCTTTCTAGAGGATAACCTGATGTTTTCCCAAGTAAATAGGCAATTGAAGATTTTTCACTTCACGAGGGGTGGCCCAATATTAACCTTGTGCATTTTTTTTTATTAATAGCTACTATGCAAGGCATGTACTTTCTAACTTAACGCAGAGGTTTCTCAATGCACAGCTGAAAAATGAGTAGAGGTTGTAATGGCTATAAATAAGGATGGTTTTGCAGAAGTAATGAACAGTACAATGAAGGTTGATACAAATGTTTTCAATTAGTTAAGGAAAATTAATTTAAAATATTGGTACTTTTGACAAATTGGTCAAAAATGATCATACGATAAACAAAATGATTGAGAGTTGGAATGCATAGCTTGGAGATATGAGGAAGGCACCGATAATCACCTTGATGGAGTATATAAGAAAGAAAATGATGTAGGTAAACATAGAAAGAAAGATGAAATGTCAGAGAGTTGGAACTTAAGTTCCTTCTTACATTAATAAGAAGATGAACAAATTACTTAAGGCTAAAAGGTTCTGTCATGTTATATCAGCAAGTGATGTGTTGTTTGAAGTTGAGAATAATAAAAAGTCCTATATAATTAATAATTAAAAGCCCTATGTGGCTAATTTGAAGGATCATACGTGTGACTGCGCGCTATGACAAATTAATGGTCTACCATACAATCATGTAATGTCTTAAATGGCTATTTCAAAAGCAATTTATAAGCCATATGTTCCTCCTTGCTTTACAAAGGATATTATGCCTCATTTGGTATGTCGGATTGGATTGGATTGGACTTGATTGGATAAGATATGATTGGATTGGATAACACTGGATTATATATAATAATATATTGTGTTTGGTGCAATGTTGGATTGGACTATTAATAATCATATTTTATGTTTGGTATGTCATGTGATTAGTTAGTAACTAATAATATGTCTTATATATTAATTTACTAAAATTATTTTAGATTTATTTTAAAATGACATGGAATTTAATCTAACTTAAATAAATAGGGTTTGGCTACAATGCCGTTGGCATTGTAGCCGGCACCATGCCGGGCTCTCAAAAAGAGAGCCCTGCTGTCTTTGGCTGCCATTTGGCAGTCAAAGACTTGGTGCAGCCGGTTAACAAACCGGTTGCACCTTTTTTTTAAAAAATATATATTAAAAATATAATATAAAAATAAATAAAATAAAATAAATGTAAAAAATAATATTTTATAATATAATTAATAGCAAAAGATAAAGAAATTGAATAATATAATACAATATAATATAATTAAATAAAATGTTAAAAAATAAAAAAAATTAAAAATAAAAAAAAAAGTAAAATTTCATGTTTAACGTCAGTTGTTGCATGTCGGACGTCACGGCTGCATGTTTGATGTTAAATGTTGTATGTCTTGAATAAAGCCAAAATAAAGAATATTCTCGAATATTCTCGCCCGTTTCATGTTTGACGTGGAAGTTGCAAACTTTACGTGATCAGTTGCATATTTCGCGTGAAGTGTTGCAAGTTTCATGTCAATTGTTGCATGTCGGACGTCACGGTTGCAGGTTTGACGTTAGATGTTGCATGTCCTGAATAAAGTTAAAAAAAAAGAATATTCAGGAATATTCTTCTTGAAAGATAACCAGAGGCTGACCCAGGAATTTGTATTGCCCTGTGCTAAATTAAAAATTTTATATTTTAAAGTGAGCATAAAAATTCATCAGTAGAAAAAAGTGCATCAAATAAGGGGCTGACCCAGGAATTTGTATTACCCTGGGCTAAATTAAAAATTTTATATTTTAAAGTGAGCATAAAAATTCATCAGTAGAAAAAAGTGCATCAAATAAGGGGGACATGAAAAACTTATCCCTATAAGTATGTACTTTAAACAAAAATAGTTATATAAAAAGAGTAGAAAATAAAGGCAATTAAAAAATAAAAACATTACTTTACAATATGGAGTCTGACTCTAATAAAATATAATTGTACAAGGATTATATAAGCATTAATATATTAATTAAGGATTTTGAACTGAAATAAATGATTACATGCAATCACAATCAATTAAAAATTATAAGTAAAACTTTAACGTTTGAAGTCAAGTACTTAATTACCGGGTTTTAATAAATTAAACAATTCAAATTTATTCCTCTTTTTAAATTATAAAAATATTATTTGTCAAAAGTTTTACTAACAAATTAAACTCAACCCAATAAAAATGTATTTGGGTGTCGTTGTTACTTTTCTAGGTACTTTGGCTCTCTTTAAAAAATCAGTTGTTGATGATTTTTCTATCAAATTAAAGCTCCTCAAAATATTCAAATTTTATCTTAGTCAATGTAACTAATAAATAAAATCTCAAAATACACATAAAAGTTTATGAAAATATTGATAATTGTTACTATATGTTGTTTTTTTAAGTAGTTTAATACTAGTGAAAAGTCGATGATTTTTCTATCAAATTAAAACCAGTTTTTTTAAGTAATTTTATATTAGATTGACATACTTTTTTTCAATTAGAATTTTTAAAATAAATTAAAGTAATAACATTTTACCCCATAATTTTTTAATCTATATAATAAATATATAATTTACTCATTTTATAAGATAATTCACTAATTTCAATTGGAAACAAATACAATTGAATTAAGGACATATTTGAAAATAAAATAAAAATTCTATTATAGTATAAAATTAATGAAAATATAAGGATAATTGTATTAGGGACATGTATGAAAACAAAATAAAATCTCTATTATTGTGTATAATTAATGGTAAAATGAGGAGTATAGATGATTTGTTCCTAGGTTTGCCCGGTCTAGCCTTGCTACAGGTCCGCCACTGAAGATAACGGTAAACTGTTATCCTAAAACGGTTGACAGTTATCTTCAAGAATCATTCTGGACGATAACGGCGAACCGAATTTGAATAACGGCTAACCGTAATTTTTCAGAATCATTCTGGACAGATAAATTTCTTCTTGGAAGATAATGGTGAACCGTTATATGATTTTCTAATGTGCTCTTGGAAGATAACAATGAACCGTTATCTGATTTTCTAATGTTTTCAATTGGTGGCCTCATTAAACAATAGCTTTATAATGAGTCAATATGTATATGTTTACATGTATATATTTATTATATTGATTTTGATGATAACAAACTTTAAATGTTCTTGATTAAAATGTTGGAGCTTTGTTAATAAACACTTTCTTAAATGATGGAAATTATTTCTAATTGTGTTCATGAAATTTGAATAATCATTATCTTTAAATCGGAAAAATATTTCTAGTGAAATTAAGTTGAAATGTGTAAATCTGGAAGTAAATGGTGAACCATTACAATTAACGATTAACTGATAAATTCCAAAACAGGGTTATTTCTTAAAGCTTCAACCGGTTAGCATAAATGAAGAAGGCAAGGTACTGGACTTAAACGGCGAACCGTTTTTAACAAACGGTTAACCGATAATTTACAGAATTAAATTAACATGTTTCTAGAAACTGTTGGTTAACTGTTAGCTCAATAATGGTTCATGTCATTTTTCAAAATTTTAAACACTTTAAAACGGTATACTATTTAAATATTAATTAAGATAATAAATTAATTAAAAATTTGTGAAAAAATACAATTAATAGTAACAAAAAATAGAATTTTATAAATTATAAATTTGTAAAACATAATAGAAAATAAACAAAATACTTTGCTATGGAATTGGAATTATCAAATCTCTTGTGTTTTAAAATATTCAAAGCTCTTGTAATATTATAGAGTTATATATATAGAGACATGCGCGTGCACACACACACGAATATTTTGATCTTATGTTTTGTGGTGAAACCCCATTAATTACTCATTAGATTCACGTTATTTTACTAAACTAGATTCTATTAATAAAGATACATTAAATTGAATTAAATTCAACTTATACCCAATAATTATAATTGGGAATTTATCTATCCAATATTTTTTTCCTTATTTTAGTGTAATAATAGTTCGAAAAAGAATTTGAAAATTTAAGTGAAAATCACTATTCTTATTTGTTGCATAATAATATTTTTTGGGTGTATTTTGTTTTATTTTTTTTTTAAACCAAACTAATCATGGTGGATAATTTAAATTACTCAGTCACAAAAATTCTAACCTCAATTGAAATTTACAATTGTTTATGAATGAAAATATGCTAGCAAAAGAAAAAAAGTTGAGGGATAAAAAGACAATATGGTAGAAAGAAAAAGGCAAACATCACTATGATCATAGAAAAAATAAAGCGAAAATCTTCCCAGGAGTGTGTGTGTGTGTAACCGGTTGCAAAGGTAGCCAATTATTTTCTAATTTAAAAAATTATTATATTTGAGCCGTTGGATTCCTTGAACTTAAATCCAACGGTAAATTAATTACCCCGGCATGGTACCGGGGACTTGTGTCCCGGCATTGTAGCTTTAGCCAAATAAATAATAATTGGTAAATTTGTAAAAAAATGCAAAATCTTCCCTTATTTTTTTTTTTATATTTTACAAAATAATATCATTGTAAACTTAACAAGAATATAATCAACAAATATAATAAGAATGCCAGTCCATAAATGAAAAAAAAATTACCAAATGTCACTAGTTGTATATATGAAAATATTACATATCATTAATATCAAAAGAGTGTCCTGGCATATATACTATCATTGGATGATGACATATCAAAAAAAAAAAGTCATCATCCAAATGAATTTACAACACAAAGAGTGTCAGCAAAAGTCATCACCCAAGTGCAAGTAGGTTAAACTGTTATCAAGTTTCCCAAAAGTCATATCCTGTAGCATATTTAACACATGATATCTATCTATGTCAGCCACATATATAATTACAAAAAAATTATATATCAACACTACCTTTGTCAACCATGAAATCCACCCCTCACAATTGACATAATGAATTCCATTTTGTCATGGTCATTTCGTAGTGTTTTAAAAATCTCGGTACTATTTGGTTCATTTAAAAACTTCTTCATTAACTCAATTCGATCATGAAATGGCAACCTTATTCTCTCCAATTGATTAGCAATTTTTTGGCTTTCACTTTCTTTCTCCTTGGTCATACTTTGAACTAGTTGTGCTACATTTTCATTTGACCTCTCCATAACATCCTTAAATACACCAACAAAATTCTCAAATGTACTGTCAACTAGATCTTTTGACCTCTTTCTCTTCGTACCAATAGTTTGAGATTCGTTTTGATTTGTAAAGTGATCAATTTCAATTTGATTAGGTGACAGTGGATAGAAACCCATACCTAAATCAAATTCCTTACCATAAAGTCCTTCCTCATTAGCATTTGTCGCCATATCATTGGGAGTTTTTGCTGCCCTTCCATTGGCACAATCTTTTTCCCATATTTTAGTAAACTTCTCATATAAAGGAAATGATTTTCCTCTCCATCCTTTTGCATCTTTATGATTCTACAAAAAAAAAAAAAATGCATCCAGACACAAAACAATTAAAAATAATAAATGATAATGTTTATTTGAAAAAAAATTATTGCAAACCTGCATATAAGATTCTCATGCTTCCTCATTATCGACTTCAATGCACTTCTTCTTATCATTCCATCCAAATCCACTTGTGTTCAGCATATTGAAAATGATTGAATATTGTCGTTTCCAAGCCTTCATTTTGGAATCAATATAGGGGTTGGCCTTCAATCCAGATTCAGGAAGCAACTATTGTAGTTTTACCTCAATTTTTCTTGTAGTCCTGGCTATAAACTGCCCACAATCAGCATGCCCACCATTTGCTACTATTTCCTCCAACACATCCAATAAAGCTTCTTCTTCTTCCTTAGTCCATACACGCCTACTCCTTTTTTTGTCTTGTTCATTAACTTGAGCATTACCACCTCCATCTTCCATTCCTATACAAGGTTAATTTCACTCAATTTTCATTAAAATAATAATATAAAAAAGATATTACACGGAAAATAACACCCATGTTCAATAGTTAACCAATAAAAATATTACACAATCAAATAAATTTCAAAACATAACTTCCATGAATAATTCATAACTAAAATAAATATGAAAACAAATATCTATTTACATATTAAAACAACTTTAATATTCAAATATAAAAAATGGTCTTAATTGAGAAATCTTAAATTCTACGACTTCCCCTCCACTCATTAAACATTTGTAAAGCTAAATTCATTCTCCATGTAGACCATTGTTTCGATGAACCAACTTCATTAATAATGTTATAGTCAACATGGCTTTCGCTATTAATAAGTTGGTTTATCTCATGTTCCATTAGATCTATTGACATTTCTCTTCTAATAAAATTGTGTAAAAGACAACAAGCAGTTATTATTTTGCATTGTGTCTTTAATGGATAAAAAGAACGGCTTCTTAAAATTGCCCAACGAACTTTGAGAAGTCCAAAACAACACTCTATTACATTCCTTGCTGATCAATGTTTCATATTGAAGTACTCCTCATGATTAACCAGGGCACATCTATTTTTCCATTCTAAAAAATGATATCTTGTTCCTTTATATGGTGCAAGAAATCCTTCGGTATTTGCATACCCTACATTTACAAGATAATAATAGCCTATCAAATATTAGAAAAAATGTTAATAAACATAAGTCAATTATATAAACATTAATAAACAATAAAGTATTATATTCAAAATAATATTATGCATTATTAATTTATTAGCTTACCAGTTGGTACTTTCAACATATTTAGTCTCGATAATGCATCTTGAAGCACTCTTGAATCTGAAGCTGAACCCTCCCAGCTAGGAAACACAAATATGAACATCATATCTCGTGAACAAGCTCTTAAGACATTAGTGGCAATTTCACATTTTCTTGTTCTATATCGTTATTTATCAACTTCAGGTACATGTACCTTGATGTGTGTATCATCTAATGTCCTTAAGAAATTCTATTAATCCATTCGAACATAAAAAAAAATTATAATATAACATAGCAAACTCTCTTTATTAGAAGAGAAAATAAAAGTCAAGAATTTAGGCATGTCGTACCTTAAACCATTGCCATTTCCATTTCTCGTCAGTACAGTTTTCAGTTACAGGGTCAGGTATTCTTAATAAAATATTTTCCAATTGTAAAACTGCATTTAAGACCAAGTTGAAGTATCTACTAATTATCTCCGCTGAACGTAGAAATCTACTATGAATTGTTTTGTTTTTCCCATTATGGGCAAGTATATATAGAAACATACTTGTTCCTTAATAGGGACGATACCATTAGCCTTCAAACCCCCATTTATACGAAGTAACTCACATAATAATCCAAATGTCCTCTTATCCATCCATAGTTGATTCACACTTTCTATGTCATTGTCTATGATACTTTCTAGATAAATGAGTCGTGTTGCATGCCTAATGAATGTGCGACTTGCAATTGTATATTTTTCATTTTGTCGACTTCTGCGATACCAAAGTACAACAGCCAATACTCATAAACATAAGCATTGGAAACGTAACTCGTGTATAAGAGAGAACAATATAATTTCTCTTTCATCCATATATATAGTGTGAGCATATCATATGAATATTAAAGTAAGTGAAGTAGATGTCAACATAAAGAATTACGATAACTGGACAATTAAGAACTCATAGAGATACATTCCATGTGAACAAGTTTCTTAGCTTAATTCCAAGAAACTTATAAAGCAACAATTTTCTTTTCAAAATATCTAAATCTTATCAGAATAAGAGACAAAAGTTTAATTATTGTATTCTTAAAAGCATAAAGATAACGTTCAATTAGATAGCAAGTAGTAAACTATAGGCAAGAACAAATTTCCAACCCAAGAAACAATTTCCAAAATTGTTATCTTTTTTTTAATCGAAGAAATTCACTAATCCCATTATCTTTATGGGATTAGTGACAATAATTTCTAGTAAAGAACAATCCCATTTTCAGTAAATTTCCCATTTGCAGTAAAGAAATAATTTCCAGTAAAGAAAACAATCCCATTTCCAGTAAAGAACAATTCCATTTCTAGATAAATTTCTAGCTCAAGAAACAATTGCTAGTACATTCACTAAAGAACAAAATGACAAGATCCAACTTCAACCAAAAGCAAATGACATAAGCAAACAAAGAATCTAGACCATATGGCTAGAAATTGCCAGCAAGATTTGCTAGCTTATGAACAATCCCATTACCGTATCTACAAAAATAAAAGAAATTCTACATAAATGTCTCTTTTTAATTCATCCTGAATTTTAGTCAAAACCCAAAAAATTTCCTTCATGGAGCTATTCTTTCCCATAAACAAATACATAAAATAGTTCACTCAACACAAACAATTAACCTCCAAAATTGATTTATAACATGAAAATTAAAATAGAAACTAAGGAACACTCAGCTACCATACAAAACATGAAAATTCATCCTATTAAATAATTATAACAAACAAATAAACAAATAAACAAATAAACTAAATTGAATTTTTTAGTCAAGATTTGAAGAGATCACTACATGAACAGAGGAGATCTAACATCAAGAGAGGCTGGCATTGAGGAGGTTGGAGAGAAATTTTGAGGTTTTTTTTCTTATCCTATGAATAGTCTATGGCTAAGTTTTAGTTTATCCCATAGCCCCCCTCGTTACAAGATTTTGATGTGTTGGATTAAATGGTGGGCTCCACCAATTTTATCTTAAAATTAATTTTGGGTGCCAAACACTGTATTAGGATAATTTTAGAATGAAATTATCAAATCCCATCTTTTTTTACTTCAACCAAACGAGGCCTTAATGGTCTACTAGAAATGTTATTTAGGTACCATTTATCCTCTGTCTGATAAGCCCAAGTGGCCACACGTAGTGGCGAATGAAATCATGGCTTCAAATGTTTATAGGACACCTAGAAGGCCCAAGACTTGTAGAAGAAGAGAGCCTAGTGAAAAACCATGCCACGGGAAAAAATTCATAGTTTCATGTATATACTGCAAAGGCATTGGGCAAAATACAAGATGTTGTCCTCATAATTCAGCCAATGCAAGCAAGAACACTAGAACAATAGTGATAAAGCTTATTCTCCTATGCGTTCATCAATTAATTTCTTTTTTCCAATTACCACCATCTACTTCAATATCTTCTAATGAGTTTGTATGATATTTAGAAACATTTAAATGCATCAACAAATTGTGGCAGTAGCTTTAAGCTTTGTTGTGCATTTCCAGGAATAAGTGTTACTGCCTTAATGACAAGAAAAAACTCATCTACACAAGGAGTTTTGGTGTTGTAGCAACTACAACTACAACACCCACACCAACACCGACACCAACACCAACACAACTATCTAGTGCTCCAAGAAGTGCTGATGGTGTATTACGTTTGTTTTATTTTACATTCAAAGGCATGATATATATTTAATATTCAAAAGATGAAGTTAATGATTGTGTTTTGCTTATCAATATAAGTTTGTTTTTAATATTAATATTTTAGCATAGATGGAATGTCAATGTGATATAGCCTTTGATATAAGTTTGTTCAAAATATATTTGTGATTGTGTTGTGTTTGTTGCTCATATATAATTATTAACAAGGGGTTTAACAAATAGACTTTGAGTTGGAAAAATATCGAAAGTTGCATTTAGAATGCCACCTGCAATAAGAATTGAAATTACAAAATAAACATATACTCCAAGAGGCATTTCACAATCTGCCCCTTATACAATAGAGATAAATAGATATTTAAAGGCAAATCAGTCCTTCATATTTGCTATAAGTTGTTTAATATGTTGTTGGGTTCAAATGCATTTAAATAATGTAGTTAAATTTTCTATGTTGTGTTAAAATACTTGTAGTAATATAAAAACTATTGTTGTTGGGTTTTATTGCAAAGTATGTTTTAAGTGAAAGCATAGGCAGCATCATTTATTTTATTACATATTCATCACCAAGAAATGATGCTAGTCATTTTATGCAACTTTTGTAGTTAATACACTATTAGGGCAGTGAATATAATAGTTGGAAAATAGCATAGTTAGTCCTTTTTTTGTATGTTGCAATTTATATTTTGGACAAAGATAAAAGCAACAACAATGAAGCGAATGACCTGAATTTTTGTGTAATGTTTATTGCAACAAACATATATATAAAAAGAATATCATGTGCTAATAAAATGTAATGATAGTGGAATACAATATTTTGATAACTTATGTGTATTCTCTATTAATTTATCTCTATTATTTAAACCTTCTAGTCAACCTATTTCATTTTTATACCCAAGATGATAGATGTACCTAATACATAGTGATCGCATTATGATAATGATATACAACAAACTCTTCATCTTGCCTAATTTTGCAACAAGCTTGGTGGCCATCATTGTGAGCTTCTTATTTTCACGATGGAAAATATGATTCTATTCTTCATCTTATAACTTACCCAACCCTCTTGCAATCACTTTGTACTCAAAGATAGATGGTTCCCACTACCTGAACTATTTGCATCTCAGCCTCTCATATTTGTAGTAAAGTTTCTTAGGATTTGCATTAGATTCAGAAACTTTGATTGCTGCTCGTTTACTGCAGTCAGTACATGATTTTTTTTGAACTTATTGACCTTGCCATTCACTTGCAACTTCCCTTCTTCGTCTTAATAAAAAAAGTTACTAGAGCCTCCCTTGAAAGATGGCATTATCATTGGTTTGTTAGTGCTTTTCAAGTAATGGCTGGATTTTGAATACTTTGGGGTTGGTAGTGTATGTACATGGGCTTATAATCATGAGATAATGTTGTGACAAAAATTTGAATTTTGAATTAATGGTATATTTGCAATTTGTACAACATGGCACAACTACACATGGGTCCAAAAATTTTGAAATTTCAATTTTATATGCTATTTTAATTTGCATATGATGGCATGACTTGTAATTTGCTTAACTAACATGTCTAATTCAAGGAAACTATTAATTTGTTTAGGCCCATTAAGTCATAGGAAATTGCACTAGATATGACTTAATACTTGGTAAATGCCAAGAGTATGACTCGATTGTTTATGTGCCAAGAATATGACACAATAGTAAGTGAAAGTACGCAAATACCGTTAGCAGTAATTAACTTTGAAAAAAAATTGAGTTAGAAAGTTGAGAAAGAAGATGTCATGAGCTTTGGAAGTCAGAGAGAAGGTGAATCAAGTTCTTTCACCATCAACCTCTATTTTTATCATTCGTTCATGTGGGTCTTGTCAAAATAGACAAAATCGAGCATTACAACAAAAAATTGAAGGTTAGTTAACCATAGAACTATGTATTTATTAGTTTTGACAATCTAAGGCTTATTACTTTTGAATTTACCATAGATGCAGAGCTTTAGAATTCATTGTTCAGGATGTTGTTTTAGGATGATAAAGATAGTGTTCTGTTTTGGATAACTTCTATTATGTTTCTAGTTGCCATTAGAATTATTTGAATCCTATAAAATAGATTGCTTGACTTCTAGACTTGTTTGGTTTAAAATTTGAGAATTTACAAAATTGGTGGGACTTTTACAAAGTGCTATATTAATTTGATAACAAAATATATATTTCTTTTAGGATGACACCTATATTAAAAATTAAATTTAAATGAAATTGATAATTTCAAGGCTAAGGTGTCAACACTCTTCCAAATAAAAGTAATTAAGAATACACAAGAGCGTCTTACCAAGAATTAGAATAAGATGGATATGTCTAAGGCATCTTGCTTTGGATATCTTATTAATATCTAACATTTACAATTTTTTGGTACCATTATAAATAGTCTTTTGCTTAGAGAGGTGCATTCTAATGGTTTCTCTATGTGGTTTAAGGTGGGGAACAAGGTATGTATATTCTTTATGGAGGAGTTTACACTAGCCACTAGATTGAATTGTAAACCTCTCTATAAACCCAACACGGGCAATGTGGATAGTGATAGTTGTGCTAGATTATATAAAAAGTTAATAGATGGTCTTGAAAGATGTATCACCTCTAAGTTAGAGCAATTGTTCATGAATTTCACATCAACCGACGATAGAAAAATTGTAAAGATTGCTATGTTGAACTTTTTAGAGGCTATTTTCTTTAGAAGGATTCGAAAACTAAGGTTCAACCTGAACATGTGCGACGCATGAACAATTTTGATGACTTTAATGGTTGTCCTTAAGGTCTTGTTTGTTTCATGTAGACTTAACAAAGTTTGAAAAAAGCTTTAGTCGATCACGTGAGAATACATAAGAAGAAAATTATAGAAGGCCCTAATCACAATTAAGAGGAGTACACTCTTGTAGGATTTCTAATGGCGTTTCAAATAATCAACTTCTTTTAAACTTTAATATTTAATTAAATAGCAAATCATTATTTCCCCAACAATTTATTATTATGTTAACTATATAAATATGGGCTTAATTATGAGGCAATGCCTGATTTTTACAGAGAGTTTGTCATGCATAATAAGAATACGATTCCTTAAATTCTTAATTGGACTGCATCGCACAATGTTCAATATGATAACCTCCTAAAGTACATTTTCAATAAAAAAAAGTTTGTATTGCAAAGGTGAAATATTAATATATATACATTGTTTTAAAATTGTTTTATTATACTAATTTTATCATATGTTTTACACAGGTTATTGTATTTAAAGAATTGCATGCTAGCCTACCTAGTGAGAAGGAATAAAATTATATAAGCTGGTTTTCCAATAGTAATTGGCATGAAGAGGTTGGTGAATTTAAAATTGAAAATGGTGATGAATTAGGCAGTGATTCTGGTGACATCCAGTCAAAGTGTAATAATAATGGAGTGATGGATAATTTTTGATCGAGCTCGGCTTCTAGTTGTGTGGATAAACAAAATATGAGAACCAAAATGGACAACAAAATAGTGAAAAAGTAAGAATGTTACCTCTTAATATCAATACAAGTTTAATAAATTTTTTTCTCGAATATTCAATTTCCTTGTAGGATAATGTCTTCTGCAAGTCTAAGCAACCATAATTTTGACATACATTACAACAATCGCCTGGATAAGATTAAAGTAGATTGATAGTTTTGAATATAAGTTTGATAAAATAATTTGACTACTTAAAGAGTTGAAATCTACACAAGCTAAAAACTTTTACGAGGAGGAATGAAACTACAGAATGTTAGTACATATAACAAAGGAAAATAACCTAACAAATCTTAATACGTTTTCATTGTAGGCAACTTACAACTTTAATGACAATTTTGATGTCACTCATGCAAGACCTACCATAGAAATGACACTAATTCATGCTCTAGGCACACGAGGTGATATTTTGATTATCATACCATCTACATTAACTCCAGGTATACAACAAGTAATGAACCCAACTCTTAAAGTTTATGTAAAAAAAAAGAGAGTTAGAAAGGAATTCATTTACTTGCATTCTCCATTTACTGAACTATTGGAAAAGCCTAGGATGTTGTTTGCCTTTGAAGTTAAACCACCGATTGAGCTAAATGATAGACTTACATTACAGAAAAATGTCGCTGATGTTCATAGAAATTTCTTTTAAGATCTGTACAAGTCAGACAAGTGGCTGAGCAACTTGGTATTTTTCTCGATTTTCTTTAAAAAAACCTAACAAGCAACTTATGAAATTAGCCACTTATCACTTGATTTTTGTTTTTCTTCATATATGGTGAATAACATATGGATGTCTTTTGCTATAGGCTAAGATTAGATATGAGCAAATATGCAACTCCCCACATGCAACCTTGTGCTGTTATGAACATTCATTTTTAGGTAGTGAATGAAAAAAAATATAAATGATATGATTTATTTTGTTTCTTTAATTTTTCTAACAAATAGTATTATTGTTATTGCATAGCAATTGCTTAAGGAGAGATCTAATGGTTATTTGAAGAATCCAAATATTTTTGGCTTAAAAATGATTCGTTTATCCAATATGCAAGTGGAAATAAAATTACCCATGCAATACCATGGTTTAAGACGCTTAAGGTAGGGTTTTAATATATCTTTCACATAAGCATTTACACTATCAAATTTTAATATTGATATTTATTGTACTGGAAGGTTTACATTTTGATAAACTTGCGTGGAAAGCATTTGGTTCTTGGGGTCGTTGACATATTGAGTGGAACAATTCAAGTTTACGCTTGAGCTATATATTGTGTTAGTACCTCTTCTTTTTAATAAGATATCGACACAAGACTCACAGCCTTCCTATGCCACATTCGATTCAACGGATCCTTGGCTTGTGTACTAGATACGTAATACACTACAACATATTATTAGGTATTTGTTATAACCTTAAAGACTGTTTTTTCTTATTCGCCAAATACTTATTTAATTAGCATTATAGGGGTGATTACAATGTATTCATTCTACGATTCATGGAGATATTGATGCATGGTCTAGATGTTCAAGCTCATTGCAACCAAGATGATATCAATTACTGCGGGAAGCAAATCGCAATGGACTTGTTTAAAGATAGAAGTTGGAAATTGTTGTGACCATATTGTTTTGTGGACTTATTTATTTGAATAGAAACTTATTTATATTCTAAATTGACAGACTAATCTATATGTTAAGTTCTGGACTAATAAACCAATCTTGTGGTCTATAATTTAATAAAATTAAGAACATGTGGAGAGTCTAAGTTATAAATAAGGAAATGTGCTTAAAATATACAAATCTCTGAAAAAATTGAGTAATTCGTATAAAATTGTTTATATTTTAGACTGACATACTAGTCTAGATGTTAAATTCTTTACCCACAGACCAGTCTTGTGGTCTATAATCTAATAAATTTAAAAACATGTGGTGGACAAGATACAAATTGAGATTAGATACATGTACATCGCACAAATGTATTAAGATTATAAACTGACAGACTAGTTTAGATATTAAGCTCTTGACCTATAGACTAGCCTGGTGGTTGAGATATATTTGCAGAATGCAAATTTTACCTGTAATGACAATACAATAGAATCAAACATATAACATAGAATATTCATAATAGCTTATTAAAGTACAATCTTTGATTACAAAATCACATATTTAACAATTACTTCATTAAGATATATTCATTACAATGCATTCTCATTAGTTAAAAAATTCTCACTAATACAAGGCAAACACTGAAACTACTGTAAGTTTTAGTATCGATATTGTGCAGGTTAATCGATTGTGACCTACTTTTATACAACGCCCACATTTTTTAACAACAATTTCCTCGCTTATAGATGGAATCCTATTTATTTTATGACTCCCTTTCTTTAGCTTCAATATTGAAGATTGTATATCCATAGTAAATAACTCAATAGAAACATCATATACCTCTGTTGGACCTATAGGATAAAATATATCTATATATGTCGTAATCCATGCATCAATAATATAGTATGCAGAAAAAAAATGAGTGATATTCCAAAGATCGATGCCTATACACTGCTAAACATGTTTGCATAACATATGGTCGAGTTGGAATGCTCGACAAATACAAGTTTTGGCAAGCATATCAACATGGGCCTTAAATTTACCACCTTTCACAATAAATTCATGCAAGTTTAGAGACAAAACCTGGTACATGCGAGAGTTATTGTCAATGTGCAAGTGTACACAACAAATAATAAACTGATGAGTATTCAATATCGTCTCCATAAAGATTGATGCTATCAAACTTGCTATAGCAATTTCAACAGTGCAATATAAGTTCTAAATTAAATCAATGCAACTAATATGACCAAATAACTTGTAAAATAAAATCAAAATAATTAAAAATGCTATTAATAGAATTTTCACGTTAAACACAAAGGTAAAATCAATAGGAATTGAGTAGTTGAGTGATTAAACTCTCTTGATAGTGCTGACTTTTTTATTCATGTTAAGTTCAATTATTGCAGCAGTGTTATAGCACTGGACAGAAACTAGTTTTATCCTCAACAGTAGCATGTTAGATGTCTTATATTTTTATGCAATCTAACAATGACCAGTTGTTATGCCTACAGAAGATATAACATTATACGTTTAGGTTCTCTTCCCCTATACAAGGTGAATCCCTATATCTAGTTCATCATTAATCTTAGATTAAGCATGACCCTTTTTGGACTCAAGTTAAACTCAATCGAGGAAACTCAATCCAAGATCAAATATTACTCTGATATGTTCTACTAAGATAGGCTCTTTTGTGGCTCTTTCCTAGCTTGCATTATTAAATGGGTGGTCGACCGAAATAATGACTTTGAATAAACACTATCAAAACAAAATGTTATAGCAAACATGCAACAACATCTATATTCAGTCAATTAACCATTAAGCTCGTTTAACACTCAACCACAAATAAATTTAGTTCATAATTTGTAAAAGGTAAATAAACAACCAAGTTTTAGCCATCGAATACATCTTCATAATCAATTAATAACAAGCAAACAAGAAAAGAATGAGAAAAAATGAATTCCAATCAATTCTGCAATTTCTTCTACTGATGCTGCCTTGATTTTTTGTTCGAGAGTTCTCTTTCTTTTTTGTTTCTTTTTTAATTGACGAGCTCTCTCTTTCATTTCATTCCTGCCTCCTTTTATAATCACAAAATAGGATACTAGAAATTTTAGGGTGCTCCTCTTTTAGATTAGGAAACTACAGATTCGCAATATTTTGAATATCATGCCCGAATTTTTCTCTGTCAATGCTCAAGGATTGCTACAGCAATGGCTACAGCATCTGCACTGTTCTAGGCTTGCTTTAATTTTTTGTAGCCACGTTTGTTTGTCCTTTTTATAATTCCATTACAACAACATCCTTTCCATAAAATTCAGGTTTCCAATTACCTATAATTAAGCACTTGTTTAGGCGTACAATTATTCAAAATCACACAAACTTTATCAAACTTAAACTAAGATAGGTGTTAATATAAACTAACATTACAATGCACTAAAAGCGTATCAATTACTCTCTAAGTAGTCTTGATATAAACCAAAAAGTCTCTTGATAACTCTCATTTCATAAAGTTATTAGTTATCTTGCTTCCAAAGAAGTTTGTTTTCAGCCCACTTTATGAGTTTTGTAGTTGTATCCATTGTAAAATGACGTCACTTGCAAATCCAGTCTCTCAATAAATCAGTAATCTTGTCAAGCAATTTATGAATTGACAACATCCTTGCCTTCTTCAACACACCATTTAAACATTCTACAGTATTAGTGGTCATTATGCTATGACATCTTCTATCAAAGTGAGCATAAGACCACTTATCACACCTAGCTTCAAACAAGTAATAAGCAATGTCTACATTAATCATCTTTATCTTAGTCGTGACCATGTCAAATTGAGAAAAACGATATAACTTTGCAGCATGTACAAAGATTTTGTGTATATCAACTTCGTTAAAATTTGACCTCAGATTTTGGCTGAGATGATATATACAAACACTGTGGCAACACTTTTTTTTTATGCTTCTATTACAATTTGAAATAAAAACCAAATATTTAACATTTCCAATTGAATCTCTTAGTTTGTTAAAAACCAATCCCATGATGTATTATTCTCACTATCACCAATACCAAATGCAAGTAAATATATTTAACTTTTACTATCTATACATGAAGCCATAAACACAGTTCCTTTATATTTTTCTTTTAAAAATGTGCCATCGATTGCAATTATTGGTTTAATAGTCGAACTAAACCTTCTTAGGAAATTACCAATAGCCATAAATAGATACTTGAAGTGATTTGAACCATCCGACTCAATGAAAGTACGATAACGAACATTTTTCTTTTCAATCATCTTCAAATATGCTGGGAGCAACCTGTATGATTTTGCTGGTGAATCCCTTGCAAGTGTTATTGTATGCTTTTTTACCCTTCATGCTTTATGGTAACTAATATCATAACAGAAATGTTTTTAGAAATCTCCCCTTTTCTATTTTGCTTTGTATGCTGATGAGGTACCTTCAATTTATATTGAATTGTAGATGCAATCAATTTTGCGAATGCTCATTGATGATCTCTTTGATCCACACTAAAAGAATGTGTATGCATATTACGATACTTCCAAATTTAAAAGTAAATTTAATCATTTATTTTTGTAACATGAATACTCCAATGACAACTGTTATCTACACAAGGAACAATCAAAATATTCTTCTCAGACTTAATTGTTTTAAACTTAAAGTGGTTTTGTAAAGCAAACTTACAGAGCCTCGCTTGCAACTCCTCTTTTGATGCAAACACCTAATTTACCATGAAACCATCACTGTCTCTAACAATTTCATTACTTATAATGTTGTTAATCTATTGATTTGCATCATTAGCACTTGCGGTGTTACTGCTTGTAAAAAACTGATTTTGCTTCTAGGCATATAAGTATTGTTGGCGGTTGGCTCAATCTCATGCTCATCCATTGGTTCTATATTGGGTACGATTTCCTGTGATAATTAGATCTAGGAGAAAAATGTTTGGGGCTGATCTCACTTTCTCTATTAGTTTATACAACTTCATTCGAAAATGTTGATGGCATAAATGTTGGATAGGCCTTACTTTTCCTTGCACAAACTGTTCAAATGTTAGTTTTCCTCTCCATTCAATTTTGCTTGCAATATTGGAGTAGTTAACCTATGTTGATATGCGACGCAAAAAGGTGTTCTATATGTAATACCACCAAGATTTTCATGCAAAAAGAATTACACGTCATCATTTGTGATAATTTCCATAGGTGGCACCGAATTGTTGAATTGCTTTTGAACTTCATAATAATTTTATACTCTGAAATGCCAATTCTAATAGTCTAAGCTACATTTTCAAGCAATTGCGAATATGTCGAAATAAGATGCACCATTATTCCTTTTGTGGCTAAGGCATTGAACTTGTATTCAATGCTTTGATTAATCCATTCACCATTGTACAAGATAATAATATGTATCATATCCATTTATACAAAAAATCATGTGATGACAGAGTAAGAAAATTAACAAAAATAAGTTGTTTAAAGTTCTAGACTTCTATGCTCTAATTCCAGACTTCTAGATTTATAGACTTACCTAGAGGTCCAGAAGTCTAGAATTTAATAATGCAATCTATAACCATGAATATCAAACACCACAAATGTCTTAGAAAAAAATGATAAATAACATGTATATTTAAGTATAATCGATCACATTTTACAAAAAAAAAGGCTAAATAACAACAACCAATACTTTTAATTTTAAGTAAAAATTAAAACTAACTCTTATGATAAATATTAAAGATAATATAGCTCCTTTCAAGAGCATGCAACTTTTTACACCTGCAAATATGTGGTCAGTTTGGGATTACAGTTGAAATTTGATAAGCTGCTTATTTCATAATTTTTGATGAAAATAATGTTCGGTAAATTTTGTAAAAGTAGCTTATTTCATAATCTTCTCCATTTTATTAACAGCTTTTAAAAGTAGGAAGGGGGTTGCTTTTCATAAGCTGTTTATTCAATAAGCTATCACACTTTTTTAAAATTTCTATCATAACCCTATATTTTAATAAAAAGACAATTGTGTATTACTTATCCATAAATCTTAATATATAAATCATTAGATATCATATTACCGTCATAATTTAATTACTGCCACAACCACGTACATTCTCTTTAGTTTTGATCCAGTAAATTCATATTCTAATTTCATAACTATGCCTTTTAAAGTTTAATCTATGTATATTTATATTTTTATTAATTAATTGTTTCAAATCAGTTGGCAATCTATTTTCAAAAGAAAAATCCATGGTATTTTTTTGTCAAATTATGAAATTCTTTAGATTTTTTAATTGAGTTTTTTCATGTAATTTTACATATTTAAGAAAAAAAGATATGTCTAAACAATTGATTAAACATATTCTAAAAATAAAAAACAATTAAAACTTATGTCTATGTTAGTTATTATATAATAAAACAATACTTTCGTAATATAATTTACCAAACACATATACTCTACTTTTCAAATTCATAGCAACTGTAATAGTACAATTTACCAAACACCGAGTTACTTTTTTAATCAGCAATTTATTTTATCTATACAATACAAGTAGCTTATTTTATCAGTTTCTGCAATCCCAAACTGACCCATGATGTATAAAGATTCTGTTGAAGAATTTCTTAGAGCTGTTTGAATTTTGTAGAAAGAAGGTGATGATTTTAGTAAGTGTTTGATAATAACTTAAGGTGTTGGGCGTATGCTTTTGTTGGATATGATAACAATATTTTACACTAAAGACCACCAAAAAGTCATACATATTTAATTGAATAAAAGTTGTCATATCTATTTAAACTGTGCATGATTTTGTCATATTAAAAAAAAACCCATTAAGTCATTTCTATAGTTTATTTTTTAATCTCTTCTTCATTATTTACATATTAATATTTTAATAGTTAATTTTTTTTTCATTTTCGTTGATTATTCATATGTCACTTTTTTTTTGTTAAGCCTCACTATACCGTTACAAAAATATCTGTTAAGATAAGAGTATATTCGTACTTTCATAAGTTAAAACGACGAATGCTTAAAAATAAGGAATATTGAGAGTAAGGTACTGTTTATTTTTTAGTATGAAGTATACATTTAACTTTTTTCAGACATTTGTTTATTTTAGTTTTTTTTTTAGTTATCACTTATTGTCAGACAATTTTATCTAAATAACAAAAGTATAAAAAGTCCACTTGTATCTAAAGTTTGAAGTGTAAATGGAAAATTTTAATTTCAAATTTCAAAAATACCCTTAACAATTCACGTATTTCCAATATTCTGTATAAACCTAATATTTTTATATTATTCTTGAAGTTATTTTTTTAATTGCTTTAAATTTTTATTCACATGATAGCTTTAACTAAACTGAAATATTAAAAAAATCAAATTATGTCCATTGTGATTAATCAAAAATAAAATAATAGAGTTGACTTTATGATAAAATTTGATGTTATAATTACATTTTTTATTAAAAAATTAAATTAAGATAAACAATAATAGTATTTTTTTAATGCTACCAAACTAATTAACTTGTAAAAATTATAAATTGTGAAGAACAAATATATGCACCAATTAAAAGAATATTTATATCAAATTACTAACTCTTAAATTTTTCTCTTCAAATGTTAAAAAAAATATTATTTAAATATTTTCATTCAGACCTGTTAATAATTAATTAAATTAAAACCTGTTCAGATTTCAAATAAAAAAATAAATATAATCTAACTTGATGTTTTAAGAGTGATGATACAGCCACAAACTCTTGTATAAACTTATCTTGTACAAATTAATGTGGCATTAATTCATTGGTTGAATAAAAATATAAAATAATAAAAATAAATAATGTGAGATAAGAGATATTTAATGTAACTAATGAATTAATATCACATTAATTTATATAAAATAAATTTATATAATAATTTATGAGTATATCATTATTAATGTTTTAATAACGCCCAGACAATTTAAAGTACTCACGAGGAGCGTAGCGGAAATTAACCGAAAAAATAATAATAATTGAATTAGTAATTCCTGTCACAACGCGTAGGTCTACTACGTTGACATTGACTAATATATTGTCACGTGACAGAATCCACTGCACCACTTGTCACTCGACCATTCGATCTGAAAAAAATCTGTATTTTGCTAAAAAAGAAATTTAATTTTCTGAAATAAAATCTCCATCCTCATCCTCTGGTCATACTTACCCACAACGTGGCGTCAAATTAATCAAAGTGCGCAATGCGCCCCACTGCCATCACTCATCTTCCCTCTTTCTAAAGAAACTTTCTTCACTCCCGACCAAATTTGTACTCAACAAATAAAACAACTCATCTTAATTTATGAAACCCTAATTTTTTTAAATACTTTTCAAAATCAGAAACCCAAATACCCATCTGTCGAAATTTTTTACGAAGTGGAATGACATTTCCACTGAAGAAGCACCAAATATTTGAAACCCTAATTTGATAAGTCAGATGAAAACGTTGTAAATTGGTTAATTTTTGGACGAAATGTCAGTTGAAAGATCATTTGAAGCATGGGAGGAGGTCCAGCGACACGGTCAAGACTTAGCGGATCGGTTGGCTCAAGGCTTCACCGGTTTAATTCAATCACACATGACAAATCCGCCGTCGTTTCATTGGCCAAACCCTTCAGAAGCGAAACTTTTCGATCTAGAGTTCCCGATTTCGAGTTCCCTTAATAGGCATATTGTTGTTCCCATCAACAAACCCGAAATTAACGGCGTTTCGGCTATTTTTGACATCGCTAACCGGATTGGGCAGGCTGGGGCTGATTTCGGGGCGGGGGTAAATGGACTTGTACAGCAGCTCTTTAGACATCTGCCGCTGCCATTGCCGGTGCCGTTTAAGCAGGAGAGTGGGGTCAGAATGAAGCTGGGTGGGGATACGAAAAGAAGTGATGTGGGTGTGAGTGTAGATGAAAGTTTTGGACTGAGAGAAAGGGAAAGACAAAGATTGACTGATTTTGGAGCTGAAGAGATTGACGGTGTTGATAATTCGGACGAAGAAGCAGGTGGGTTTGATTTGCGATCGGCTGCTCATCTTGTCAGGCCACAGGTAATCGAGCATTAGTGGTGTAATGGGTATTTATCGATTCTTGCTTTCCCTATTTGTGTGTTGGCAATATATGCTTAATTTATTTAGTGTTGGCTGTTGATCTGCTCGTGAAATTTTATTACTAGTGTTGATCTTTTCTATTAATGTTTGGTAAATGATAGTGTTTATTTGAGAATATAAATATAAATGTTACATAAAACGGATAGGCATCTAATTTGGAGAAGGATGTCTTGATGAGAAACAATTACTCTCAATTGAGAAGTCTTTGATCTTTTGGTTCTTTGGTAGATTTTCTCTTTCATGCTAGGTTGGCTGGCTTTCTTGTGGGGCAAGAGTCAGATATTTCTTCTCTTTCAACAATTTATTGTTCTTACACAATTCATGCTTATAAATTATTAGGTATACATGAAAAAAAATTAGTGAAAGTGATAGCTTTAAGTATGACATTTGCTGTTTCACTTATCTGACCTAATAAAAGGGAATATTAAATAGATTTAGGTAATTTACTGATCCTCAGAGATATAGGCTGTGGGTTATGGTTTAGTTTGGGTATCAACTAAAAATGCCGATTTTGATCAAGGTTTTGTATGTAGTGGTGGCCATTTTATATACAATTGTGGAAGAAACTTTTGAATTTGTATAGATGGTTGACATTAGCAAATGGTGTTTACTCTTTTTTTTTTTTGCTTGATAATGGTTGATAAGCTGTGTAATCTAGAGTCTCTGCTTTGTTCTGTCTTTCTACAATGAATTTTTTATATTCCTTTCATTTATTGAAGTCTGTCTTACACATGTGCAAATTTCAGTTTCTTGTAAGTAAAAATATATATGTATATCATGTGCAAGCTTAGTTGCTATCATCGAATTTCGTTCCTCCAGATCTAGGGTTGTTATGTTTTCAATCCAAATGGAAAAGGGAATATTTAATTCAGATATGATTTCTTTTCTATCCATAAACTTCTGTCATAGCTTTATATGCTTATGAGTTTGTAATGGATAACTGGGATGTTCTTGTAAATCGTAATTTTATAAATCTTATTAATTTTGATTCATTTATCATATCAATGATACAGTTCTTTTACATGCAGGGAGTAATAAATATAACATCAACTTATGACAGTCGAACACGTGACTTGGAAGGTTCTTTGGTTGCAAGGGGAGATTTATGGAGGATAGAGGCATCAAATGGCAGTTCTACATCAGGGAATGACAATTCATCTCTCTTCCTTGTTCAGCTTGGACCGTTACTCTTTGTTCGTGATTCTACACTTCTTTTGCCTGTTCATCTGTCAAAGCAGCATTTGCTTTGGTATGGGTATGATCGTAAGGTATGACCAATCTGAATGGACTACCTGTAGCTAGCTGTAAATGTATGTAATCTAGATATGAGAATGTGAAAGATGCGGAGCTTTCTAAATATTTATCCTGATATTAAAAAAAAATACAATTTAAAAGTTACAATTCTGTTTTTCCATAACTGTGTTTTCACTTTCGAAGGCTCTATTTAGAGCATGTGCCTTTCTAAGGAAGAATTCTTTAGCACACTTGTATGTTCCTAGTCTGCATAAACTTGATTCCATCTATCTGTCCTTAGAATCGATTCATTCTTATGAAAGTCCCTGAATAAAGATTTATTTGATCAGTACAACTAGTTTTTCGTTCGAGTCGGAAGGAATAAATTGCATCCTTCTCTAAAAGCTTTAGATCTCCAGCTGCTGTCCTTGAAGAAAGAGTTGTGGACTTCGTAAAAATTAGACAGGGAAATGGTAAAAGGTACTAAAGCTTTTTTAATATCTGGTATTGAACAACTTAATTCAAAACATGCAATTGAATTTTGATGTTGAATTCTGTTTTGCAAGCTAGTTTTGTCTCTTTCAAGTCTAATTCTCAAGTAGGGTTTTATTAAGAATATTATAATTGGTTGCGTTGCCTTGTACCTTTTATTTTAGTTGAAGTTTGATTCTTGCATTCTGCATTTCCTACTTTTGTATGCTACGGCATTTGGTTTTCCCAAATCTATTATCTAGATGTTTCTCTACACTATTTGTTTTCACTCTATCTTATTTGCTGATATGTCTGCTTTCAGAATGGAATGCATTCTCTTTGTCCAGCTGTGTGGTCCAAGCATAGAAGATGGCTCTTAATGTCCATGCTTTGTCTGAATCCTGTAGCTTGTGTAAGTTCGATGGCCTCTCTATGGTTAAAAACACATGGTGATTGATTTTTGTGCCATTTATTGACTGATATTCAGGTTTTGCCACTAATAGTTGATAGTCTTTTCCTTAATTGATAGTTGATGGGAATTTCTGACAATGTTGATAACTGTTTATCTTGCCTTTTTATAGTTGTTCTAACCTACATTAATAAGAACCAGATACTAGCTGATCAGCATGATAGAAATTCCCCCTCCTACCCCTCTCCCATTTTATCCTAGTTTTCTTTGATTCTGGAGTTTATTTTATCCCTCTCTCTTTATTTATGTATAGATATATATTTCACTTTGTTTGTTTCATTGGCAGTTCCTTCTATGTCATAGTACTTGCACGGTAGTGTCATTAGTTAATCATTATACATCTAATTTATTTAAGTTGTGAGCTTCTGAGGTGCCTTGAAAGGCTTATTGAATAGTGTGAACTGAAAGGAGTCAAATGAATAATGCCTGTTATTTTTCTGATACAATGCCGAACTCAAAACTCTTAACGTTGGCCACCTCCTAAAAAATGTAAGAAAATATGTCGTAATGGAAATCATTTAAAGTTCTTTAAGCAGTCTACTTGGGATTTGTTGAGAGAAATTTCTAGTAGCGTGTGGGGTACCATAAAATTGGATATGTAGTTGGAATTTGAATAGAAATCTTTCAAGAGTATTCAAGGTGTTCTGAAGAGGGTGATTGAAATGTTTGATCGAAGTAGTGTAGCATAGAATACAATTATAAGTATTCTGTATATTTAGGTAATCTAATTGAAGGAAACTACATGTAAGCACGCGATATTCCTTTGGAACTAGAAGTTATTTCTGCCTATTAAGGTGAAGTTTCTAACCGAGCCTTCTCCTTCACTTCTCCCTCTCTCTGTTTGCAGTCATTTGTGGATCTGCAGTGTCCTAATGGGCAGTTTACTTATGTATCTGGCGAGGGTCTAAATGCTAGCGCTTTCCTACCTCTTTGTGGGGGCCTTCTTCAGGCTCAGGGCCAATATCCAGGGGAAATGAGGTTCAGCTTCTCATGCAAGGTTAGATTGTAAAGTGGGAATGGATAGTAGCAAAAACAAATGGAGTGGATTAGGTTTCATTAGCTTTTGAAAGCGATTTTATGTTTATAAATTTCAAATTTGTCTTGGTGGCCTTGATTTATCGGAACTAAAATCTTTACTTTCTAAAATTTCAACAGAATAAGTGGGGAACACGTATCACCCCAATGGTACAATGGCCCGACAAATCGTTTACATTGGGTCTTTCACAAGCTTTGGCTTGGCAGAGATCTGGTCTCATGGTGAGGCCGACCATTCAATTCAGGTAGGACTTATATGCGTAACTTATGAAGTGAAAATCTTTATTCTTTTATTATTTTGTTATCATCATTGATGTTTGTACTAATTAGCAGACCTGTACTTGTGGCGCTTTGCTTCGTGACTTACTCATTAGCACAGAGGAGTTCAAAAGCACATCTTTATTATCAAATGTCATTTGAAATGTTTCTATATGAGGAATACTTTTTCCCTGCTTTTGTTTTATTAATTACATTGTATTGCCTTGCCTGCTACTGTACGGAGAAATGGCATTTTTGTCTCTAGTGACATACACCCACACGTGACAGTAATCAAAATCTATTAACCTGACAAATTTAGGAAAATGGGGTATTATCATTTAACCACCTAACTTTTCCTGACATGTCACTTCTGTGTGTGCTGAATCTCCTTTTTGAAATTGAACTTTAATTGCATGCTTGGATTGTTGACATTATTAGAATTATTTTATTATTCTCTGTTTCAAGCTGGACCTATTTGCTCTTCAATCTGTATAATACATGGTGATGGTATTTTTCATGCTTACTACATATTGTTTTAAATCCTCAGTTTATGTCCCACGTTTGGTGGAACCAATCCTGGGTTACGGGCAGAACTTATTCATTCATTGAAGGAAGAACTTAGTCTTATCTTCGGTTACACATTCATGACACATCCTTCAGCATTTGCATCAATATCTGTAAGTTATTTGCTGCTCATTATAATCATTGTTACATTTTTTTTTAATGCAATCATTATTAAATTTTATTTTCAAAGATTTAGCATATTGAAGCATGTGCCGTGTAAGTTTGTCATTATTACCTTCCTAGGTATTTTCGTGTAGGTGGTTTTTTTTTTTTGGGGTAGTTCAGTGATCGACTACTCTTAATTAATGCTTCCCTTTATCTCAGATTGCTTGCTAAAATGTAAATCAGCATTCATTTTATTATGCCACTATGAATCATAGTTATGCTGGATAGACCAGAATTCTCTTTGGTTCACCATACTCATTTCAGAATCAGCTCCACAGATTCCTTTCACTGCTTTTGACTTCTGCATATTGGCTAAGATTTTTGAAGCTAATAATTGAGGACTTTTATGATGAACTTGGAAGAAATGATTGTTCTACAATACGGTTTAGCCGTAGGGTGACAAAACGTTTCTTCTCTTCCTTGTGTGCTCTGTGGACACACTATGGTTGGGGGTTTTATCTTCCTGTATTTCAAATTGCTTCTTGTTTGCTGATTTTTTCCTTCTTAGGATCTTATTGCTCTCCGCTCATACTCCTTTTTTCTATTCCCCTAATGCAGTTTGGTAGATCTAAGTGGAATGGGAATGTCGGGAGCTCAGGGGTAGTAATGAGGGTTGATGCCCCTCTTTCGAGCTTTGGACGACCTTCTTTCTCTGTTCAGATAAATAGTGGTATTGAGTTTTGATTGTTTATATCTTGGTATTTGCCATTTGAAATGTACATAGTCACAGGCTCATGAACAAAAGCAACTGTATGTGAATATTTAACTATAATATTAATATTGTTCCCAAAAAAAAAAAAGAAAGTTTATATCGATTAGCATGGTCTCTGTATTACTTGTTCCCAACTTGTATTCTGAGTTTTCAGTTGTTTGTTTTCGGCGTTCGTCCTTTTTGCTAGAAAATTTTGAGCGTGCCATGTTTGGACCTTTTTATAGCTTCCTTTGTACGGTCTTTCGTCATTATTATTTCACACCTGCAGATTTAAGCAGATCAAACAATTTGTTGAGGTGTGAATGGAGCTTAAATTTCAGAATAACAAATTTTAGCTATTTCTTTTCTGCGCTAGGTTTTTCGATGATGTTGGATTTTTTTAAGGTTTTGGGAAGAATAATTGATCATTGATTATTCTTAATAAGATTGACAAAGAGTAGGTAGCCTGATTACAAGATCTTTTTGAGATTATATCTCAGATTTTGAACAGCTCTTTTTGGTAATCTCTGTATCATTGCCTTTGACAACATTTATAATAAGCCGAAAATTATATCACTTACAAAACCACGGGGGTGAAATTTGGTTAAGAGTTTTCGTAAATTTTAAACCGAAAATTAGAAATTCGTTAGCACTGTAATGTCAGCAAAAGGCTGGCATGATCATTAATCTATCTCGTCATACTGATGATTTAGCCGGCTAATTACTTGCATAAATATAAATGATTAGTTAATGAGAGAAATATTATAGTCAAAAGAGTCGCACTACTAAATTCCAGCCTTACTATTGTAAAATAATAATTGTTGGTTAAAAAAAAAAAAAAATTCTAATTAAAAATCATCGCCAAATTCTTGTTAGGAGTTTAAGACACTTTTTTTTAATGAATATTTATCACCAAATTTTGTGATTTATTATCTCGTTATTGATTATATGTCTTTGGTTCTATTAAAAAAAATGTCTTTGGTCGGGGGAAAAAAAGGCCGAGATCAAAAGCGCAACTGCAAACTTTTTTTTTTTAAAAAAAGCGCCCTTATTTATATGACAAGAGCCCGGCAAAGATGAAAATACCCCTATTTACAAAATCAAATTATTTGAGCTCCAAATCCATTTTCTCTTTCTTAATTATTCTTTTTTTTTTAATTATCTTAATTATTCTTTTAAAAAGCAAAGAAGTGGGCGAATCACGCGTCAATTTTTTAAGCCCAATTTTCTTCTCAAGTTGTCATCTTACTGCATCTAAACACACTAAAAATCCGTAGAACGCTCAAAATCATCTTCTTTTCAATGCTGAGGAAAACGTATTGGATGAATCCAACTCCAATAAAAGTAATAGTATTCAAACTTAAACTTTGCGTTTCATGCATTCTCCTCAACTGACTAAATTATTAAAGTGTTGCTATAATTTATGGTTTACGTGTATTATATTTTTTTGTTTATTTCATATAATGTAATGATACTAAGGTTATAATATAGATATTTTAAGTTATTACTGTGAAAAAGTCCAAATTTATTGCGACAATCTATGAAAAAAAATATATTGTTCGTAAAAAATACCAGATGATTACGAGCGCCCACGTTATTGCACAACTCATGAACAATTAGTTGCAACAATTGCACAACTCATTGTGTGGGACTTGTTTGAATATGATATTACCATGAAGTTTAAATATATTGCTCCCGATCCTATAGAACCGTTAAAAATAGCTTCAAATGCAGATGTTGCTTTGTTTCCGGGAGAAAACCAAGACCCGAATACCTCTTTGCGCGACATATTTTACTAAGTTCAGTCCATCAACGCAGGCATTTGATATGGGGATAGATGATCGATGCCAATAAAGAATATAGACAAAAGAAAAATGAATGGTGCTAGTCGGCAAGATCATCATTTTAATCTAAGCTTTGGACGTAGGGATGGCAAATAGCGGGCCTGGGCTGGGCTTTTTAAGCCCAGGCCCACTGTCATCGAAGCACGAGGGCTTGGGCCGGGCCGGGCCCATTGCGGACCTGGGCCGGGCTCGGGCCGGACATGGGCTTTTTAAAATTTATTTTAAAATTATTTAAATTATTATAAATTTAAAATAAATTAATGATTAACAAGTTATTATAACCATAGATAAATAAAAAAAATAAATATTTCAAATTAAAATAATAAATAAAGCAAATAAAAGCTCATAACTTTAATTTTCTTTAATACTAAATTTTCTAATTCAAACACTCTCTTAGTTAATTGACATAAAAAAGAGAATTTGGTATCATAATTTTAACTTTTTTGAATCATAATTGATTTATAAGCTAAGAATTTAAGTTTTTTTTTTTATTTTTAAATTATTTTTCAATTTTAATTATATTATTTTAATTTATAAAATTATTTTTTAAAAAAAGGAATGGGCCTGGGCTTTGTCCGGGCTTTTTTCCGCGGGCCCTTATCCAGGCCCTCATGTGTGAGGGCCGAGCCAAGGCCCGCGGGCCTTGGATGGGCCGGCTCGGGCTTGGGCCGGCCCGGGCTTTTTTGCCAACCCTATTTGGACGGGTATCTTTAGCTACATTTCAATTTACCAATACAACACTGGCTACCAAACATATTTCCTTATTTTTTGTTCTTAGAAAACGGAAAACATTTTGAATGGAAAACATCACCAAAGAGGCCCGTAAATATCTGGACTTGCTTCCTTTATTTCGGTTACTTTGTTATTCTTTTTTTGTCACTTTTATTTTGCAAATAATAAAAAAGTAGATTCGAAAAAATAAAAAGATACGTATAAGATTTTTTTAATAATATTTGTTAATTATAAAAGTGTGTGTTGGACCAGAATGAAACAAATCAAAAGGATAATGGAAACGACAGGAAGCTTTGCGTTTTGGTGTTTGATGACAAAGCAAAACGGCACAGTAAGCTGCGTAATATAATGTCTAAATATCACTTCTTTAAACGACCCAAGGTTTTACCGTTTTGGTTAGAAGAATCACGAGCAATGCACGTGATTTTTTTAATGATGTGTGAAGGCTGTTAAAGCCGTTAATACCATCTGCTTCTCACGTGCGTTGCTGGGGTGGCTTCTGTTCTGGGTTGTTATAATCACGGAAGCTGAAGCTGATTCTTGTGTAATAAGCACAGGGGGGGGACCCAGAACTCTGTAGTACCCTGGGCTATATTAAAAAAAAAAATTTGTACCAAGTGAACATGAAATTTCATATATATAGATGACAAAATACACCTAATAACAGGAGACAGTAGGAGTCTTATGCGTAAAATCTATATTGTAAATAAAAATAATTTTAAAAAAGAAGTATAAAATAAAAATACAATCCCAATACAAATTTTCTACCGAAGTTGTACTTTCCGGGGTTTCGAATTATAAAAAATATCAATTACAGCATCTGAGTCAATAGTATCAGTAATTTCTCTTTCAACATAGATAACCATACAATCTGAAAAAAACTCATTTTCCATCTTACTGCGAAGTGATGTCTTGATAAGTTTCATGGCTGAAAATGCACGTTTTGTTATGCCTGTGGAAACAGGAAGAGTCAAGATTAGACGAATTAATCTATCAATCAACAAATAGTGATGTGACTTCATTGTTTCAACAAATTGTCGACATAGCTCAGAAAGGGAAGCCATATTTTGAAACCGTGGATGAGAAAGCACATCAATTTGATAATGTTCTAATTCTCTTCTCAAAGCAAGCACCTCATTTGCAGTGAAATCATGAGTATAAAATTTCTCAGCAAGAGAACAAATATTGTCTATATCAAATGATTTGAACCCATCAATTGGATCCAATGTCGAGCTCAAAGTAAGGAGTTCCACAGTTTACTTAGAGAATCTACTATTTAACTCCATCAATTGAAAATCTATTACAACATTAAATATATCAAAGTGATAATGATGTTCAACTGTAACATAATCTTTTTGTTGACAAGAACGCCTTGTACCTTCCATATAACAATCACTCATATCAAGCATAGCAATATCATATTTTTCACAGAAAGACACTGCACTTCTAATAAAATCATCCCATCCACTATCTCGAAACTCTTGCACAAGTCTTTTTGTACTTGAGACATAATTCAAAGCATTCAAGATGTCCAGTGATTTTGTCTGTAATGCTTGACAAAGAATATCAGAAATTCCGAGAACTTTATTCAATAAAAGCAAAATAAACACAAACTCAAAAGGATTTCATCTCCCTATATGCACCTTTAGCTTCTCCACGCATTTCTCGACTAGATCCATCATTAATCATCTTTCTTAAAACTTCAAGAGTTACACCAAACATCTCAATAAACCTACTAACTGAAGTAAAATGTGAGCTGCAACGTGTGTCTCCAGCCCTTTATAAAGTTCTAACTTAATTAGCCCCTGTACCAGTCTCAAACTCTTCTAAAGCTATCAAATCTATAATTTCTTTTTCTCTAGCATATTTTAACTCAGAATAACGCTTGAAAGAAGCACTAGCAAAGTTAATAATAGAACTCAACTTTGAAAAAAATAGCCATACCTCATGCACTTCTTTAGATACCGCAACTAATACGAGTTGTAGTCGATGAGCAAAACAATGTACATTATAAGCATATGGACAATCATTGAGAAATAAAGATTGTAATCCATTCACCCGCCATATTACTAGCACCATCATACCCTTGACCTCTTAAATTTTCAACTAAAAGATTGTACCGAGCAAGCACATTGCATATCTCATTTTTTAAAGTCAAGGCCTTTGTTTCATCGACATTCACAATTTCAAAGAAACGTTCTCGAATAAAACCATCACAATCAACATATCTCAAAATAATAGCCATTTGTTCTTTGTGAGATTCATCTAGTGCCTCATCAACGATGATACAAAATTTAGCATCACTCACTTCCTCTCTAATCTTGTGCCGTACTTTATTAGCAATAATATTCAATAACTCCTTTTGAATCTTAGGTGCTATGTATTGGGCATTTTTAGGAGCATTTTCTAACACAACTTTATTAATCTCCTCATTCATTGTTGCTAACAACTTAATTAATTCAATAAAATTTCTACGATTAAGAGAATTAACCGACTCATCATTACCTCTAAAAGCACATGCTTGTTTTGCTAACCACTTGGTAGCTATTATTGAGGTTTTAAGTCATAGTCTATTCTCCAAAATTTGTTGTGAAGATTGTGCATTCATTCTCTTATCAATATGTTTGGATGGATCCTTTAAATTGCTCCATTTTGACATGGCATCATTGTGAGAAGAACCATGGCCTCCTTCATGTTGAGCAAAAGGACATGTTTTTTCACAACCAACATACTTCTAATTTTGAACCCCATCAACAATAAATGCTTCATTCTTAGATGGCTTATCATGAAAAATATAGCATGGAAAGCAAAATGCATTGTCTTTTGATATCGAATACTCAAGCCAAGGAAATTTCGAGAACCAAGAAAATTGAAATCAACGGTTTTGCGTACCATATTTAGTTGATGGATACTTTTGTAGTTTGGGTTGAAATGGTCCCATATTTATATATGCCATCCGCACATCTTCACGCTTGTCAATGGGAAAAGCACTTATTGAAAAACGCAATCCGGGATCACGTTCTAAATAAGGCGTGTCAATAGTGGATGGAGTATCAAATTTCTCAAATTCAACTCTTTGAGATTTAGGTGGAGAAGTTGAGGCATCAATGTTGCACATAGAACTTGTCACATTTGATGATTGACCATCATTTACTTTAGTAAAAAATGAAAGGAGAGTTTTCCTCGGTTTGGATTTGTTGTTTTTGTTGTTTGACATTATAACCTATAACAACATGTAATTGTGTAAGAATCAAGAAATCATTAAAAAGTGTTATAAGCTATATATTCTACTAATTTTAAATATATTTAAAGTCACAAAATAAAAAAAATCAATGTTAAAAGCTCATACAAGACAATATATGGTTAATACAAATACCCGTGCCTATAAAATTTTTGAAAAAAATGTAAAATATTAGAATAATAAAAAAAATAGATAAACAGTGAGATTTGAGTTAATTTAATCAAATGAGGAAGTTCAATAAACAAATTTATTTATTTATTAGACAATTTATTATCTGCTCATTCTAATATAGAGATGCCAACAACCAATTAGAATTATATTAGTCAATAATCACCAAAAAATTATTACCCAAATCTCAATTGTTGATATTTGTTTAATTGTTTATACTTTATACATAATTATTGCAAAAAAGAGAATCATAGAAAAGATGTTTTGATTTCACCCATGGCCAGGCTTGTAAACGAGAGAGAGAGAGAGAGCTGTAATAAATTAATTCATGCATGTAAACGAGGGAGGGAATTGTCATAAATTAGAATAGGATGTGATTTTTACCTATTAAAAATTGAGTGGAAAGTGCTTGAGCCGAAAAGAAGTGAAGCAAGGGACCACCATTCCACCACAGCCACGGGAGTAAGGGATTTTATTGTTGCTGTTGGATGGATACGAAAAGGGAAACAGGGAAAGGTGGGAAAGGTAAAGAGGAATAGGTAAAAGTGAATATTATTTTATGTATTTAATGGTAATTTTGAATAACTTTTAAAGGTTTTTTTTTAAGCTAGACCGAGCTGCACAGGTTTGCCTCTGCACAGAGGGTTCCAGAGGATTCGGGAGAGAGAAAGCTTGTGAAAAGAGGGGTTTCTTGTTCCTTGAGCTTGGCTCTGTAACTCTGAGTGCAAAGGAGACTTGTTTCAATCAATAAAGTTGATCAATTTGTTCCTCCGTGAATGTAGGTCAATGATGAATTGACTGAACCACGTAACTTGCTGTGTCTGGATTGTTTCTTGTGAATTCATTGTTCTGTTAAGTTGTTCTTAATCATTGTGAGTTCAGATCATCTTTAATTCATCTTGGAAATCTGATCTAGTAATCTTGGGAGAGGTTGCTCAAGTTGGTTAATATAACTTGTAAATCTCTACAGTGTGCTTGGAAATGAGAGCTATATCATTAAATTGTGATCCAAAGGGTTAACGGGTACTGTGAAAATACTAGCAAGTAATGTTAATAAATACATATTTCTCTAAGGAGAAAGTAGTAATTTCATTTTTTTGTGTTACAATAATTAGTATTCTTCTAAATTAATGGGTGTTACAATATTTAATTCATTTTTACCAATTTAGGCTAATACATCGTTTGACCAACTTGCATACACATGCATGCATTCAAGGCAAATTTGAAGATAAATTCCTAAGGTAGGTGCATAATTTTTGTTGACAATTTTGTTGGGGTTGGTGCAATAGTGCACTCCATTTTTCCCTATAAATAGAAGGCAATTTCTCATTTGTTATATCATTCAAATTTGTGAGATTTCTAAGTGAGTTTTGGTAGAGAAATTCCTTAGGTAATAAAGGAATTTGGGTGTATTGGGTATTGGGTTTTTGAGAGTTTTCCCACTTTTGTAAAGTCTCATTATTAGTAAAATTATCTTCTAGTCTTTGCCCGTGGACGTTGGCATTACGCCAAACCACGTAAATTATTGTGTCTTATTTTCTTTGTATTTGTTTATTACCACATTTATATTTCTCCATAAGTCGCAGTATTTGTAATTGCTCACCCACGCATTTCTGCAACAAATAAAAATTAAAATAAAAAATTAAGTATTAAAAATAAGAATATACATTTTGATGTGACTAAAAAATTGAGTGTGATTGTATTTTCCTTATTTTTTAACATGTCTAAATCTTGGGTGGAAACTTTTGCTAATTTCCCTATAAAAAATATATTAGGCAAACAACAATGATCAATATACACACCCGGGTAAACTGGAGCATACTGAATTACATGTGGTAAATCGAAGTTAATGCCTTTAATTGATGGATAATTGGAGATAATCATGTTAAGTGAGGCTCCAATCCCACCACCAACGTCAACAACTGACTTGAGGCCTTCAAAGCCTTTGTAATTTTCAAGAAATTTCTTCATGGTAATGGTAGAATGAGAAAACATCCCATTGTTGAAAATCTTGTTGAATCTTGGATCTTTGCCATGATACTCGTATGAATTCATCCCGTAGGCCATGTTGAATGTGATGCAGCATAAAACATGAGGGCCCAAATAATGGATTACAGCTGCTGTGTTGAGTGCTATTAGTGGATTACAGTTAGTGTGTTGAATGCTATTAGTGGATTACAATTGGTGTGATGAATGGATTACAGGTAGGAATGTAGTAGGTGAAGCTGAATAGAAGTACTATAAATATGTGTTAAATCTATTGTAAAGGGCATCCAATCTTCAATCAAAATTTGAGTTTTTTCGTTTCAAATTCTAATTCAGAATTTGTTATATCTTTTCTCTTCGTGAGAACGCAAGTTAGAGCGACATCTAGCAAACCGCTGCGTCAATTGGTATCAGAGCCTTCCTCTGTATCAGGCGGAGCTTTCCTGGTAAGCATTTCTTCCATATCCATCCACCACAAACCACTCAAATTCTCCATCACTATTTTCCATTAACCCAAAAAAAAAATCCCCAGACTGAAACCTTAACCCTAGCCGCCGCCACTGTACTTACCACCACTTCGCAAATATCGAAACCACCTATCTCTACTACTATCCATCTCTATTTCAAAAAAAAAAAAAAATCTGTTCATCAACCAAAATCACCACCATAACACATCAAACCAACATCATCTTCTAGTCGATTTGCCTACAAATAGCCAAGACTCTTTCAAGTCACGACCACCGACGCGTTCTTCGTATCTCCAGCCACCATATTCCATCAACTCTGGTCCCATTTTTTAGTCTTCAGTCACCAAATCAAGTAAGATCTTTGTAGGTTTTGAAAAAAAGAAAGAAAGAAAGACGGAAGTTAGCAGAAGAAGACGAACTGAAGGAGGATAAAAAAAAAACTTAGTCAAGAATTAAGAAGCCGTGAGGTAAGAGGAGGGAGAAGTGATTAAAAAAAAAGTGCGTTGAAAAAATAAATAAATAAGTGTGTGTGTTTTGTGCAAAGGTGTGAGCGTATTGCATCTTGTGTTTTGTGTATAGATTCAAAAAAAAAAAAGGAGAAGAGAAAGAGAAAGGTTTGCGTGAGTGTGTTGTGCAGAGTGCATATTGAAGAAAGAAAAAAAAAGTGTGTGTTTTGTGCTTTGTAAAAGGAGTATTATAAAAAGAAAAAAAAAGAAAAAAAAGGAGAAGACAGAGACGTGAGGAGTGAGAGAAAATATTCAAAAAAAAGAGAGGTGAGTGGGTATTAAAATAAAGAAAAAAAGGGGTGAGTGTTTAAAAAAAAGAAAAACAAAGAGAGAGGGGCGTGATTTTTTTTTTAAAAAAAAAGGGTGAGAGTTTTTGTGATTTGTGCGTGCAAGGAAAAAAAAAAAAGACAAGTGTGAGTGTATTGTGTTGTTCTAGGGAATTGGAAAAAAAAGTGAGTGTTAAAAAAAAAGAGAGAAAAGAAAAAAAAAGGGCGTGAGTTTTTTTTTAAAAAAAGTGATTGTTTTGTGCATAAGTGTTTGTGCACAACTTTTGGGAATTGTGGGTGTTTGTTGAAAAAAAAAAAAGAGATTAAGCGAGAGTGAGGAAGTTTAATATATATATATATATATATATATATTGTGCGATAAAAAAAAAGAGATTTAAGAGCGAGTTTGAGTATTATATTTTTTTAGGAGGCGAGTTTGAGTATTTAATTTTGAGTGTTGTGTTAAAATAAAAAAAAAAAAGAGTTAGCTTTGTTTTGTATGTATATTTGTCTATTTACTTGAATTGTGAGAAAAAAAAAGAAAAAAAAGAAAAAAAAGAAAAAAAAGTGAAAAAAGGAAAAAAACAAAAAAAGAAGAAAAAAAGAGAAAAAAAGAAAAAAGGAAAAAAAAAAAATATCAGACGAAGAATCCAACCAAGTTATGGGTTCATTCGCAACAAGAGAATCAGTTGTTGCACTTGAAATGAGATTACAGAATTTGGAAGTCATGCTGACGAATTTGAGTGAACACTTCCTTGGTGGGCAAAACAATAATTTCCAACAACAAAGTCGAGTTGAAGTTGGAGCAGAACCAAGACAACCCAATATTCGTCAAGGAAAATTCAGACTTCACCGGAATCAACTTTTCAACGAAGATTCTAGTGAAGATGATGAAGGACCGGTGCCACCAGAAAATAACCAAGGGCCTCGGCAAATTGACTATCGAATGAAAATTGAAATTCCACAATTTGATGGTCTATTCATGATCGAGGAATTTCTTGATTGGCTAGCTGAAGTTGAAAAATTCTTTGACTATTGAGCGACTGAGGAGCACATGACAGTCAAATTAGTGGCCTATCGAGTCAAAGGAGGTGCGCTTGCTTGGTGGGATCAATTACAAACAACACGAATTCAACAAGGAAAGCACAAGGTTCGAACTTGGCAACGCATGAGAAAATTAATGATTGAGCATTTTTTTCCTCCAGATTATGAGCAGACACTTTTTAGCCGATATCAACATTGTCGGCAAGCTTGCTGCACGGGTGGATGTTCGTGAGACTGAAAATCAAAAGATTTTGAGGTTCATTGATGGACTTCGCACCAATATTCAAGATGAAGTATTCAAGCAGTCACATCACACTCTGTCTAGTGCAATACAAATGGCCTTGAAGATTGAAGCACAACTCAACAAAAGAGGCACCCATATTCAAGTTTCTTCACAGTCTTCTACAGCACCACAAAAGCCTGACTGGAATAAAGGAAAGACAATCGTCAGACCACGTGAAGAAGTACCAAGGCCAAATTCCTCTCAGAACCAACCGACAGGAACGATTGCAAAATGAACCAATGAACAAATCCAAATCCATCAATCCCTATGCAATCCCTAGGGGAAACAAATGTTACCGTTGCGGTCAGACGGGTCATTAGTCTAATCAGTGTCGACAAAGTAAACCAGTCAACTTGGCCACACATGATGATGACATTGAAGAAGAGAAGTATCCAGAGGATGATGAGTATGAAGACGCATCGAAGGAGTTCACCTATGAAGATGAAGGAGTATCATTGGTAATAAAACGACTAATGTATACCCCGAAAAAGGATAAGAGCATTCAACAACATAGCATCTTCAAAACACGGTGCACGGTCAACCAACGGGTATGTAATCTTATCATTGATAGTGGAAGCAGCGAGAACATAGTATCCAAGACCATGGTAGATAAGTTGCAATTACCAACTCAGTCACACCCATTTCCATATCACATTGGGTGGATTAAAGATGTCGGCGAGACAAAGGTGACCGAACAGTGTCATGTTCCTTTCTCTATTGGTAAGTATAAAGACGAGGTAATGTGTGATGTTGTTGATATGGATGTTTGTCATATGCTATTTGGTCGTCCTTGGCAATTTGATCTAAATACAGTGCATGATGGCAAAAATAATACTTATACATTTTATAAAGACAACGTGAATTTTATTCTTGCCCCTATGAAGCAGTCTAATACTCCAACCTGCTCAAAGACCAGGAATAATCTTCTTTTGGTGCCCAAAGATGTTCTTATCTCACAAAGTGTACCAGATTCAATTCAACCTTTATTGGTAGAATTCACTGATGTTGTTCCCAATGAATTACCAATTGGATTACCTCCGCTTAGAGATATCCAACACCACATTAATCTTATTCCTGGAGCAAGCTTACCAAACTTACCACACTACCGCATGAGCCCTAAAGAATATGAGATTCTACATGAGCAAGTTAAAGATCTTCTCAAGAAAGGCCTGGTTCGAGAAAGTATGAGCCCTGTAGCTGTACCTACACTCCTAACTCCAAAGAAAGATAGAAGCTGGAGGATGTGCATATATAGTCGAGTCATCAATAAGATTACGGTACGATATCGTTTTCCTATTCCTCGATTAGATGACATGCTTGACAGATTGGGAGGGTCAAAATTATTTTCTAAAATTGATTTGCGGAGTGGGTACCATCAAATTCAGATTCGCCCTGGAGATGAGTGGAAAACAGCGTTCAAAACTCATGAAGGTCTGTATGAATGGCTAGTTATGCCCTTTGGTCTATCAAATGCTCCAAGCACTTTTATGAGGTTAATGAATCAGGTATTTCAACCTTTCATTGGAAAATTTGTTGTTGTTTATTTTGATAACATCTTAATTTACAGTCATAGCGAGACAGATCATATTCAACATTTGAGGGAAGTATTTGAGGTGTTACAAAAGAATAAGTTGTATGCCAATCTTAAAAAATGTAGCTTTATGAAAGTCAACTTAATTTTTTTGGGCTTTGTTGTAAGTTCAGACGGAATCAAAGTTATTTTTGAATGGCCGACACCGAAGACAATTTCAGATGTTCGAAGTTTTCATGGCCTCGCAACCTTTTACAGACAATTTGTGAAAGACTTCAGTACCATAGCGACACCACTTACAGATTGTTTGAAGCAAAAACAATTTGTCTGGACAAAAACAGCAGAACGAAGCTTTACGGTCTTGAAGGAAAAACTTACAAATGCACCTGTGCTTACACTTCCTGACTTTAACAAGATTTTTGAAGTTGATTGTGATGCTTCTGGAGTGGGAATTGGAGCTGTGCTATCTCAAGAAATGAAGCCAATCGCCTTTTTCAGTGAAAAGCTCAGCGAAACCAGAAAGAAATATTCAACATATGAGCAAGAATTATATGCAATTGTTCGCACTTTGCAACAATGGGAGCCATATCTAATTAAAAAAGAATTCATCATAAACACGGATCATCAAGCTCTCAAGTATCTCAACAGTTCCTCTAAAACCAATCGAATACATGCGAGATGGATTGCATACATTCAGAAGTTCACTTTCTCTCTCAAACACAAGTCGGGCCAATTGAACAAAGTCGCTGATGCACTAAGTCGTCGAGTTATGTTATTAACTAGTGTTCATAATGAAATAATTGGTTTTGATTATTTGAAAAATTTGTATGCAGATGACGAGGATTTTCATGAAGAATGGAAAAAGTGCACTAGCGGATAAACACCAATTATATGATGGATTTTTATTCTTTGAAGATCGTCTATGTATTCCACGAGGATCACTAAGAGAGCACATCATTCAAGAGCTACACGTTGGAGGTTTAGGAGGTCACATGGGATGTGACAAAACCATTTCAGTAGTAGAAGCTCGATATTTCTGGCCTCATCTCAAACATGATATTGAGAAATTTGTCAAACGTTGTTATACTTGCCAAACTGCAAAAGGACAAGCTTAGAATACTGGGTTATACATGCCACTTCCTATTCCAAATGTACCTTGGGAAGACTTGTCCATGGATTTCATTTTAGGATTACCACGAACACAGAAAGGTTCAGATTCTATCTTTATTGTGGTAGATCGTTTTTCTAAAATAGCTCATTTTATTCCATGCAAGAAAACTTCGGATGCTACTTACATTGCCCAACTGTTCTTTCGAGAAATTGTTCGTCTACATGGATTGCCAAAGACAATAGTTTCTGATCGAGATAGCAAATTTCTTAGTCATTTTTGGCGTACTTTGTGGAAAAGACTTGATACAACTTTACAATTTAGTAGCACTTGTCATCCACAAACAAATGGGCAGACTGAAGTCACCAATCGCACACTAGGTAATATCTTGCGATGCTTGGTTAAAGAAAACTTAAGACAATGGGAGAATGTTTTACGTCAAGCTGAATTTGCTTACAACAATGTGCCTAATCGTTCTAGTGGTAAATCTCCATTTGAAGTTGTTTATATTCATCTTCCATTGCACACTTTAGACTTGGTTCTTTCACCAAAACTTCTTGGAATGAGCGTCATTGCTGATCATCTAATCGATAAGGTGATCGACATACATGGAGAGGTAAAAAAAAAGTTGGAAGAATCTACCGTAAAATACAAGGCCATTGTTGATAAGCACAGAAGATTCAAGTCATATAAAGTGGGTGATTATGTCATGGTACATCTGCGCAAAGAACGAGTTCCCGCAGAAGAATACAGTAAGCTCAAGCAGAAGAAAATTGGTCTTTTTCGCATCCTTCAAAAGATTAATGATAATGCCTATATCATCGAACTCCCCGAACACTATACCATTTGTAACACTTTCAATGTTCAAGATTTGTACGAGTATCATGGTCCAGAACAAATTCCTTGATTAACTCGAGGACGAGTTGTCTTTAGGAGGGGGAGAAACTGATGTAGCATAAAACATGAGGGCCCAAATAATGGATTACAGCTGGTGTGTTGAGTGCTATTAGTGGATTACAGTTAGTGTGTTGAGTGCTATTAGTGGATTACAATTGGTGTGATAAGTGGATTGCAGATAGGAATGTAGTAGGTGAAGCTGAATAAAAGTACTATAAATATGGGTTAAATCTGTTGTAAAGGGCATCTAATCTTCAATCAAAATTTGAGTTTTCTCGTTTCAAATTCTAATTCAGAATTTGTTATATCTTTTCTCTTCGTGAAAATGCAAGTTAGAGTGACATCTAGCAAACCGCTGCGTCAGAATGGGATGCCACCTTCAAGTACTGCGTCTTTTAAGTGGTACCTGCACCAAACCTCATTAATTTCCCTGGAAGTTAACAACATTAATCTGGAAATGAATATTGCATTATCACTTATCAAAATTATGTAATCTAGTCTTAATCAAGATACACATATAAGCTTTGTCCATCTCCCTATTTTTTAAAATAAATTAAGATAGACATATGAACCAGAGACTTGATGAAGTGGTTTTCAAATGAATTATTACTTGAAAAAAAAAACTTGATATTTATATGAAGTTTTGTGAAAAGTTGGTGGTTTGGATTTTTTATTTTATAGAAAAAAATTCATGTGTATTTTTTTTTATAACATTAAAGAAGAATAAAATTACAGGACGGACACTTACCAGCTCTCCATAACAATCTTGTCTTGACTCACGAGACAAAGGTTGGAAAGTGAAACACCATCTTCATTCTAGGTAAAGAATTTACAAACGGGTGCAAGGCCATAACGCCTCTCAACTCCGCCACCAGTGAGAGTGTGCAAAGAGCAGTTAAGAACTGAGTAGCTAGCCAAAAGACGCAATATGCGATCGAGCATGATATGGGCATCTGGGTTCTTTGTGGCAGCTGAGAAGCTATTTGTTTTGGAGACATGAAAGCACCTGGGCCACCTCTAGCAATGACCTCTAAAAGATCAAGCTCGATAGCTGATTTGAGAACCATTGGCAAAACTGAGGCACTGGTTAGTTGCATGGCAAAGAGGTTTGCTTCTTCATCTGAGATTTGAGTTGGAGTCATCTGAGTTTCATTACCCATTTTGTTTTTGAGAGAGAGACAAGAGAACGAGTCTAGAGAAAAGGGCTAATGGCACTGATCAATATTAAGCTAGCTAAGTGGAGTTATTTATATCACTAAGAGAATGTTACTTTCTTATGTGCCCCTTTTAAAATTCAAAGCTTTGGCAAGTCAAAGAGAACGTCATATAATTACAAACAGATGAAATGCATGAAATCTGGAGTTATTTATGCAAAAGAAGCACTCAGATTTAAACAGACTCATATTTAAACATAGAAAAAAATATATTATTGATGGAGAGTATTATTATAGCATACAACACGTACGACAACACTTGCCATACTAAAGTGCTATCACTTCTGATATGATAATATTTCTTTTGTAGTCAAATATTATTTTTTTAATAAAATTAGGAGTTTTTTACTAGACCTGCAAAAATAGCATGAAATACTCTTCAAAGTTAAAAAAGGAAAAAAGGGAAAAGAAGAAGTGAATGATTACAATGGCATGTGGACTAGTTAGTCTTATTATGAATTATATTTTTTATAGAGTTGTGATGCAGTTTACTATGAAGATATGATTCAATAAATTTATGCTATTCAAAGTTTATTTTTTCATGTTGGGAGTTCTTTTTAATATTTTTCAAATATTTAATTAATTTGAGTAGTATAATAAATGTGTTTTTTTGCTTATGCGAGGAATGTCATGAACTTCAATGTACACAAAAATGTGCTATATACCCTGATTCTTGATCGATTTATGCACTTAACCTATGACTACCATGGTTCCTAATGAATTGCAATATTTTAAATTCACAAAGAGTGCCCAAGTATCTTTAATATTGCTGGAGAATGATTATAAAAAAAAATTAGTATTTTTAATTGTCAACATGGGTAAAAAGCGGTAATTAAAAAACTTTAGTTGCATAAACATATATAGGAATTAAATTCGAACAGTTATACTAAAATCAGATGTACAAATTGATTTTGCTTTAAAACTTCTCTCATTCAATCTTCTTTAATCGACTTTTCAATAAAAAGAAAAAGAAAAAACTTCTTTTATCTATTAGTAATAGCGGTCCTAATCAAAACTAGCGGAATTGACAAAATAAATTGCTTATTCTTCTTTGGGCGATAACAACCACAAGTGTTGTTTTTTTGGATTAAAAATCTGATGATTTATTGCTGAATAAAAGAGCTTATTTATAGTCTAATACAAAGCTAATTTCATCGCAGTCGTAGCTGAGAAACAAGGCATGAGTAAAGCTAGATAGATCAAGTTGTAAACATCTCAACAACATGACTATTATTCCAAATTAAAAACAAATACTTGCATGAGGGATCACTAAATAAACAACATCTAATTTGAAACGAAGTTAGCTCCATATCAACATCTCAAACGTTGCATGGCTAATGACGTGCCCATGCATTTTCATCAGCTTCTACGCAGCTTCTTATCATCACTCCCTCGTGAAAAGGGACCCTTGTCCTCAAGGGTCAGCGAAGGAAACTGCTGCGTAATGACGGCAGTATCTTCCCAAATGGCCTCTTTGAGTGGCAGTTTATTCCACTGAATCAAACTTTGCTCAATAACATTACCACCTCTTTTAAGCCACCTAGTGTCCAGAACTGATTTAGGCTCTAAAACCAATACACCTTCATCATTTATAGGAGGTAACTCCATGCTGCTCATTGTCGAATCTCCCACTGCTTTCTTTAGTAAGGAAACATGAAATGTAGAATAGACCTTGGCACCCTCCGGCAGCTGGAGCTTATAAGCGACAAGCCCTACTTTATGAATTATTTGATATGGTCCAAAATACTTGCTGCTTAATTTTTGATGTGCTCGCTTGAAAACTAAAGATTGCCTGTATGGATGCAAGCGCAAGTACACCATGTCTCCTTCTTTGAATTCGACATCCCGCCTTTTCTTGTCCGCCGTCTGTTTCATTCGATTAGCTACTGTAGCAAGGTTAGATTTTAGTTGCTGTAATAACTCATCTCTAGTCTGTAAGGCTTGATCGACTTCGTGAACCGGTGAAGACCCGATTGAATATATGGGAACAGAAGGAGGAAGCCTGCCATAGAGAGCTTGAAAAGGGGTCATTCCCGTGGATACATGAAAAGTAGTATTGTACCAAAACTCGGACCACAGTAGATACATGTTCCATTTGCGCGGCCACTAGTGAACAAAGCAATGTAGATATTGCTCCAAATATGTGTTAACAACTTCTGTTTGGCCGTCCGTTTGCGGATGATAGGCTAAACTTATCTGTAATTGAGTGCCTAACATTGTAAAAAATTCATTCCAAAATTTACTAATAAATATTGGATCCCGATCACTTACAATACTCTTGGGCATGCCGTGGAGTTTTACCACTCCGTCAACAACTTTTTCAGCAACAGATTTAGCGGTAAATGGATGAGACAAGGAAAAGAAGTGTGCGTATTTACTGAGCCTGTCAACTATCACAAATATTGTATATTTTCCTTGTGAATTAGGCAGCCTTTCAATAAAATCTAAGGAAATATCCTCCCACACTTGGCAAAGAATAGGTAGCGATTGAAGAAGCCCTGGTGGTTGCAGCGTTTCACTCTTAGTTTTCTGGCAAACAACACACTTACTTACATAATCTTAAATGGATTGGAACATTGAGGGCCAATAAATTGCTGCACTAGGTGTTTGTAAGTGCGAAGGACTCCGGAATGCCCTCCTATTTTCGTATTGTGGGCCTCAAATAATAATAAGTCACGCATCTTCCTGGGAACTACTACCCTGCCTTTGAAGAATATGAGTCTGTTCTTCGTTGTGTAAGGGCCATCAGGTTGAGTCTCAGCTTGCTATGCAATCTTCTTTAGATAATCACCTTTATGCATAGTCTTTTCAATTTCTCCCCATAGTGACACCCGCGGTACAAAAAGATGATTAAGAGTTGGGCTGTCAGTTCTTTTAGAGAGTGCATCGGTAGCAGCGTCTTCCTCGCCGGGACGGTATCGAATTTTGTAATCATAACCCATGAGTTTGACCATCCATTTCTGTTGATTGAGAGTTCCTATCTTCCGCTCCAAGAGATATTTTAAACTTTTCTGGTCTGTTTGTATCACAAATCGCCGTCCCAATAAATAAGGCCTCCATAATCGCATCGCCTCTATGACTGCTAACATTTCTTTCGCATATGTTGACTAAGTCTTTTTTGTTACACCCAACGCTCGACTCATGTAAGCTATTGGTTTGCCGTTTTGCTGCAATAATGTTGCTATGCCATCACCTGATGCATCAGTTTCAATAACAAAAGCATCGTTAAAATTAGGCATAGAAAGTACTGGAGTTTGAGTCATGGCGAGTTTCAATTGCTCAAAAGCTACTGCTGCTTCAGTACTCCACCCGAATTGACCTTTCTTAAGCAAATTGGTCAGGGGCCTAGCTAACAGGCCATACCCACGAACGAACTTGCGATAATACCCCGTTAGGCCCAAAAATCCTCTTAGCTCAATAATATTTTGTGGCGTTGGCCATGACACCATCACCGTAATTTTCCGTTCATCCACCTTCACACCATGGCATGTGACGATGTGTCCTAAATATTTAAGTTCCTGCTGGCCAAAATTGCACTTGCTAGCTTTGACAAAAAATTACTGTTGTTTAAGAATTTACAAGGCCTATCTAACGTGTTTCAGATGACAGAGAGTACTGGTTTGTTTCACGTGTGAGAGAGCCTCGTCGAAGTCTTCACAGTCTGTTGGTCCAAACCTTGCCCATAACTCTTCCACAAACATCTCTCAAGTCACAACTTTGCCTTCATCTTGATAAGACCTTCGAAGCCACTGCCACCACTGATTTGCTTCCCCCTCCAAGTGGAATGACGCTAGAACCACTTTATGATCGTCCGTTGATTCCTGATATTCGAAGAACTGACTTGCACGATTAAACCATTCGGTGGGGTCGTCTCCGGAATAGCGAGGGAATTCCAGTTTTACTACCTTGGATTGGAAATGTTAAGCCCCTCCTGTACTGACCTCTTGGGCCGGTCGTGAAGATGCAGTATTGTTGTTGATACTTGGTGCCTCTCTTGAAGTGTTAATTGAATTCGCAAGCTTGCTTAATGTTGCCTTAATGTGTGCCAATTTGTCGTTCATCCCCAACTCCATTTGTTGCATCTTGTCTTGTATTTCCCCAATCTCTGCTTCTATTCGCTCGATACGCTCTTTGTTGGTTGCCATCCTAACCTAGCTCTGATACCACTAATAGCGGTCCCAATCAAAACTAGCGGAATTGACAAAATAAATTGCTTGTTCTTCTTTGGGCGAGAACAACCACAAGTGTTGTTTTTTTTGGATTAAAAATCTGATGATTTATTGCTGAATAAAAGAGCTTATTTATAGTCTAATACAAAGTTAATTTCATCGTAGTCGTAGCTGAGAAACAAGGCATGAGTAAAGCTAGCTAGATCAAGTTGTAAACACCTCAACAACCTAACTATTATTCCAAATTAAAAACAAATACTTGCATGAAGGATCTCCACCAAATAAACAACGTCTAATTTGAAAAGAAGTCAGCTCCATATCAACATCTCAAATGTTGCATGGCTAATGACATGCCCATGCAGTTTCATCATCTCCAACGTTGCATGGCTATTGACGTGCCCATGCATATTCTATGTACTTGCCGTTGGGTTTGGCTACACGACTGGTCTTACGTAGCTTCTTATCAATTAGTTCGTAAAAATCTAGGATTAATTAATTTTGATAATTAATAAATTAAACAATCCACATGAAAACGACAATTTTCTCACCACTTTATGAATGTATTGTTTGTATGTATATGCAAAATTCAATAAAATAATTATTCGATACATTGTTTATTAATGAGAAATGACACTTCTAATCTTCTTTATGAAATTTTGTTTTGAAAAAGAGCATATTGAAAGCAGCTAGGGACGCTAGGCGCTGGTTAATTTGAGTCCAATGATTTTCAAATATTGACGGTTCAAGTTTACTAAATTGAATTGAATTGACTGTGAAGTGTACTTAATTGGAAAAATACTTGTATATGGTTTGGATTAATTTTCTCATGACATCATGAGGACATGTCTTCGTGTACTAGAATCAAAATTACTCTGCTACTGATGACCAAGAAACTGCGTAAACAAATATAATTCGTGTACTAGAATCAAAATTCTTGACAATTCAAATATCCTAGCCAATTTGTTAATAACTTCTCCACACCAATCAGGGCTATCTTAATGTTAAAAATCAGCAAATACGGAATATAGTCAGTACAATACTTTTGGCATTTAATCTCAATTTTCTCCAGCGATTCTCTTCGTGCATTATAATATAACGCGCATTCTTTCCCTGCGTGAGAAAATTCTTCTCCTGGTGGCGGTGGACTTTTCATTCTTTTCCTGCGTTAGAAAAAATCTTCTCCCGGTGGCGGTGGACTTTTCATTCTTTTCCTGATTTCAATTTTTTGTCTTATGTGGTACAAATGAAAAATGACTGGGCGTGGAAATGGTAATCAGAGTAGTGTCTCCATAAATTGTAAATGTTAACCGAGTAATAATTTTTATAAAAATTACCAGATCAAATGTGTTCGATAATATTGCTTGTGAAGCATAAAAGAAAAAGATCCAATGATACAATCCTATGATTAAGCAATTAGCAAAGACATAGAGGCAAGAATAATAATTAAAAGGAGTGATTCATTTAACGTCAAATTACGGAACGCAAACGTAAACATTAAAAAAATAAAGAAATACAAGTTTCTGAAAGTATGAAATATTATTGATAAAAGTCTGAATGACAAAGTTAGGATTTTAAATCCTTTTTATACTGACCTTAAATATTAAAAATCTATCAAAACAGGTTAACTTAAAAAAATCTTATATGATAAAATTCTCTTAATTGAAATAAGAAAAATAAAACAAACAGCTTTTAAATGCTAAAAGTAAAGGAATTAAACTTATAAAACGACAACAAAAGAAAGGGAAATTCTGGCCGAAACATGGAGCAAATATTGGCATAGCAAGGTTAGATTCATCTTGTTGCAGGTTTCGAAATGATATATTATACGCCCCAAACAATGACTTGTAGCTCAAGTTGTGAGAAAAACATCATACACATTATACAACCATCATACATCAGTTCCCTTCACTTCAAATAGAACTTGTCCTCGAATTATTCCAATACAACTCTTCGTCATTTAGATGATACTTAAATAGATCAAACATGTTGAAGGTATTGGATTTATTCCAATTACTCGATAAATGTAACCTTAATTTTAATCATAAGAATCAATAAGTTTTGCATATCATTACATACATTTGCTTTGAACTATGAAAAAATTAATATTATCTTTATGTATGCTTTTCATATGAAACCTAATTTTAAATTCTAATTTTACAACCATGACTTTTAACATTTTAATCTATGTGAAAGTTAGGCAAGCTGGCACCGGCCTTCTAGATGGTGGTGCCAGCTACTGCTTCTTAGACCAAGAAAGAAACAAAAGAAGAAGAAGAAAAAAGAAAAAAAAAGGCGGACCGTGTGAAGAAAAACTGTTAGGAAATTGAGTTTCCTCCCAAGATCACTCCAAGCAATTTATCAAGTAACAAATTAACAAGAAAAATTAAATAGAGAACACATCAATCTCACAACACAAGATTTACGTGGAAAACTCCAAATCCGGAGAAAAACCACGGCCGTTGTCAAAAAGACAACCAGAGAAAAAATATTTACTATGTGGAAAATTATTACAACCACACTCTCAGAAATAATTTTCTCTCACCCAAGCCTCAAATACACCCAAAGAAACACTCTCTAAATGAAGAAGAGAAACTAAGGATTGGATTTTGGATGCTTTAAATAGGGGGTGAACCCCTCTATTTATAGACATCCAATTGTAACTGCGTATACGGTAGGGTGTATTTGGGGCTTGGGTGAGAGAAAATTATTTCTGAGAGTATGGTTGTAATAATTTTCCACATAGTGAATATTTTTTCTCTGGTTGTCTTTTTGACAACGGCCGTGGTTTTTCTCCGGATTTAGAGTTTTCCACGTAAATCTTGTGTTGTGAGATTGATGTGTTCTCTATTTAATTTTTCTTATTAATTTGTTACTTGACAAATTACTTGGAGTGATCTTGGGAGGAAACTCAATTTCCTAACAATCTATTATTTATTTATGATGTTTATGTTGAAAACAGATTGTAGGTTTGGTAATATTTTAGACGTATTTTCTCGATTATTTCATTATGTTGTTAAATCAGATCGTTTTAATTTGTATTTTCATAAATTTGTATTTTATTCTTGTTCATAGAGCAACGAAAATGAGAACTGCAGTTCTTGTTTGCCATAAACTTATGCGTTGTTCTTGTCCGCAGAGAAAAGAAAAATAAAACTGCATTCTCGTTTGAAGAATATTAGTTAGTTTAAGAATTAATGAATTATGTTATGTTATGCCCTCGTAGTGGAAGCAAACTCATTACCCACAAGAAATTAAGTAATTAAAAATTAAGATGGAAAATGATATTATATAATTTCACTTCCTTTATTTTTTATGAATAGTACATATGCAGAAGAAAAGTAAGTTACTTTTAAGTATTTATTAAACGTAATACATGCCTAATCAATTTATTAAACTCACTCTAAAAAAATAAAAGGTAATGTAAATTTATGTTTATTTTACTCATTATATAATAAGATAACACTTTTGTAATAAAATTTACTAAACACATGTATTCCACTTTCAAACTTACAGCAATCGCAATAATATAATTTACCAAATGCCAGATTATATTTTCACTTAGTAGCCCATTTTATCAGCACAATAAATGTAATTAATTTCATCAACCACTACAATCCCAAAATGGCCTTTAGCTAAATAGCATGGCATGTATAAGGGAGAATCTCTGCAGTAGCTGGCGCGTGATCTATAAGAAGAAAGTATCTAGCTATGCTATTGAATTTGTCACTTTGAAATTTATTTCGATTCAGTCGGAGTCTATATCTGTGATGCTAGTTGATTGATGCCAGTGATTTCGTGTTGAAGTGAATTTATGTCCACGAAAATATAATTGAGATTTGCTGAGTTTTGCAAAATCCATTTTTAGCAATCTAATGTTCATATTTGTTTATAATTATTGTAAATATAAAATAAGTCAGTGACATCAACAAAAGCTTTTAGTGATTTTAAAAGCTTGAAGAGAAACAAAACCAAGAAAACTGCTAAACAACCGGCTTACCTCCTTGTTGTATAATTGATCAAAATATAAATAAGAAAAAACTGCTTCTTGAATCTTGATCAAAGAAGTATGTAGAAAGACAGTTCCAATTATCTGAAAATAACTATATGATGCCATCGTTGCAGTTCATACTTTTGGGTGTATTGATAAGCTCGGATGGAGGAGCCAATTTCGGTAGTCTTGTGTAAAATTTCAATAAATAATGTTAAAAAAATCTAACTGAACCCCTATATCATTATATACCATCATATTTTATTATCGATCAACATAAAATTTTGCTGGTACACGAAATCTGTAGAGCTCTATTACTTCTTATGGAGTTTCTATTTTAAATTAGTTCTTCCTTGGAGCACCAACTTCCCTTATTTTTTAGATACTTTTAAAAATTTGAAAGTTGTATCAAATTTTCCATTCCATTAATAATAAAAGAAAACAATTTCTTTTTTTATATTATATAAAACAAGTTTTTTAAAAATTGGATTTCGAGTTTACAAAATAAGTTCTCGGTTATAAGTTCTGCATAAGTAATACAATATGAATACAACTATAATTTTCATCCACACAAAAATGAGAAAAAAAAAATAGAAGTCAAGTCAAAATCGAGAATGTAAATTGTCATTTTAAGAGCACAGGACGTTGAAGGTGTTTGAGATTGAAAATGATTCCCATTGGATGAGCAAGAGCTTTAAATTAAATTTCGGAAAAGTTTGCGTTGTAAACGAATTTTGGTCACACGGGATTTCTTGAGAATAAGAATGGAGGGTTAGTCATGAAATTAAAATGGTGTTGTTAGAAATAGTGATATTTTAAAATATTTTTAATGGTATTTTTTTTTAAAAAAAGGTTTTACAAGGAGTTTCAAAGGTGTCAATAGTCCAACTTTATTTTAATAAATTTAATGGGAGTTAAATTAACTAATAATAAAACTACTCATATGGATTAGTTTAGATCCTCCCCCCCGCAATTAAGATGAAATAGTTGTGGATTGTCAATTATGAATAGTGTATAGGCTGAGAGCATTTGCGAAGCAGGAGTTCTCTCTACCGCTTTCAAAACAGATAGTTCATTTTTCTTCACCAAAAGCATACCCAACTTGTTATTCTAATCAGTTGTAAATGCATTCTCACATTAATAATCATTCATTGTATTGCACCGGCAAAGCTTCCTTGAGGACAGTGCTCTAATATCTTAGCACACGCCTTCACGCTTTGGGCAGATCTTGGGTTCATCTTCTGCACATGATGGGGAGAGGGGATTTTATCTCAACAGTACTCCAACCATAACGGAGGAAGAGGAGATTCAAGGGTTACTAATTCTCTGTTTTGTCGCTGGTTTTGCAACTCTTTTTCACTGCTACTTGAGTGATCCGAGTGTCCTCTGTGATAACGATAAAGATAAAGATAAAACTTAAGATATTATTATCGTTATAGTTAGTCTTGTAATTATCTTTGTAGTTATCTTGTAAGCTAATGTTTATCATATGTATTCTTTAGCGTGTATATAAGTGCAGCATGTGTAATATGAATATTATCGAAAACTGAGGCTTACAAATCGTCCTCTGGAGCTTTATTGTTTGATGGTATCAGAGCATTAAAAGTCTAACGGCCTTTGTATTAAATTTTCAATCTTTTCATGATGAGTTCTTCTTCCACTTCCCATGCTAGTTCTTTGTCTCTGCCCTCTAATATTACCAATTCAGTCAATGTTCGTCTTGACCGAAGTAATTATGCTTTGTGGCTTGCTCAAGTTGTGCCCCTTCTTCGCAGTCGTAATTTGCAAAAATATGTTGATGGCACAAGCATTTGTCCTGCTCCTTTTCTAAAAGATGAAAATGGAGAAGTAACTTATATAGTTAATCCAGCATATAAGGAATGGATTCAAAACGATCAACTTGTTCTCTCTTGGATTAATGGCTCTCTTTCTCAATCCTTGCTAAGCACTATTGCACGTTACACTTCTGCTCGTGATGTCTGGTCTTCTTTGAACAACGTGTTGCTTCCCCAAATCAACAACGAATCGTCGAGTTGCGTACTGAGCTAGTTACTACTAAATGTGGTGATCTTTCTATTTCTGATTTTCTGGATAAAATTCATTCTATTGCCGACAATCTCTCTCTCTCTCTGGTAGTCCTATTTCTGTTGAAGACTTGGTCTCCATCATTATGAGTAATGTTGGTCCTTCATATGAAAATACAGTTGCCTCTGTTCAAGCTCGTGAAACTCCTATTAGTTATTCTGGTCTTGAAGCTTTACTTTTGAGTGCTGAGCGACGTCTCACTTCTATTAAACAGTATCCTTACCCGTTTGACTTAACAGTTGTCATGAAAGCCACTCGAGGTGCCCAAAATAGTAGAGGTGGTCGTGGCTTCCCACGTAATAATGGTGGTCGTGGTGGTGTTAATAATTTTTCTGGGGGTTTCAATGGTGGTAATTGTAACACCCCAAATCTAATACGTGCAGTGCACGTGAAGAAGGAGATTACTTACAAATCATAATCTCTACTCATAAATTATCAACTGAAATACCTCAAAATCTTATTGAAATAAATCTACAAGTTTAAAAGTCTAACACTAAACAATTTCTCCAGAAACATAAAAATAATAAAAGCCTCAAACTTCAAAATTATAAGTTCATAATAGAAATAAACTAAATGGAAATATGAGTCTATTTCTCCTCTTATTCAATGACAAACGGAAACGAAAATTACTAACTCCAAAGCTAAGCGCACTTCTAAAAGGAACTTAATCTGCAAAAAGTAATGACGAGGGGAGAGCCGTCAATTCGGTAAGTAAAACTATTCCTAACACACTAGGCCTATCAGTACCCAAAATATTGTAAGCCTCATTTTATTTAAAAACATATATATCATAATCCGTAATTTCATAAAATATCATATTATAATAAAGTAACATAAACTCATAGTAATTCAGCATATCAAAAACATGATTACTTACGAAAGCAAATCATATATCACATTCTTAGAAAACAAAAGGTTAGCTCATGTCATATAGTGTCACCTATAGTCCCGGTGACCCGATCCAGACATAATCAGAATATTGTGTGCACATTCAGAACAGAAACCCAGTACTGGTCCAGACAGATATATCGTATATTACGATCAGAATAAGAATAAGAATCATAATAACTATGGACAATGAGCCAGAACATAAAACATTAGGAATCCCATACAATCATCAATAACTAAAATCATACATGAGTACAAAATATTCATATCAAATTCATAAAGTCCATAAAATAATTTAGGCTTGCAACTTATTTTACAGATAAAATCATAAAACGCAGTCATGTAACAAAATAACTTACATATTTAAAAAGAATTTATAAAATACTTTTTTAAAAAGAATTTAGGTTTGAAAATATTTTTCCATAAACTGATTTTGTTACGAAAATCATTTAATTTTCTCAATAGTGTAAAATACATTTGTACTTATAATAATATCAAAGTATTTATACATATCCAGTATACTAGAAATAAAGTTACTTACCTCGATAAAAGAATTTGAATTAACACACTTCTAAGCTTCTAAGAGCCTCAATCACCTCCAACACCTTAAACAAATACAAAATATGATAATTAATAACTTATTTCAAGAACCTGGTTTTTTTCTAATTTATACCCGTACAGGTCTAATTCTCAGACTTTTAACTCTTAATCCAAAACTCAGAATGATATAACATTCTGTGGAACTATTCTGGACATCCATGAGTACCCCATGTAAAAGTTTCAAGAGGATCCGATATCAAAAACATTTTCAAAACTATTTATTTCTCAACAAATTCAAAACTGTTTTCTCATAACCTTAACCGAACAGAACAGGTTCTGAGATTTTTATAAAATAAAATACTAATCAGAATATTATGAAATTAAAACTGGAATTACTAGGCACGTATACTAACTTTCATATAAAATTTCATAATTTTCAAAGTTCATTGGGTGGTACTAATAATTTTGTAAATCCAATCGAAATGCTGGAATCGCAGTTTTCCAGCGCAGTGGTTCTTATTTCGAAAATACATATTAATTTGAAAACGAAATCGAATTTGATGAAATAAAGTTTTTTAAGGAAGTTCTACATGTCTAGTTTCCAGAATGTAAAATTCCTAAGAAAATTAGTTCACAAAATATAATTAAAAAATCGAGATATCATGCTGTCCAGAATCATCCTACATGCTTATTATGCGAAGAGTTGATTAACCAAACTCCTAATTAATCAAAACCCTAAACAAAACCTAATCACAATGTAAATCATGCATTATAAACCCTAGATAATGTGATTAGGAGTATTGTGGGGGAAAATAAAAAAAATAACATACCAATCACTCCAATTCTCTCCTAAACAATCGTTTAAAGCCCCAGGATTTGGTGAGAGCATTGAGAGCAGCAGAAAAAAAAAAGAGCGTTGTTGAAATATGGTTATAGAATTGGAAAAAAAATATGAATTTATAGTGATTCCTAAGAAACCCTAATAACTTTGTAAAAGTAACCCCTTTTAAAACATTTAACTTATAAATAACCCTTATTAATGACTTAATATCCCTTTTTAAAAAGGTTTAAAAGACCTCCATGATTCTTAGCAAAAGCCCAAATTCCATACTAGAATTTTTGGCATTACAGTAATGGTTTTACTGGATGGTCTGGTGGTTCTAATCATGCTGGTTTTGGTTCTCCAAATAGAGGGCTACTGCCAACTCCAGGACGTGGGAATTTTTCCTCTTCGCCAAATTTCAATCCTGGTAATGGTCATATCAACAAACCCCCGATGGGTACTTTTCCTTCTGGTAATCGAATTCAATGCCAAATCTGTAAGAAATGGGTCACTCAGCTATTGATTGCTATAATCGCATGAATCATGCATACGAGGGTCGTATCCCTCCCCAACTGCTTTCTGCAATGATTTCTACATCAGTATCTTTTGGTTCCCCAAATTGGTTAACAGATACTAGTGCTAATGCTCATATAACTCCAGATAATGGGAATCTAGTGCATCCTCGTGATTATAATGGTCAGGATACCATCGGTGGTGTCATAGGTGGTTCAGGTTTGCCTATTAAATCTATTGGTCATTCTTACTTGTCTGCTAATTCTTCCACTTTTCTTTTAAATGATGTCATCATTGTCCACAAGCTTCCCATAATATATTATCCGTTCATAAATTGCTAATGACAATCATTGTAGTTTCACCTTCTTTCCCGATTATTTTGTTGTACAGGACCTGGCAACGAAGAAGACACTTTTCCGCGGACTGAGCAGTAATGGTCTTTATCTATTTCCTGGTCGAATTTTTCAGCCTAGACATCCATTTGCTTATGTTGGTGTTCGTAGTGATGCTCGAATTTGGCATTCATGGCTTGGACATCCTTCGTCCGTAGTTTTAAATAAAATTATATCTTTTAATAAGCTCCCTATTTTGGGATCTCGATCTTTATTTTTTTGCCCGTCACGTCCTTTAGGAAAGAGTTAGAAATTACCTTTTACAGGTTCTTTTTCATTTTCTCATTCTCCTTTGGAATTAATACATTCTGATGTTTGGACCTCTCCTATTCGTTCTATTTCTGGTTATTAATATTATGTTCTCTTTATTGATAATTTTTCCAGATATTCATGGCTTTATCCTATGCGATGGAAATCTGATGTTTTTATAATTTTTAAAACTTTTAAATCGTTGGTTGAAAATATGTTTTCCACTACTATTAAGTCACTTCAAACTGATGGTGGTGGTGAATATGTTAATCATCAATTTAAGGATTATCTAAACACTCATGGCATTAATCATCGTCTCACATGTCCTCATCATCTTGAACAAAATGGTATTGCTAAACGCAAACACAAACAAATTGTTGACATGGGCTTAACTTTACTTGCATATGCCTCCATGCCTACTATTTATTGGACTGAAGCTTTTTACACAGCTGTATATTTAATAAATTGTCTACCATCTCAATCTTTAAAATTTCGAGTACCTTACTTTTTACTATTTTCTAAAACTCCTCAATATGATTTTCTAAAGACCTTTGGATGTGCATGTTACCCTAATCTTCGCCCTTACAATTCAAATAAATTACAATTTCGTTCTAAAGAGTGTGTTTTCTTGGGATATTCATTAAATCAACATGGATATGGTTGTTTGCATATTCCTTTAGGCACTGTATTTGTATCTCGCCATGTTCTTTTTACTGAAAATAAATTTCCTTTTGTTGACCATGTTACTGCTCGGCCTCCGGGGGCGAGTACTTCAATGTCAAATTCTACAGGACTTACTATTCTTTGGATTAATCATTCACATTTAGCTCCACCAGAACCTTCATCACAATCTACTTCCCAAGCCACGTCCTCATCTTCATTTAATTCACCTTCTCCAATTAATTCTCCACCATCACATTCAAATGACTCTTCATCTTCCTCCACTCCTCCCCTCTCAAATACAAATTCTACTAACCTTCATTCGGCCCCCACCAATTCAAATAATAATAAAATTTCTGAATCATTATCTGCACCTACACTGACACCATCGATGCCCTGTGGTACTATTACTTCGGATGCATTATCTTCTCATCCAATGGTCACTCGAGCAAGAGCCAGTATTGTGAAACCAAACCCAAAATATGCAAATGTAGTTACTAATGACATTGTTGAGCCTAATGGTTTTGTGCAGGCAAATAAGGATTCTCGTTGGCGACAGGCAATGGGTGATGAATTTAATGCTTTTCAAGTAGCCAGTACTTGGGTATTAGTTCCTCCATATCCATCTTACAATGTTCTTCCAAATAAATGGGTGTATCGAATTAAGCGAAAAGCTGATGGTAGTATTGAGCGTTATAAAGCTCGTTTAGTTGCTAATGGTTTTCATCAACAACCTGGCCTTGATTTTGGTGAGACATTCAGTCCAGTGGTTAATCACAATACCATTCGTCTAATTTTGGCTATATCTGTTACCAATAGCTGCCCCATTCGACAGTTAGATGTGCAAAATGCTTTCCTGCATGGTTATTTACAGGAGGATGTCTATATGTGCCAACCCATTGCCTTTGTTGATCCACAATATCCTACTTTTGTGTGTAAGCTTCGCCGATCTCTCTATGGCCTTAAACAAGCTCCTAGGGCATGGTTTCAATGTTTCTCTAGTCACTTAGAACAATTGGGCTTTCATGAATCACTAGCAGACTATTCTCTATTTATTTATTCACATGATTCAGTGCTTCTATAGTTACTCATCAATGTTGATGATATTTTAATTACGGGAAATAGTTCAGATCATATTTCTCAAATGATAGATCATATGAGTAAATTATTCTCTATAAAAGATCTTGGTCTTGTACATTATTTTCTAGGTATTGAAGCTACTCAAACAACAATGGGGCTCCACTTGTGTCAAACCAAGTATATTTTAGATCTTTTACATCGCACTGAGTTATTACATTCAAAGCCCATGACAACACCAGCAGTGAGTGGTCGTCGTCTCAGTATGTTTGATGGTGATTTCCTTTCAAATCCCACCGAATATCGTAGTGATGTTGGTGCTCTGCAGTATCTTACAATCACTCGTCTGGATATTTCATTTGCTGTAAATCAGGTCTGTCAATGCATGTCTCGTCCTACAACAACTCATTGGTGTGCAGTTAAATGCATCTTGCGGTATTTGAAGGGTACAGCCACTCATGGTTTGCTTTATTCATCTGGTTCAATGGAATTACAAGCCTTTTCTGATGCAGACTATGCTGGTAATCCAGATGATCGTCGATCCGCAGGGGGTTCCTGCATATTTATCAGCCCTAATCTCATTTCTTGGAGTTCTAAGAAGCAAAAAAGGGTTTCTCGTTCCAGTACAGAGGCTGAGTACAAACAACTTGCCTATACAACTGCTACTTTATCTTGGTTTCAATCTTTGTTCAAAGACTTACATATTCCTCTGTCTTGTCGTCGCATATGGTGTGATAACATTAGTGCCATTTCCTTGGCCTCTAATCCTGTGTTTCATGCATGGACTCGTCATGTTGAGGTTGACTATCACTATGTTCGAGAAAAGGTTGTTCGCGGAGAGCATGATGTTCGTTATATCTCTACTCTAGATCGAGTCGCTAATTGTCTTACTAAAGGCCTGTCTACTTCTCGCTTTTGCTATTTAATTTCCAAGCTTCTAGTTTGCTCTTGTCCTGTCAGCTTGCGGGGGTGTGATAACGATAAAGATAAAGATAAAACTTAAGATATATTATCATTATAGTTAGTCTTGTAATTATCTTTGTAGTTATCTTGTAAGCTAATGCTTATCATATGTATTCTTTAGCATGTTTATAAGTGCAGCATGTGTAATATGAATATTATCGAAAACGGAGGCTTACAAATCGTCCTTTGGATCTTTATTGTTTTACTCTGCACGGTTTGGGTACTCAAGATCAACAGCAAACAAGAAGAACATAAAAAAGAGTAAAGAAAATATCACAGGAGATTTACGTGGTTTGGCTTTGTTAGGAAAATTTGAAAAACATTTTCTGCACAGTTTGCACTTTTAGCGACGACATTTGTATTTAGTCGCTAAAAAATGTGAAAATTTGAAAAAGCAAAGAAGTGGGCAAATCAAACTTCAAATTTTCAGGCCCCCATTTTCTTTTCAAGTTCTCATATTAGTGTATCTAAACACACTAAAAATCCGTAGAACGCTCAAAATCATCTTCTTTTCAATGCTGAGGAAAACATATTGGATGAATCTAACTCCAATAAAGGTAATAGTATTTTCAAACTTAAACTTTGTGTTTCATGTCATTCTCCTTAACTAACTAAATTATTAAAGTGTTGCTATAATTTATGGTTTATGTGTATTATATTTTGTGTTTATTTCATATAATGTGATGATACTAAGGTTATAATATAGAAATATTGAGTTATTACTATGAAAAAGTCCAAATTTGTTGCTACAATCTATGAAAAAAAATTATTAATTGTTCGTAAAAAATACCAGATGATTGCAAGCCCCCACGTTCAATCACTCATGAATAATTAGTTGAAACAATTGCACAACTCATTGTGTTGGACTTGTTTGAATATGATATTACCATGAAGTTTAAAATATATTGCTCCTGATCCTATAGAACCGTTAAAAATAGCTTCAAATGTAGATGTTGCTTTGTTTCCGGGAGAAAAATGCAGCTTAAAGACCCGAATACCTCTTTGCGTGACATATTTTCTAAGTTCAGTCCATCAACACAGATATTTGATATGGGGATTGTTGAGATGCTTAATCAACAGCAGCAGATCAGTGGCTGAGATTTGTATGACAAGGATTGCTGACCTGGATAGCTGAGCTGGAGAAGTTAGTTAGGTTGTTATAATTAGTTTTAGTATAACCAATAGAAGTATTACAGCTGTATCTAAGGTTGTTATTACTGTTAATCATTAGTATAAATTGTAAAAGGTGATTGCAATTCATGTAAGTGTGATAAATAAAATTTCTATCTGATTCAGTTACTTCTCTTCCTTTCTTTCCGTCACTTTCTTGCTAGCCAAACAAGGTATCAACTTAAGATTTGTAAATCAAACTACTAATCACACCACAACTGTTTCTTATACCTTCCCTACGCCTATTAAGCTTGACAGATCAAATTTTTTTATCTGGAAAATGCAAGTGTTGGCATCTATTCAAGGAAATGGATTAGAAGGCTATATTGACGGTTCAATCACAGCACCATTCACAGATAAGAGGATTCCAAGCCTTGAGTTTGTGAGTTAGAAGCTGATGCAGCGGAAGTTTAATGTTCAAAATATTTCATTGATTCTAGAGAATACCGGAATAAAAGAATAACTAAATTCACGTTGATTCAAAGAATGCTATGAATTTAGGGGTTAAGACTCGTTGATTCCTCAGAATACCGAGAATTAACTAAATTCAAATACTCACACAGAGTTTTGAAAATTGAAATATTATTTAACTAAAAAATCTATCTCTCAAAGGTACAAGAGGGAACTATTTATAGTAGTAGTAATTATCCTAATTCATGAAATAAAACAAAATCCTAAATTGAAAAGGAAACAAAATTCTAAATTAGAAAGGAAAATAAAAAGTCTTAAACTTTAATTAATTAGGAAACTTATCCTAGTATAATATGGATTCTATTCATCATCATTCCCCCTAGGGTGGAGAGAATTTGCCCTCGAATTTGAATTGTCAGCAACAACATCTTCATTATGATCACCTCTGTAAGGAATAAGATGCTTGACATTAAATACATCGGCTGTGTGGATATCACAAGGAAGCTTCAGTCTGTATGCATTAGGATTTATCTTCTCGATAATCTCTAAAGGTCTAATTTTCCTAGTAGAAAGCTTGTTGTACTCACCAAGATAATCTTTACTTGCCTTAAGATTAATCTTTAAATTATAACGTCGATGTTGATGAATAATCCTAAACTTTCCAACCTTGGTGACTATATCCATCCAATTTGTCCAACAACGCGAGATAAAATCTTCAATCAACAATTTTTCTAAGAATACCTTGTCGTAACATCCTTCCAAGCTCTCAGAAAAACCATTCACAAAAGAGTGCTTCTTAAAATTTTTCACTTGTTGAAAAATCTTGTGATACCTCTCCCCATTTGAATCGAGTGAATAATATGAGACTGTATCAATTGTTACTTCATCTTGTTCCACAAAATCAATATGATCATCAAATTTTGGTGGTTGATCTAAATCGATGTATGTATGTGGAGAATTTGTTGTAGACGTAAATGGCCAATTAATATTCTCCTCGGAAGAAATAATATTGTCGTGAAATAAAATTACTATTTTCCTCATTATCCTCATAACATATATCACGAACAACTTCATCAAATCCATAGGCCTGCTTTATATATAAAGATTTTCTATCTCGAAGTTTCTCCAAATCTTGAGAAATCTAACGCAAAATCCTCAACATCCTATTTAAAACTTCTTTCAAGACAAAATCTTCGCGGTGATGTTGTCGTTTCATGATTCAGGTGATGGAGAGGAATGGATTGATGGTGGTGCTTTTGGCTAAATCATGGCAGAAACTGGCGAACGACAGCAGCGGCTTACGCGGCGGTTTTGGTTTTCTTCCGGCGATCTAAGGGTGATTGACGGTGGACGATGCTTGGGATTTAACGGCCGGCTTGCTCTGTCTCGGATAGTGGTGGAGATCGACTGAAACAAGACAAAAATTTCACGCCGGTGGCCGTGGACGGCGACTGACGTGGAGGTTACAAATTTTTTTTAAAGCTAAAACGGGAAAAAATAAAAAAGGGAAAAAGGAAAGGTTTGGTGGTAGGTGGGGTTAAGTTGGTAATACTAGGTTTTAGCTCTGATACCAAGCTGATGCAGCAGAAGTTTAATATTCAAAATATTCCATTGATTCTAGAGAATACCGGAATAAAAGAACAACTAAATTCACGTTGATTTAAAGAATGCCGTGAATTTAGGGGTTAAGACTCGTTGATTTCTTAGAATACCGAGAATTAACTAAATTCAAATACTCATACAGAGTTTTGAAATTTGAAATATTATTTAACTAAAAAATCTATCTCTCAAAGGGTACAAGAGGGAGCTATTTATAATAGTAGTAATTATCCTAATTCATGAAGTAAAACAAAATCCTAAATTAAAAAGGAAACAAAATTCTAAATTAGAAAGCAAAATAAAAAGTCTTAACCTTTAGTTAATTAAGAAACTAATTCTAGTATAATATGGATTCTATTCTTCATCATAAGCGTACTGATCAACAGCTGTTAAGTTGGTTACTCTCTTCCATGTCAGAGAGTGTTCTTGGCATTGTTCTTGGTTGTAAAACTTCCTTTGAAGTCTGGAAAGCTTTGGAAAAACTCTCTGGCTCACAAAACAAAACCAGAGCTTTACAGCTAAAGAATCAAATGATGATGACAAAGAAGAATGATCTGAATGTTTATGACTATTTTCACAAAATGAAAGGAATAGGAGATAGCATGTCAGCAGCAGGAGCACCAATGAGTGACAATGATTTCATAATGAGTGTGTTAGGAGGAATTGGTTTTGATTTCAATCCTGTAGCAATGCTGATCGCAGGAAAAGGACAAGATATTGATATTTCATATTCACTCCCAATGTTAATGACACATGAAGGAATGTTGGAATAACAAGCTTTAGTTGAAGCTATGGAAGCAAATCTGGCTTTTGCTACAAATTTTGCTCAGAAAGAACCAAATAAGAAGAAAGGTTTAGGTGCTTACAACTCAAAATTTGCCTTCAATCAAGATGTTGTGAGATCTGAAAATCCTAAATACATGATGCAAGGAAATTTTAGAACTAGTCAGCAAGGAGGAAATCATTACAGTGGAAAGAAAGGTGGCAGAGGAAATAATGTGTATGGAGGAAGATCTTGGGATCAAGGTGGCAGAGGAAATAATGTGTATGGAGGAAGATCTTGGGATCAAGGTGGCAGAACTCAAATGTCTGGTAGTTTTTCATCACAGCAGTATCAACCTAGGTGCCAAGTGTGTTTTACCATAAGACACACTATTGATATCAGTAAAGATCGATTCAATAAGGATTTTGTTCCAGCAATGAGGTATCCATATCAAGGAAATTACAATCAAGGGTTCAATCAAGGTTATAATCAAAGAAATATGTCTGCTTATATGGCAACACCAAATACTGTAATGGATGATGGCTAGTACTTGGACAGTGGCGCAACTCATCATCTTACTAATGATCTCAACAATCTCAATCTCAGTGAACCTTATGAAAGTAATGAAAAGCTTATAATTGGAAATGGATATGGCCTTACTATTTCTCATATTGGAAGTACTCATTTAACAGTTGGAAATCACAAATTATTGCTAAAAAATCTTCTGTTTGTGCCACACATTACCAAAAATTTGTCAAGTATTTCTAAGCTAACAACTGATAATTCTTTGATCATTGAATTTTGTGGAAATACTTGCTTACTCAAGGACAAGAAGAAGAGGACAGTTCTGTTGGAGGGTGTGGCTATGAAAGTGGTCTCAGATAAGTTTCAAACTTGAGCCTAGAAGTAAAACTCATCAAGTGTTTCTTTCAACTGTTAATAGAGATTCATGTTCTGTACATATGTCTATGATGTCACATTGTTCAAGTCATTTGCAGTCTTATTGTAGATCAAATACTCAAATCCAATGTCATTCCAGTTCTATTTCTAGTACTCCAATAAATGTTTTACATAGGCAACTTGGTCATCCTAGTTCAAAGGTCTTAAAACATGTACTCACTAACTATAAACATCTGCATTACAGTAATAAAATTCAGCTTCCTGACTTTTGTGATGCCTGTAAATATGGGAAAGTTCATAAACTACATTTTGGAGTAACTGAGATCAAAACATCCTCTCCTTTAGAACTTATACATACTGACTTATAGGGTCCATCACCCATCACTTCTTTAAATGGTTACAAATACTATATTAGCTTTGTTGATGATTATAGTAGATATACTTGGGTTTATCCTTTGAGAACCAAGTCTCAAGCTTTATTTGTCTTCATCATTTTTATAACTCAGGTCGAAAATTTTTTTGACAAAGCCATTAAAATCTTACAGTCAGATTGAGGGGGTAAGTTCAGATCTTTTGTACCTTATCTTCAAAAACATGGAATCTTATTCAGGCATCCTTGTCCTCACACACACCACCAAAATAGAACAACGGAGAGAAAACACAGACACCTTGTAGAGATGGGTTTAACTCTTTTTGCACAAGCCAAACTACTTCTAAGTTTCTGGTGGGAAGCATTCTCTACATCAGCCTTTCTTATTAATAGATTACCAACCTCAGTTCTGACCTCACACAAGTCACCTTATGAAATTCTTTTCAAACACAAGCCTGACTATGCCTTTCTCAAATGTTTTGGCTGTTCATGTTTTTCTTACTTGATATTTTATAACAAACACAAATTAAACTTTCATACTACAAAGTGTTTGTTTATTGGTTACAGTACAGACCACAAGGGTTACAAGTGTTTAAGTCCAAAAGGTGTTATCTATGTTGCTAGGCATGTGGTGTTTAATGAATCCAAATTTCCTTTCTCCACTGGTCCTCTCTTTTCTAAGCAATCTTTAGCCTCTGTCTCTGAGTATAGACATCCTATGTTTAAAACCTCTTCTGTGTTAGTTCCTCTTCATGATCCTTCAGGCTTAAGTGACAACACTATACAACAGCTTCAGCCCTCTTCAGTCACAGCTTCCTCTTCTTCCTTAAGTTCTTCATCATCCTCATCATCACCTTTACCTCTAAATCCATCTTTCCATAATCCTCATCACAGTATGTCCCATAATTCTCCACACTCTTCTTCTTCTACATCTATAGTGCCTAATCCACAACCATCTGTCTCTGATCATGTTCTACTGCCAACTCATCCAATGGTTACAAGAGCAAGAACAGGTATATTTAAGCCAAAATTTCTTGCATATTCTTCTGTTCTTGAAGAACAGGAACCTGCTACAATTCCTCAAGCTCTCTCAGATTCTAAATGGAAAGCAGCAATGCAGGCTGAGTATGATGCACTTATGAAAAATAAAACCTGGATTCTTGTACCAGCCTCTCAAGCTACCAAAGTTGTTGGTTGTAAGTGGGTGTTCGCATTAAGCATAATGCAGATGGCTTTGTCTCTAAGTATAAGGCATGTTTGGTTGCAAAAGGATTTCATCAAACTTTTGGAATTGATTATTTTGAGACCTTTAGTCCAATGGTTAAGCAATCTACTGTGAGAATTGTACTTAGTCTTGCTGTTATGAAGAAATGGAAAATAAGACAGATATATATCAACAATGCTTTCCCTAATGGGAGCTCAATGAAGATGTTTATATGTTTCAACCTGAGGGATTTGTCCAGTCTCCATCTGGTCATGTTTGTAAATTGCTTAAGGCACTTTATGGTCTGAAACAGGCTCTTAGAGTCTGGTTTGATAGGTTAAGGAAAGCTTTGTTGCAGTGGGGGTTTCAGAACTCAAGAGCAGATTCATCTTTGTTCTTTAAACATGAACTTGGAGGAATTGTGATTGTTTTGGTATATATGGATATATCTTAATCACTGGAGATAATAATGCAGTGGTTGAAAGGTTCATCAAATATCTTGGAGATACTTTTGCTTTAAAAGATCTTGGAGAATTTAGTTACTTTCTTGGAATTGAAGTTACTTAAGGTAAAGAGGGTTGTTTACATCTCTCACAAGCCAAATATGTAAGAGATTTGCTCACAAAAACTGACATGAAGAACTGCAGAGAAAGTGATACTCCAATGAGTACAGGATAGAAACTGAGAAGAGTAGGAAATGAGGATAATTTGATTGTTAATGTCACTGAATATAAAAGTATAATAAGTGCACTGTAGTATTTGGTACTCACAAGGCCAGAACTTGCTTTTTCAGTAAACAAGTTGAGTCAATTTCTTGTTGCACCTGCAGAGAAGCACTGGAATGCTTGTAAAAGAATTCTAAGATACTTAAAGGCAACTGAGGATTATGGCTTGCTGTTTAAACCAGGTGGTGGTATTACCTTAAGTGCATATACTGATGTAGATTGGGCGTGTGATGTTGATGACAGAAAATCAGTAAGAGCATACTGTGTTTATCTTGGGCAGAATCTTATTTCATGGTCTTCAAAGAACCAACAAACAGTAGCTAGATCCAGCACAGAGTCAGAATATAGAGCATTGTCAACAGCATGTGCAGAACTCATTTGGATTCAAGCTTTACTTGAGGAACTTAAGATTAAATGCAATCAAGAACCAACAATCTGGTGTGACAACAATGGTGCCGCTGCATTGGCAACTAATCCAGTGTATCATGATAAAACCAAGCATATAGAACTGGATGTACATTTCATAAGAGAGAAAGTGACAAGTAAACAAGTAGAAATCAAGTATGTGCCTAGTGAATGGAACATTACTGATGTGCTAACAAAGCCTATGGCTTACTCCTTTTTCAATTACTATAGAGACAAGCTTAATGTTGTTCCACGACCGTTAACCTTGAGGAGGCGTGTTGAGATGCTTAATCAACAGCAGCAGATCAGTGGCTGAGATTTGTGTGACAAGGATTGCTGACCTGGATAGCTGAGCTGGAGAAGTTAGTTAGGTTTTTGTAATTAGTTTTAGTTTAACCAATAGAAGTATTACAGCTGTATCGAAGGTTGTTATTACTGTTAATCATTAGTATAAATTGTAAAAGGTGATTGCAATTCATGTAAGTGTGATAAATAAAATTTCTATCAGATACAATTACTTCTCTTCTTTTCTTTCCGTCACTTTCTTGCTAGCCAAACAAGCTATCAACTTAAGATCTGTAAATTCTAACTGGGATAGATGATCGATGCCAATAAAGAATATAGATGAAAGAAAAATGAATGGTGCTAGTTGGCAAGATCATCATTTTAACCTAAGCTTTGTACTGGTATCTTTAGCAACATTTCAATTTACCGATACAAAACTGGCTACCAAACATATTTCCTTATTTTTTGTTCTTAGAAAACGGAAAACATTTGAGTGGAAAACATTACCAAAGAGGCCCGTAAATATCTGGACTTGCTTTCTGTATTTCGGTTACTTTGTTATTCTTTTTAAATGTCACTTTATTTTGCAAATAATAAAAAAGTAGATTTGAAAAAATAAGAAATATGTATAATATTTTTTAATAATATTTGTTCATTATAAAAGTGTGCTTGGAAATGAGAGTTATATTATTAAATTATGATCCAAAGGGGCAATGGGTATTGCAAAAATACTAGCAGGTAATGTTAATAAATACCGATTTTTCTAAGAAGAATGTTGTAACTTCATTTTTTTGTGTTACAACAATTAGTATTCTTCTAAATTAGTGGTTGTCATCCAATTGAAATGGTAGAATCTCTTATGAAAAAAAAAAGGTCTGGAATTTGAAACTTGTTCACATGGGTGAGGAGAGATTGAATTGTCGTTATAGTAAATAACAGTAAGAATAAAAAAAATATTTTTCTAAATAAAACACATCCACAATAAAAATTAAATATTTATTAAACTGAATTTTTCCTTATTCGGTAACGTAGGTAGAGAAATACATAAATAGGAAAACCACATTAATTTGAAATGTAAATCCAATAAAGTAACCAAGGACTCAAGGCTTTTTAAGAAACTCCATAATGCAAGTGTTAAAAGCAGAGCACACAACTTTGAAACCTTGAAATCCAGCTGCCTTGGCCAAGGTTTTGAAATCTTGTTCGGTCATCTCTCTCCCACCTGTAGTATGAGCCAACATGATGCAGTCAGGGTGGATCACTTGTTTGGAAGCAAGGCTTGTGTCTGGGAGTACTGGGAGAATACATTCAGCAACAATCACTTTCCCATTTTCTGGAAGTGCTTCGTAGCAATTCTTCAAGATCTTCACGCAGGCCTCTCCACTCCAGTTATGACAAATCCACTATAAGTAACAGCACAAAATGAATTAAGATTTTAATCAATAAATTAAAAGCCTGTTGGGAGGCCGAGAATGGCAAAAACTAATAACCTTCATGAAAAAGGCATCTCCTTTTGGAATACTGACGAACATGTCTCCCCCAGCATGCTCAATACCTACATCAAATTCAACCATGGATAAAAAAAATTGATACAGGATATAGAATCGGGAAATTATCAATTGTCCACTCAAGATTTGATCCATGATCGAAACTATTCAAAACCTTTTCGAATTATCAGTAGTCAACCCAAAGTTTTGCAAAGTGTATCAATTAATTTTTCACATTGTCATTAATTTTGTCATTAATGCTGTTAGAAATTTCTAGGGGAACTAAATAAAATGACCACTTTATCCTTGAAGTGTCATCAAAATTTAAGGATTATTAACAACGAGGAGAATTGCTAATATATTTTACAAACTTTAGGTGACAGCTGATAATTTTATAAGGTTATAAATATTTGGGAGATATGCCAATTTTCCCCTGCACTAGTTTATATATACCATTTACTTCACTAGTGTTTTTTTAATAGCCAATTATCTATCTGACACTATAATTTTATAATATTATCTTTATTTTCAAATATACTTTTATTTATATTTATTATAACTTAAATAAATCATATAAATGGAAATTAAAATAAAAAATTAAATATTAAAAAAAAAGAAATATATGCTTTGATGTGAACAATAAATTAAGCGTGATTGTATTTTTCTTATTTTTTAACATGTCTAAATCTTAGGTGGAAATTTTGCTAATTTTCCTATAAAAAAAAAAAATAGCAAACAACAACTATCAATATACACACCCGGGTAAGCTGGAGCATCCTGAATTATATGTGGTAAGTAGAAGTTAATGCCTTTAATTGATGGATACTTGGAGATAATCATGTTAAGTGAGGCACCAAGTCCCCCACCAACATCAACAACTGACTTGAGGCCTTCAAAGCCTTTGTAATTTTCAAGTAATTTCTTCATGGTAATGGTAGAATGAGAAAACATTCAATTGTTGAAAATCTTTTTGAATCTTGGATCTTTGCCAAAATACTCGAATGAAGTCATCCCGGAGGCCCTGTTGAATGGGATGCCACCTTCAAGTACCGCTTCTTTTAAGTGGTACCTGCACCAAACCACGTTAATATCTGGGGAAATTAACAACATTAATCCGGATATGAAAAATACATTATCACTTATTTATCAAAATTATGTAATCTAGTCTTATTCAAGATAGGCATATAAGCTTTGTCCATCTCCCTATTTTTTAAAATAAATCAAGATAGACATATGAACGAGCTCAGAGACTTGATGGAGTGGTTTTCAAATGTACTATTACGTGAAAAAAAACCTTGATATTTGTATGAACTTTCGCGACAAGTTGGTGGTTTGGATATTTTTAGAAAAAAGTTCATTTGTATATTTTTTACCAGCTCTCCATAAAAATCTTGTCTTGATTCATAAGGCAAAGGTCGGAAAGTGAAACACCGTCTTCAATTTTGGTAAGGAATTTACAAACGGGTGCGGGGCCATAAAGTCTCTCAACTCCGCTGCCAGGGAGAGTGTGCAAAGAGCAATTAAGAACTGAGTAGCTAGCCAAAAGACGCAATATGCGATCAAGCATTATATGGGCATCTGGGTTCTTTGCGGGCAGCTGAGAAGCTATGTATTTTGGAGACATGAAAGCACCTGGGCCAGCTTTAGCAATGACCTCTAAAAGACCAAGCTCGATAGCTGATTTGAGAACCATTGGCAAGACTGAGGCACTGGTTAGTTGCATGGCAAAGAGGTTTTCTCTTCATCTGAGATTTGGGTTGGAGTCATCTGAGTTTCAGAGCCCATTTTGTTTTTGAGAGAGATGAGAGAACGAGTTTAGAGAAAAGGGCTAAAGTCGCTGAGTAGTAAGCTAGAAAAGGGCTGATGGCACTGATCAGTAGTAAGCTAGCTACGTGGAGTTATTTATATCATTAACAGAAGGTTACTTTTCGTCTGTTTGTATTGCCCCTATCAAAATTCTAAGTTTCGGCAAGTCAAAGAGAACGTCATATAATTAGAAAGAGGAGAAATGCTAGAAATCTCTGGAGTTACTTTGCAGAAAGAGCACTCACATTTAAAGAGCATCAAGATAGAGAATAAGATATTGTACATGCTACTATTCATAATAAAGTGTTATCATTTCTGTTATGATAATTTTTTTTTTGTGGTTAAATATTGTTTTTCTTAATAAAATTGGGAGTTTTTTTACTAGACCTGCAAAGAGAGCATGAAATACTCTTCTAAGTTAAAAAAAAAAAAAGATGTGAATGGTTATAATTGCATGTGGACTAGTTAGTTTTATTATGAATTATATTTTTTATAGGGTTGTGATGCAGTTTAATTGTGAATATTTAATTCAATAAATTTATATTATTCAAAGTTGATTTTTTCAAGTTGAGAGTTTTTTTCAATATTTGTCCAGTATTTAATTAATTTAAGTAGTATAATAAATGTGTTTTCTGCTTATGTGATGAATGCCTTTAACTACTCTGTAGACAAAATTGTATTGCATATTTTAATTAATTCCTGATTGATTTATGCACTTAATCTATGACTACCATGGTTCCTAATGAATTGCAATATTTCAAATTCAAAAAGAGTGCGAAATATCTTTAATATTGCTGGAGAATGATTATAAAAACAATTAGAATTTTTAATTGTCAACATGGGTAAAAAGCGGTAATTAAAAAACTTTAGTTGCACAAACATATATAGGAATTAAATTTGAACAGTTATACTAAAATCAGATGTACAAATTGATTTACTTTAAAACTTTTCTCATTCAATCTTCTTTATTCGACTTTTGAAAAAGAAAAAGGAAAAAACTTCTTTTATCTATTAGTTTGTAAAAATTCTAGGATTAATTAATTTTGATAATTAATAAATTAAACAATCCACATGAAAACGATAATTTTCTCATCACTTTATGAATTAATTATACAATCCACATGAAAACCATAATTTTCTCATCACTTTATGAATGTATTGTATGTATGTATATGCAAAATTCAATAAAATGATTCTTCGATACATTTCTTATTAACAAGAAATGACACTTATCTTCTTTATGAAATTTTGTTTTGAAAAAAGAGTTTATTGAAAGTAGCTAGGGAGGCTAGGCGCTGGTTAATTTGAGTCAAAGATTCTGTTCAAGTTTACTAAATTGAATTGAATTGAACCGTGAAGTGTACTTAATTGAAACAAGTACTTGTATACGGTTTGAATTAATTTTCCAATGAAATGATGAGGGTATGTCTTAATTTCCTACTCGAGGAGAATTGCTCCTGCCATTGATGACCAAGAAACTGCGTAAATAAATATAACTCTTGTACACACCAACCAGGGATTTCTTAATGTAAAAAAATCAGCAAATGAGGATTAAATCCAATACAATACTTTCGACATTCATTCTCAATTTTATCTAGCGATTCTTTATAATATTACGCGCATTCTCTTCGTGCGTTATAATATTCTTTTTAATACTGCGCGCATTCTCTTTGTGCGTTGTAATATTATTTTTAATACTGTGCGCATTCTTTTCGTGCGCAAGAAAAAATTCTTCTCCCTGTGACTTTTCATCTCTCTCTAAATAAATTTACATATGAATTTGTATTTGTTATATTTGATTTTAAATAAAATTTTGATTTGAACTTTTTGTCTTATAAGGTACAAATGAAAAATGACTGGGTGTGGAAATGTTAATCAGAGTATTATCTCCATAAATTGTAAATGTTAACAAAGTAATAATTTTTCTAAAAATTACCTGATCAGATGTGTTCGATAATATTTTTTTTTTAAAGAAATCTTAAGCAAGAAATGGTAAAGGAAATTTGTTTTTGAAAAGAAATACGAGATACCCATAGTCTCATTGCTTTTCTCAAAAGGTACAAAACAGGGCTGGGACCTTATATCTGATAGGAAGCAGATCATAAGTCATATCCCCAGGTCTTAGAAGAATTTCTTTGTTCATGGTTCATAATCAAAACAACAAACATTTTTCAAAAATTGAGAAAACATGGAAGTTTGTCGTTGAGGACCGTTGAATTGCTGTCGGCGAATGATTGCACTTCATACTCGTGAGATCCGCCAACACTTTGAGCATTATCTATATCATGAAAGTCTTCACTGCTGCCACCAAATTCGAGTGTAAAGGTGTTGAGATTTGCATAAACTGGACTTACGCCACAGCATTTGAACTTTTGAGGACCTTTTCCGATAACCAACTGATAGCGGATGAAGAAGTCAAATGAGACTGCTGCCCCATCCGATAACCCAATATTCCAACAAGGATAAAATCCAAGTATGACATGATTTGAGTTTACGCACACGTTGTTGACCAACTGGCAAAAGTGATCAGACCCGAAATTACATCCCACTACGAAGAAATGGCAGGAGAATAAGAATCTTCCTCAAACTCAAATTCAATAGCAACACATAGAGCAAACCCAATGAAGATTTTGTTACTTCAACGATGTGGCAGTGGAATAGTTATTGAAGATCCTACAGATTATTGACTGCTGTACCAGTTTAGTACTTCACTTCCAGGTAGTGTTCGATAATATTGCATGTGAAGTATAAAAGAAAAAGATCCTATGACACAGTTCCAATGATTAAGCAATTAGGTAGACATTGAGGTAAGAATAATAGTTAAAAGGAGTGATTCAGTTAATGTCAAATCACGGAACGCAAACGTAAAGATTAGAAAAATAAAGAAATAAAAGTTTCTAAAAGTATGAAATATCTACTACAAAATTAGTCTTTAATGACGGTTTTAAAACTGTCATCTTAGTCAGCGATATTAAAAGAGGTATACTTTTTATGACGGTTCTAAAACCGTCATTAAATGTCTACTTATAATGACGGTTATTTTAAAAAACCGTCATTATATGCCATAGATACATAATATTTAATGACGGTTTTTGATAACAAACCGTCATTAAATGTGTATTTATAATGACGGTTATTTTACTAAACAGTCATTATTTGTAATTTAAATTAGAGATTTAATGATTGTTTGTTTGCAAAACCATCATTAAAATATAATGACAGTTTTAGGAAAAAACCGTCATTAAATGTATTTTTTAATGACGGTTTATAGGAAACAACCGAAAATTTAATGACGGTTTTTCCTTAAATATTTATATATTTTTTTTGCAACGATTTTTTTAAATACTCGTCATTAAATTAATATTTGTAATTACAGTTTTATATAAAACAATCATCTTATATCATGTTTTGCTACTTTTTATGACTGTTTATCAATTTATAATGACGGCTTTTATAGAATCATCATCTTTGATGTTATCTAAAAAAAAAATTATTACAAGCTTGCTTTAATTGTAATATTCTATTTAACAAATATATTTTTACAATTACTTTTTTACAAACTATATCATATACAAAATATTGCTTTACAAAAATCTTAGATGTATAATCCTCCATACATCCTCAACAAAATGGCATACATTGAAATTCTTACACATGCTCTTCTGATATAACAAAACCAACTACTAACTAAGAAAATTCTCATACTCTTTTGTAGAGGACTTTGACAATCCTTCATCTTCAACAAAATACTAGCTCTTCCATATGTAATCTAGCTACCACATCTAAATTCTCATCAAGTCTTCATAAGCAATATTTTCAAAAACATTTTGCAGCTGCTAATGACCTATGACATTAATTACAAGGAAAGAAAAAATAAATATATCAAGCTCATTTATTACAAGTCGTAGTTTAATCATGATAAGTTGTAGTATCTAGTACTATTAGAGACTAACCTTGAATTATCAATCAATTAATTTTCATATGTAACAGCAAGTTGTCGTGTATACCTTGCCCACTCGCATCTCACCTCGTCAATCTCCCTTTGAGTGTAGTTTTGTATCTTAACAAACTATAAAGTGAAAAATATATAAATTATTTAGTGGGGAAAAATAAATAAATATTTGATAACAAATTGCCAATACCTTTTCTGGAATGAAGACATTAGTATTAGCCACAATATCCCACATATATTTCATCACATAATATCCGCAATGCTTAACATTTTTGGGTTGATGAGCACACTACAAAAGAGAAAGGAATAGATTTAACTTACACAATGAACAAATTCATGCAATACTAGATTATAAATCTCATATACAAACTATTATGAATTTGAATTTAAGACTAATGTTCCTTACTTTGATTGGTTTCCATATGCAATGCTTCCGATTAATTTTTCCATGTGCCGTGCTAAACATTCTCAATGAACTTAATTTCAAAATTGCAAAGCATATATTAGAAAATAATATAAAGAAAATACAAGCTAAAAAGTACAATTTTTTAACATACCTATTAATAAGCTCTTTCAAGTTTTGACGTGGATCATGGCCAATTGAATCAAAAAAATAACATTGGCCTTCATATGAATCAATAACAGCCAACATCCAAAGTGCTCTACATGCAAAATACTTATGATTGTAAAATTCCAAATATCATAGCAATATTATTCACTTTGAATGTATAACTTACGATTCATTATATGGAAAAATGATAAGTTGCGTTGGATCAACCGATTCCATTATATCTCCAAGTTTTTTTGGCCTTTTCCTCACTGTCATGGGCACTCTCATTTGCAAAAAATTCTGGATCAAGTCTTAAACAGCAGCATGACAGCACCCAAAAAGTTTTTGGGAATTTCAAGTGCTGTTTTTATCAGCTAGACAGCAGCATGACAGCAGCTAAAATTTTTTTTGGTGCTGTCCAGCTGATAAAAACAGCATTCACTACAAGAAAAAAAGACCTACTATGACAGATAAAAACTGTCATTGTAGGGGGTGGATGACGGTTGTTCGTATCGTCATTGTAGCCAGCTTCAAGAATTGATGATAGAACAATACCCATCATAGCCTGTGATGGATATAACCAGTCACATAACCATCATAACTTTATTTAGAGGGAAATATAATAATTTTGAATTTGACTTTTTTTTTTAAATTTTGCGCTCTATATTTTGAATTTTTGGCTGGAAATCTTAAATTTAGCGCAAAAATGGAAATTCAATTTTTTACAATTGATTCAGAAATTGAAATTATGATTAATAAAAATGACTATTTTGTTACTACCATGAAATCATTATTATCTTAATAAAAATCCTGCAATTGATTTAGAATTTAAAATTTCATAATTTAGCTAATTAATTAGATTGTTAAAATGAATATTGCAATTAAAAATTCACTGACATAGAAAATGAAATGAATAACACTGAATAATTATTGATAATTGTCTACAAACATAATTTATCCAAATACAAGTGACAAGTCCAACATAAATAGAAGAGTATTTTAACAACATAAAACCAAATTTCAGCAACATGTAGAAGACTAGCAGTTTTGAGACTAATGAACCATGATCAGTTCATTTCCAGCAACACAACAAAGCCAACAACACTGATCGGACAAAAAAAAAAAAATCCATTCTAGTAGTTTGGGTGAAGCATACAACAAATACCAATCTAAGAAAAAGCCAAACGTCCAAAGTCGCATCAATACCCAAGACCTGTTTTTTGCATCAAAGAAAAAAGATAGCCATCCAGCAATACCCACCCCTTCTTCATCAAATTCCAACATAGCAAGTGTAACAAGCTAGGTAACTGCACAAGTAAAATATAAATTCATCAAATTCAAAGTCCGTGACAACACATATAATTTAGAATACTAGGCAATAGAATAATAGCTAGCTGATGATCGAATGGAAATTTTTTGAAATTCATCAAATTTGATCTCAACCAATAAATTACCTGGGTGGTTTCCCCTTTCAGACCAATGTAGTGTATCTGCGTTGTGTCACCCCCCAAAATTGTCAGGGAAGTGTAATGTGATATTGGCCACTCTTTGAAATTTGTAATACCTAAAGTATGGATTAATACAACAGAAGTCATTAGTATTTTAATCATCAATTTCATTTCCTTCCATAAAGCTTATTTATGAAATAGTAAATTTCAACATATTGCTTATTTTAACATCAATTTCATACAAATTATAATCAAACATATTGATTAGCAGGATATAAAGGGATTTTAGAAAGAACCAATCCACTTGGGATATGAGAAAAACAAAATTAAAATAACAACATTTGGAAACTGGTAAATGTCTATTTCTCTGACCCTTGAGATCCCAGCTACTATTTATTCTTAGTGCAAAAGTGAAAGATTTTGAAACAAAAGCTAGCCACTTAAGGAATATTATGGATCACTTTCATTACTTTTCCAAATGTTCCTGTGTCCACAATGAAGATCACGTGAGCTTTAAGAGGGCATGTAATAAAGAATTGTTTTGATACATCATAAACAAAATATAGCATGCTAAATATTGATATTTCCCCCAAAACATCATCTAATCAACTAGGCTTGCAGATTTTATAGTAACTTCTCTAATAGAGGGCTGGCATCTTTTTTCTTATTTCAGATGTAATTCCCAGTTCTGGGTTAGAAACTGGTAAGAGTATTAATTTGTGTATTCATAAAATTACAAACTAGAATAATAACGAGATTGATATTGATAAATAACTGAAACAAATTGCACAATCATAAAAAAAGTTGTACCTCAGTGGTTTTCTAGTTTGATATAGATATTAATCTAAGAGCACTACTCATATGAGTAGCAAGAAGTAATGCGTATCATGACCAAATCTATTTTGCTTGGCAATTGAATTTTTTATTTGAAGCATTCTCATCTTTTTAGAAAAACTTAATCAAGTGCGTTTAATCAGGGTGGTTATCTTAAACACATGTTGCAATATTAACACTACTTTCACAAAAGACGCGTACAAGTGATGCATAAACTTATTTACAAGTGAAACCATATCTCACTAAAATGATACTATGGGTAAAAGAAATCAATTAATAGAAAGCAACTTCCAGTGGTCTGTAAAACAACTTTTGCAGCATATTTAACTCACATCTTCGAAAATCCTACATCCTCAATAGAACTTCAAAAGATAAGTAGGCATAATCAATCAACTCAACAAAAATGTTTGCCTAATTGAAATGTGAAAAAATCACACCAATGAATCGAAAGCAAATCAATACTACATGTAGAACTCAATCAACATAATTTTAATTCAAAATGGAGACATAGAACTAGATTTCAAGTACAAAAGTCTAAGGCTGTGGATGACGACTTTCAGGAAGTCAACCAAACTTTCGATGACTGATTCAATGCTTGAACATTTATAACATAATTAAAAGTTGGAAATCAATAGCGAATAGACTTTGTGCAGCAACAAATATTTTTCAATCACATACACGCACATCCACAATAGCGAACAGGCCAATGTCTAGATAAAAGGTGAACCATAAAAGAGTATACAAGTGCACAAATTACCAGAGAAGAATTCAGACGCTGCTCCCATACTTTAAAAACTGACTTGACGCTCCCTGGAACAGCCTCATTTAATGCAGACACCTACAAAAGCAATCCAGTAAAAAAAAAAAGGAAAAATCAGTGAAAGCAATTAAATGAAATGAACTGAAAAAAACAAACAACAATATTTTCTTTTCAATCCTTGACAATGAAATGAATTGAAAATAAAGCCAACAACAGCTCAGAAGGAAGTAGCTTCCTGTCACAAAGCAAACCAGGCATTCATTCACATGAAGCAGTCCTTCACTCTTGACCTATAAAGGACCATAACCCAGCCTATCTACTGCAAAGTATACTAAAACATGGTGGGGAAAATGATCTTAAAACAGCTCCCTTGCAATTACCACAGACTTTTTTGAAAGCTCGCTGATGTTTTTTCAGCCGTGCAAAATTGATTCAGGCTTTTTATCAAACATTTGAAGGGAATACAAAAACACTAACTATATCCCCGATTCGAAGATAGTGAACATATGACTACAAGCATGTGATTTGCCACACTCAAGAATAAAGACTATGTCATTTTCTAGTTCTAAGGTTCAGTAATGTCAACGGATTAGTAAATTTAACCAATGAAATTAGAAAAAAAAACTTTCCATCAACGTGAACGAATTTGAGAACTACACCTCTAGGGTTTTTAACTTCTCTTCTAGGTTTCGAACAATAATTACCTGCGTCAGTCCAACAATCGGGTTCTAATGTGCTCAATCGGTGGTGGGTTCCTAGTTTAGGTTTCAAAATTTGAGAGTAGCAGCACGCGTTCGGTGGGTTCTCCATATGGCTCTCAGTGAGGGTTTGTCGATTTTGATGACTAAAGGGTTTGCTTTATAAAATTACGTTGTACTGGCCTTCCTTCCCCTAGCCCTAGAAAATCAGTGAGTTGCCCCCCCTCAAATACCACTACCGCCATGCTTTAATCCCGTTTGATACGGTAGAATGTGCTCCTCCAACAGCGAAAGGCGTGAATGTAGTTCCCAGATTGTGAAGTTCAAGCAGAATTCCTTTCATTGCACTTGTGACGGTCATTCCCCTGTAGAAAAGGGAAAAAAAAAAAGAAACCGTTGAAGTCTTTAGTAGATCTGGTTCGGGGAGGTACACACAGTCCAGGAAGCGAAGAGTGGGCTATCAAAATCGACGGTGTTTTAAAGGTGGTGCTAGGGTTTCAAGCAATGGGTTTGCTGTGAGAGTGAAAGAAGAGTGTGCTTTAACATTTGTAAAAACTAAAAATATCGATATGAGATGAATGGGTCTTTGTCTTTGATTTATTTAATTTATTTTTCCCTAAACACTGTCGTTTGAGAAGAATGTAAGAGACGACAACATTTCACTTAATTTTTCTGGTAATAAAATATTTTTAAAAATAAAATCAAACTCGCATAATTAAAGTCAAAATAAAAAATCAATCATGTAGTCTTAATAGCCAAATAATCTATCACTAGTCTATCATAAGTTCTTAATGGATGGTATTTCTATCACAAATATGCCATAAATGCATAATAGAAAAAAAAAATCTATCATGCATCTATCATTATAGGCCTCCAGACCAAAAACCGTCACAAAAAAGACTGTCATAGTAGATGCTTTTTCTTGTAGTGATTTGGAACTTTCAGGTGCTGTTTTTAACAGCAAATAGCAGCATGAAGCACTCAAAAAAATTTTTAGGTGCTGTCATGCTGCTGTAATTGTGTTAACATAGCACGTGAAACTTTTCAACGCTGTGTTTTACAATAAATAGCATTTTTTGGGTGCTGTCATACTGCTGTAATTGTATTAAAATAGCACCTGAAACTTTTCAATGCTATTATTTACAATAAATAGCAGCATGGCACACCGAGAAAATTTTATGGATGCTGTCCAGTTGCTAAAATCAGTACTTGGAACAACATATAGCATCATGACAGCAGTAGAATAATTTTAAAATTGCTGTTTTCTTTGTAAATCAGTGGCAATCAGAGCTTCTAAAAACTTTAGTATAAGAAAAGAACGATTAAATCCTCTCAATTGAGTTTGGGAAAAAGGAATACTTTTATTACATCAAAACAAAGTTAAAAAAACAACAAAAAAGAAAAATGTTATGGCCCTTTCAAGGTGTCGCTACCTATTATTGCCAGTCATAGAACTAAACACTTGAAGGAAACAGAGTTTGCTGAAACAAACCTCGTAGATGAATGAACTCAATACTGATATCAAGCACACCAATAATCTCTGAGAGAAGTAGCCATGTTTAAAGTCATCCAATGCTAGGTTACAAAACCATGAAAACTGCCCAATCAAATTAATGAGATTTATAAGTAATAAAATGAAAATACAGAGAGAGATAGAGAGCGAGAATGATTCGGCTCATAAGTAAGAAATTTCAAATTCTTTGCAATAATGTATGTGGAAAGTAGAGGGCCTTCAATGGAGGAGCTGATAATGTGTCCATATGATTACAAATAAATCAAAACATCAAATAGAGCTAACCTAGACAGTGAACTGAGGATGCATTGGTGCATTAACAATGGGATTCAACTCGGTGGCTGCTGCGACGACAAAACAATCCCAAGGTTGTGATGGTTACGAAGTGGGCAACAATCAATCTTGGCTATTCTAGAGAGAAATGAGCGAGTGATGGAAGGAATTTGGGTATTTGGGAGAGATATTTTGAAGTAATGAAATAAAATGCCAAGTCTAGAAAGTTAGCTTTGCTTTTTTTATTTGTATTATTCCATGACCGTTTCCCTAAAAACCATCATTATAAGTATGTTTTTAATGATGGTTTTTATAATAAACCATCCTTAACCTTAACTATATTTTAATTACACATTTAATGTTGTTAGTATTAATATTTTTAATGACAATTTTTATAACTAACCGTCATTAAAAATAATATTATATTTTAATATTACATTTAATGATGGTTTTCGAATAAAACTGTCATTGTTAGTATTAATATTTTTAATGACAGTTTTTATACCGAACCATCATTAAAAATTTCATTTTACATTTAATGACGGTTTTCGAATAAAACCGTCATTGTTAGTATTAATATTTTTAATGACGGTTTTTATAACGAACCGTCATTACAAATAACATTATATTTTAATTTGATATTTAATGACGGTTTTGTTTATAAAACCGTCATTGTAAGTATTAAATATTATGAAGGTTCACATAATAACGGTCAAAAAAAAGTTTTAATGACGGTTATTTTTAAGACTGTCATAACTTATAGGTCATTATTTTGAATTTTTGTAGTAGTGAATATTATTGATAAAAGTCTAAATGACAAAGTTAGGAATATAAAGTCCTTTTATACTAATCTTAAATATTACAAATTTATCAAAATAGGCATACTCGAAATACTTTTATAAAATAAAATTCTCGTAATTGAAATAAGAAAAATAAAACAAATAGTATTTAAATACTAAAAGCAATAGGAATTAAACTTACAAAATGACAACGAAAGAAAGGGAATTGCCAGCCAAAGCATGGGGAAAATATTGGCATATTTAGATTAGATTCATCTTGTTGCACATTTCGAAATGATATATTGTACGGCCCAAACAAATATCTGTAGCTCAAGTTGCGAGAAATGTATCATACACATCCTACATAACCATCCCACATCAATTTCCTTCACTTGGAAGAGAACTCATTGATGCGTAAATTAGCAAGTGTACTAGTCAGCACAAGTAATATAATGAAGAGTAGAGTATCGTCCCACAAAGATTGTATATCCTATTAGCTGTCGAAATTATTCTAACCCTAATTTATTTGAGCAATCGATTAGGCGGATTTAGATTAAGAATAAAAAAAATAAAATAACTAAAAATTAAATAAATATGCTGGCAGTAATCGAAATCACCAAGAAATTAAGACACTAGGACATCCGATTTCACCATAACCAATCCAATTTAATTCTTCATCTATGCTATTAAAATTTACTACCCATGTTGACAGTGAATTTCCCTAACACATTCAATACACTCTCTTGAATAATATAAAAAAATATGCTCACATATTAACCCACTATATCTGTATGTGAATTTAAATATGCAAAGATTCATTAAGTTCTATGGAAATTCTTAGAAAAACTGCACGAATCATGTTGGCACATCTCTGTCTTTCATTCAATTCATGACATCCATTACACAGAGCAAAAATATATAAATCTCCTCTCGGTCTCATTATGTATCCTCAAATCATTTAAATATTGGCCAGATATTTAAAAGCATTAAACACAGTAATGAACACTCAATCATGGAATAATAAATTAAAAATAAATTAATTTATGGAATTAAATCTTCATAGTTAAAGCAAACTCATAACCCGCAAGAAAATAAGTAATTAACAATTAAGATGGAAAATGATATTATATATATTTCACTTCCTTTATTTTTTATGAATTGTACATATGCAAAAGAAAAGTAAGACACATTTAAATATTTATTAAATGTAATACATGCCTAATCGATTTATTAAACTCACACTAAAAAAATAAAGAGGTAATGTAAATTTCTGTTTATTTTGCTCTTTATATAATAAGATAGCACTTTTGTAATAAAATTTACTAAACACATGTATTCTATTTTTCAAACTTATAGTAATCACAATAACATAATTTACCAAATGCCTAATTTTATTTTCACTTCGCAGCCTATTTCATCATGCACAATAAAAGTAATTAATTTCATCAACCACTACAATTCCAAACTTGCCTTTAGCTAAATAGCATGGCATGTATAAGGGAGAATCTCTGCAGTAGCTGGCGCGTGATCTATAAGAAGAAAGTATCTAGCTATGCTTTTGAATTTGTCACTTTGAATTTTATTTCGATTCAGTCGGAATCTCTATCTGTGATGCTAGTTGATTGATGCCAGTGATTTCGTGTTGAAGTGAATTTATGTCCACGAAAATATAATTGAGATTTGCTGAGTTTTGCAAAATCCATTTTTAGCAATCTAATGTTCATATTTGTTTATAATTATTGTAAATATAAAATAAGTCAGTGACATCAACAAAAGCTTTTAGTGATTTTAAAAGCTTGAAGAGAAACAAAACCAAGAAAACTGCTAAACAACCAGCTTACCTCCTTGTTGTATAATTGATCAAAATATAAATAAGAAAAAACTGCTTCTTGAATCTTGATCAAAGAAGTATGTAGAAAGACAGTTCCAATTATCTGAAAATAACTATATGATGCCATCGTTGCAGTTCATACTTTTGGGTGCATTGATAAGCGCGGATGGAGGAGCCAATTTCGGTAGTCTTGTGTAAAATTTCAATAAATAATGTTAAAAAATCTAACTGAACCCCTATATCTCGTTGGGAAAATGTGCTCTTTAAAAGCATATGTGTTTATTTAATTGTAATAAACAATTTTTCTGATTAATAAAATAAATGAGGTATTTTATTCAAGTATCTTAATTGCATTAATATTTTGAGTAAAGTCCATTTGATCATATTATATGTATTTATGTGATCACCATGTGGATTCAAGACATAAATACAAGTTATCTTATGATTAAATAAATTATGTTCATGATTGATAAATAAAGTTGGACACTTTATTTAGGTATAGATCGTAATAAATTCATTGAATGATTTGTCTTAATCATGTATGAATTTATTGATGTAGACGACTACATTGAACAGGATCATATATGAGATTTAATTAACCTTGAAATGACCGCGACTTATTAAATCTCATAGGCATTGATTTTACTTGTAATCTTAATCTTGAGTTAGTTATGATTTCATGATTGTAATTGTTATTCCATTTGAGTTACCAATGGGCACGAAACACACTTGTGATCAAGATTACCCGTTTGGTGGAGGCAATTATGAGTATTGGAGTTATAGATTAACAATATAAATTTGTACGACACATCTCTTGATGGGTTTTCGGCACTTGATCATAGAATTCTCTCAAGTAGAGTGTGTCAACATATTTAATATGTTGAAAATGATCATTAGAGAAAACCAAGAAGAATCAAGGAATAAGATGTAATTAAATCGATTGGACAGTTGAGATATCGATTTAATTAATGATGTGGTATAAAGGATTATGCAAAGAAAATCAATGTGGCTTGCATTTATTATTATTCGAGCATACAATTATGGAGGTTAGTTCCAATCTTATAGTGGAGTAGAATTGGAATTAAATAATTATATTTGTTTAATTACAAATTTAATTATTGTAGCCACTATTGTATGTTCCCAAATGATCCCGGGTTAGCTCATTTAATTGACAACACCATCATGACCTGAAAACTCGTATTAGGTGAAAATCATAATTATAATATTTGTTAAAGCCTAGTATGTTATATTCAAGTGTAAAAGGGGCTTCAAGGTACCCTAGTTAGTTCTGGCATTCTTCTTTACTTTTACATAAGTGGAGAGAAAGTATTTAATTTAAATATTTAAATATTTAAATTAAAAGAGGAATTCTATTTTAAAAATAAAATCCTAATCCTAACATACTAGGGTTTTTCATTCCTTTTCTAGTCCCGAGGATTTTGAGAAAAATATGAAGACATCTAAGAAAACAACGCCACACGTCCAGTGTTGATCGATCTTGAGTCATAACCCGGAAGATCGTTTGGAGACGGATCTACAACCGAGTGGAAAGACGCCCACACGTCCAAAGTATCGATCTTGAGTCATAGCTTGGAAGATCGTTTAAGACGGATCTACAACTCTCAATCGTTTGTCTTCTCGGATAATCAAAGGTAAATTTCTAGATTACTAAATTCTTATATGTTGTATGAGATCGGTCCAAAAAGGTTTTAATTGAAAAATTGAAAACCTGAATTTCTCCCTACAATATCATTATATCATCATATTTTAGTATCGATCAACATAAAATTTTGCTGGCACACGAAATCTGTAGAGCTATATTACTTCTTATGGAGTTTCTATTTTAAATTAGTTCTTCCTTGGAGCACCAACTTCCCTTATTTTTTAGATACTTTTAAAAATTGAAAGTTGTATCAAATTTTCCATTCCATTAATAACAAAAGAAAACAATTTCTTTTATTATATTATATAAAACAAGCTTTTTAAAAATTGGATTTCGAGTTTACAAAATAAGTTCTCGGTTATAAGTTCTGTATAAGTAATACAATATGAATACAACTATAATTTTCATCCACACTAAAATGAGAAAAAAAAATAGAAGTCAAGTCAAAATCGAGAATGTAAATTGTCATTTTAAGAGCACAGGAAGTTGAAGGTATTTGAGATTGAAAATGATTCCCATTGGATGAGCAAGAGCTTTAAATTAAATTTCTGAAAAGTTTGCGTTGTAAACGAATTTCGGTCACACGGGATTTCTTGAGAATAAGAATGGAGGGTTAGTCATGAAATTAAAATGGTGTTGTTAGAAATAGTGATATTTTAAAATATTTTTAATGGTATTTTTTTTTAAAAGGCTTTACAAGGATTAGTGTAGATTCCCCCAAATAAGATGAAATAGTTGTGGATTGTCAATTATGAATAGTGTATAGGCTGAGAGCATTTGCGAAGCAGGAGTTCTCTCTACCGCTTTCAAAACTGATAATTCACTTTTCTTCACCAAAAGCATACCCAACTTGTTCTAATCAGTTGTAAATGCGTTCTCACATTAATAATCATTAGTTGTATTGCACCGCGGCAAAGCTTCCTTGAGGACAGTGCTCTAATATCTTAGCACACGCCTGCACGCTTTGGGGAGATCTTGGGTTCATCTTCTGCACATGATGGGGAGAGGGGATTTGATCTCAACAGTACTCCAACCATAACGGAGGAAGAGGAGATTCAAGGGTTACTAATTCTCTGTTTTGTCGCTGGTTTTGCAACTTTTTCTCACTGCTTCTTGAGTGATCCGAGTGTCCTCTGCACAGTTTTGGTACTCAAGATGAACAGCAAACAAGAAGAACATAAAAAAGAGTAAAGAAAATAACACAGGAGATTTACGTGGTTTGGCTTCGTTAGGCCTACATCCGCAAGGATAAACACACTCGTGCCGAGTTTATTGATCACTAAGGATTTTACAATGGAAGTAAACTCATTCTTAGAAGTTATTGATCTTAAATTTCTCCCTCCCCGAAAACTATTAAGTGTTTCCTAAACCCAACCACTATGGTTCGCAGTTGCACCTTCGCCTTCCTCCTAGCAGCCCCTTTGGCTTGCCTCCTTTGCTGCCCCTTTGGTTGCCTCCCTTTAGCCTGCCTGTTTTGCCGCTCACTGGATTTTTTGCCTTCTTTTAGCGCAAGTCCCTCAAATGATTTATCTACCTAAATAACTACCACAGCGGTAATCTATCATCATGGTTAGTTATCCAACCATTAAGTCCTATAAATAGTTATTTAATCGTTATGGGCAGTTCCAACCACGTCACAGAGCCTAAATATGGTGCCACGTAAATTAAAACTCCAACACTAGATCCGCCTCTTCTGACATATGTGTACCCCAACCACCTCGCCGATACACCTCAGCTACCTACCACATTCCTTATGGAGGCCAGAATTTATAACCATAACTTACACTGTGTTTTCATTTACCTTGCAGCTAAATCCTAAGCTTTTAGGTGATGTTCGGTTGTAAGAAATATGGGAGTAAAAGAGAGAAGAGGAAGAGAGAAGAGAAGAGAAGAAATGAGAGAAGAGTAGAAGAGAGTTCAATTCATATAGTTGGGTATCAAATTCAAAGAGAAAAGTAATTACATGTTTTTTTTTATTTGGACAACTTTAACCTTTAATTTTCAATATTTTAATTAATTATGTGTATTTTAAATTTTTTTTAGAAAGTCATTATTTAACGCCTAATTTATTAATCGAAATCATTGTTTAACTATTTATTCCCATTAAAATAGCCAAAATTGAATAATGATCGAGGAGGAGGATTTAGATCCACAACAAGAATTCAGATCTTTAGCGACCAACTTTTTAGCAACAAAATATTTTCATCACCTTAGTTATGTTTTAACGATGAAAAAATAATTTGTTGCCAAATATGTCAAAAAAATCATATTTATTTCAAGTGTTTAGCGATGACGAATGTCAATATGCTTAGTCCTAGAGTGTTGAATAGGATTTTTAGAAATATTGATAGAACTCGTGTTATCACAAAACACAGTTAAAGTATCCTGAACCATACCATAATCTGAAAGCATATGTTTCATCTGCAAACCCAAAAAATAAATCAATTCTTCAACCATGCTTATCTCAAATTCCCTTTTCATTTGACTCACGAATTCATGCACATGATCAGAAGAAGTAGAACCAAACACTATATCATCAACATAGATTTGAACAACTAAAATCTCTAGATTAAGTCGTTTAATAAATAGTGTTCTATCTACGACCCCTCGCTTATAGCTATTTTCAAGAAAAAATTTAGTCAACCTTTCATACCAAGCTCGAGGAGCCTGCTTTAAACCATACAAAGCATTTTTCAATTTAAAAACATGGTTGGGAAATAGGGGACTTCAAAACCTTTAGGTTTTTTAACATAGGCTTCTTCATTTAAGATGAATTTAAAAAGGCAATCTTAATATCCATTTGAAATAATTTAAAGCCTATTAAATAAGCAACTAAAAAAAGAAAACGAATAGATTCAAGTCTAGCAACAAATGTAAAGGTTTCATCAAAGTCAACACCTTCAATTTGCGTGTAGCTTTGTGCAACGAACCTAGAGAAATCATCTACACACACAAATGCACACCTTTTTTCAACCAAACATTCAACCTGCATTGGTCCCATAAGGTCCATATGAAGTGGTTTTAGCACCTTTGATATTGCTCTATCTTGAATGGCTTTATGCGACGCCCTTTATTGTTTGCCAGATTGACCTGAACCACATATCCTTAGTTGTTTGTTCTTGAGTATTGGAACTCCTTTGACAGAACCTGTTTTCATAATTTTAGTTAGTAACTTGTAGTTCAAGTGACCAAACTTTTGATACCATAATTTTGTGTCATTAAGAGTGGTCTTATGACAAATAATCGAGCTAATCAATTTATAACGATGATCAGATGATCGATGTCCTTCCAAAATGCAATTTCCATCAACACCAAGAACACGACATTTGTTCCTGTCAAAGTTGACAAACAAGTTTTGATCAGAAATTTAACTAATGCTAAGTAAATTTGCTTTAAAATCCTCTACATGCAGAACATTGTTAAGTTTTGGAAACCCTTCCACATTTAAAGTTCCCTTTCTAGGCACTTGAATTTTCACACTATCAACAAAACTTACATTTTCTCGATCAAGTTTTTGATAATTGATCAAGACACTTCTATCACATGTCATGTGTCTAGAACAACCACTATCAGAGCACTAAAAATCAATAGTGCAAGTTCTCAAGGAAATAAAGGAAGCATAAGCTTTATAGTCAATCTTCCTCATTTAAGTAGTTCTAGGTTTATTTTCACTCGTCTCAACCTTAGGGCTAGGTGTCATCCTAGATTTTCCATGGGAATAATAAAAGAACATAGCCTTTTTCATATATTTAATGAGCTTGAAGCAATTAGGTCTTATATGTCACTTCACATGACAAAAATAACAAGTGGGAATAAACTTGTTGTTCTTACTTTGATGAACTGGTAAAGAATATGCCATAGCTTTACCTTTTTGAAGATATGAGGGTTTAACTCTTGGTGGAGAAGCTGTTTGTAAAGAAGCTTTAATAAACACACCTTGAGAATTCGAGTCTTTACCATATTGATATCCAAGTCCATGATGATCTAAGTGAGATTTGCCAAGTGGCAAGATATGGTTTACTTTCTAAGTTACAGAATTTATCATCTTAAGTGACTTTTTGGTATTCTCTAATTCTATTGTCACTACAAGCAAGTGGTTATCTTTGTCAGCAAGTAAAGACTTTTAATGAATTATCTCACTCTCAAGTTTTACCTTATCATCTGAAAGATTGGATACTTGAGAAGACATTCTCACTGTAGACTTCTTCTCATTTAGTGAACATCATCTTATAGCTTTCATGAAAAGCTTTCTTGTCATTTATATCAATGTCACTGACATCGTTATCTGAATCATTATTTTGGTTAACATATTGCACAATTGTGTCAAGACGGGAATCAATGTATTCCTTGCAAGAAGCTAAGTGCGAGGCTTCAGATGTGGATGCATCTCTGATGTTTGATTCCTGTTTACTGTTATCATTATGCATAACAAGTCCTCCAACAAGGTCTTCTTCATCAATACTATCATTTGAATCATCATCACTTCAAGTGGATTGCATTGCTTTCTTTTTCACAATAGTGTTAGCACATTATGCTTGTATATGTCATATGCCTCCACATTCTCTGCATCGAATACCCTCAAGTTTGTTAAAATCAAATAATTTAGAATTAAGGTAAGAAGAACCTTCTTAAGCTGTTGGAGCCACTGATGTAAAAGTCTTCCTTGGTTTGTTGAAGTTTTTCTTTTGCAACATCTTCTTGAAATTCTTTTCAATAAGTGCAAGAGAATTATCAATGTACACATATGGATCATCTTTCTCACTTGGTTTGGTGACGGGAACTTGTGTTTTCGCCTGCAAAACAATATCTTTTTCTTCATTGAAATTTAAATTCAAGTAGATAGTCTCATAAACCATCAATTTTTCTATAAGTGAACCTTTAGTCATGGTAGACATATCAGCATATTCTTCAAAGACCAAAATTTTAGGATGATATCTAAGATGGGCAGATCTCAAGATTTTTCTACAAATTTCTTCCTCAGAAACAAGTTTTCCAAGAGCAAAAAAATCATTAACCATAGCAAGGGTTTGAGAATTAAATTCAGATATGGTTTCATGTTTATACATTTTCAGATTTTCAAAATCAGTTGCAAGTTTTTGAAGTTTAGAACGTTTTACCGTATTTTCACCTTCAAAAGTATTTTGGAGTATATCCCAAGCAGCTTTGGATGTCTTGCATGTAGAAATTAGTTGGTGCCGAAACACATCAACTCCATACACAATGGCATTAAGTCCTTTTGAATTATATCCAGATGCATCAAGTTCATCATTAGTCTATTCTTTGACCGGCTTGGGAGATTCTACACTATCTTTATCAATTTTGATAGGTGTAGTGTATCCTATGAGTACGCATTGGCAAACTCTTTCATCAATAGCTGTCAGATAAATTTCCATCATTTACTTCCAATAAGCATAATTCGTCCCATTTAATACAGGTGGACGAGCCAAAGAGCCTCCCTCTCTTTGCAAACTCATATCTACAAAGTACATCTAGGTTTCAAGAATCTCACCAAATAGTTAGTGTCCCGCTCTGATACCAATTGAAAGGAATTTAGATCTATCACAAATAGATGTAGGCAATTAAAAACAAAAAATTAACAACTTAATTAATTTTCCAAAAGTACCGTTCACTATTATTTTTATTATTACTTACTTTTATTATTCAAGCATTTACGATTACTATTTACGACATTCGTTTCACTGTTGCTGTTCACGATTGCTGTTCATTCGCATAAAAAATATTAATTTTCAAAAAACACAATAAAATGCAGAAAATAAATGACACACAGATTTTTACGTGATTCGGATTAATCAATCCTACATCCACGAGGGCACGCCTAGATGAAAAATAATTTACTAAGTTGAGATATTACAGCCTATGAATTCACTAAACTTAAGACTCTCACTTACAGTTTATCACCATACAGTTTACTCAATCTTAGACTGAATCTGCTTCTGTTGAATAAACGCTACCCCTCTTGATTCACAATCCTTAAGACACTTCACAAAGTGATTAAAAACAATTCTTCAATGTCTAGTGATTCAAGATCCATATAGACTCTCCACAGAGATAAAAAGAAGATAAGAAAATAAATCAACATAACATTATGCACCAAATCCTGATTCTCTAGGGAGGAGGCCGAATTTTGCTTCTCTGCTTTATGCTTTGTGTTGTGCGTACCTTCAATCGTGAAATACCTTTCTTTATATAGGCACTAGGGTTTCACCAAAATAGCAAGTCTTAAAAGATTTGGATTCTTTCTAAATAAGAGTTTCTTTTCTCTTATAATTTCCATGAATTTGAATAGAAATAAATCTAATCTTCTTTCCTTACTTGTCTCCCAAGAAATATCTAGAGCATTTAATGAACTTTCTGTTTAAACCAACTTCTTACTCTAAATAGATCTCATCTGCCAATTATAGAATCCCATCATTAATTGACTTGCTAAATTAGACATCTAATTAAATTAAGAAACAAATATTCCTAATAAATTGGAATCTTACCAAATTAGGAAATTAATATATTAATCCCTATTACAAGATTTGTAATAAATAAAACTCCAATTTAACTAGACTTGCCATAAGATGCAAACTCTATAAATAATGGACTTAACACTTAGTTTCGTCACTAAATATGTACTTTTAGTGATGTAAATTATATTTCACCGCTATATATGCACCTTTAGCTAAAACACATTTGTATTTCTTCATTAAAAATTGTGAAAATTTAAAAAATTTTGATGAATTATTTTCTGCTAAAATTAAGTTTGAGCTACGAATTTTAAATTTCGTTGTTGAAAACTTCAGTACTCTATTTATATATTATTTAGTTCATTTCTTTCATTCTTTCTTTCTCTCATTCTCTCACTCCCTTACTTTTATTCTTTAATTTTCTCATCTCTAAATATATAATTCTCATTTTCTAATTTGATCTCTACTTTTTTCTTTTACTTTTAACATGGTGCAATTCTTTTATTTTATTTACCTTATTTATTACAACTTATATTATTATTATTATGATTGTGTTTATTATGTTAACTAATTATTGTGTGTTTGTTTATAGAGACTATTGAGGATCAATATCAAGAAATATGTATTCTTTTGTAACATTTTTCTTTCAGAAAAATAGATATTAAATTTTGTAATTATTATTTTCATCAATTATGATAATTCTTTTTAAATTATTTAATTCTCTTTTTATCATAGTAGTGTTAATTATCATTGTAATTCAATATGAAAAATGATAATATTTTAACAATAGTAATAATAATTAAATGATAGAAAAATAATATCTTTTAGCGATGAAATAATTTTTGTCGTTAAAAGTATGGGTTTAGCAACAAAATGTTATTCGTCAGTAAAGATACTTTTAGTAATGAAATTTAAAAATTCGACATCAATGACCTAATGCGACGCTCCTATTGCGACAATATGGCGACAAAGGTTTTTTTTATCACTATAGCCTCTAGAAATGTGATGCTGGGTGCATCGGTATGTACTTTAGTTGTAGACCTACTTGCGAAGGATGAAAAATATCGTAAATCTAGCCTTGCTACCTTCCTTTCCTGATCACATGCTGACAAGTTACAAGGCATTAATGAGAGGAATGTTACTCTGATTGGCATTTATTTTCAACGGGGAGGTCAATGTGGTGAACGTTTGGGAAGAACAATTGATCATTGATTTTTTTTTTTTTTTGACCAAACACTAAAATTAACCTTTAGATTTTCAAAATCACTTTTAAAAAAACTTTTTAAAAGTAACCCCAAATGGGCCTTTAATATGATTGCCAGAGAGTAGATAACCTGATTATAAGTTCTTTCGGAGATGACTCAAATTATGAATAGGCTCTTGTTTGTTACCTCCCTATCATTGCCTTTGATAATATTTATATTAAGCTGAAAATTCCTTAGATGGCACTTGAATTTGACGTTGGTTGTGGCACATTTGGGCTCAAGAGCTCTAGAATAACTCTTGATGTACTGGAAACAACATTATATCACTTACAAAACAAGAGGGGTGAAATTTGGTTAGAGGTTAAATTTTTAACCAAAAATTAGAAATTCGTCAGTAGTGTAATGTCAGTAAATAGCTGGCATGATCATTGATCTATTTCATGGTACTGATAATTTAGCCGGCTAATTACTGGCATAAATATAAGTGAATTATTTAATGAGAGAAATTTATAGTCAACAGAGTCGCACTATTGAATTCCAGCCTTACTACTGTAAAATAATAGTTGTTGGTTAAAAAAAGAAACTAATCAACACCAAATTCTTGTTAAGAGTTTAAGATCTTTTTTTTTAATAAATATTTATCACCAAATTTTGTGATTTATTATCTCGTTATTAATTATATGTCTTTGGTTCTATTAAAAAAAAATGTCTTTGGTTGGGGGCAATAAAAGCCGAAATCAAAAGCGCAACTGCAAAGTTAAAAAAAAATAAAAGGCCCCCTTATTTATATGACAAGACCCCGGCAAAGATGAAAATACCCTTGTTTACAAAATTAAGGTATTTGAGCTCCAAATCCATTTTCTATTTCTTAATTATTCTTTTAAAAAGCAAAGAAGTGGGCAAATCACACGTCAAATTTTCAGGCCCTATTTTCTTTTCAAGTTCTCATATTAGTGCATCGAAACACACTTAAAATCCGTAGAACGCTCAAAATCATCTTCTTTTCAATGCTGAGGAAAACATATTCGATGAATCTAACTCCAATAAAGGTAATAGTATTTTCAAACTTAAACTTTGTGTTTCATGTCATTCTCCTCAACTGACTAAATTATTAAAGTGTTGCTATAATTTATGGTTTATGTGTATTATATTTTTTGTTTATTTCAGATAATGTAATGATGCTAATGTCATAATATAGAAATATTAAGTTATTACTGTGAAAAAGTCCAAATTTATTGCTGCAATCTATGAAAAAAAAATTATTGTTCGTAAAAAATACCAGATGTTTACAAGCCCCTACGTTAGGTAATGGTCAAGTAAGAGTAATGGTTGTGCAAATACATGAGGGTCAACTAGCCGTCTAGTGGGGGTCAAATGGGGGTCGTGTTAATAATAATTAAGATAGGTAATTACGCAGATAGATGATTTTATACTTTTTAACATTATGTTTATTACTTTGTTTTAGGACTACGTACTTCATTCTTGTAGCTGCGATTCAAAAGTGAATGGATCAAGATAAATGGTGATTACAAGTTCATTATTCAGAGGCCAGGGGAACCGAGGTGCACCGTTCAATCACTCATGAACAATTAGTTGCAACAATTGCACAACTCATTGTGTTGGACTTGTTTGAATATTATATCACCATGAAGTTTAAATATATTGCTCCCGATGCTATAGAACCGTTAAAAATAGCTTTAAATGCAGACGTTGCTTTGTTTCCGGTTGAAAACCGCAACTTAAAGACCCGAATACCTCTTTGCGTGACATATTTACTAAGTTCAGTCCATCAACACAGATATTTGATATGGGGATAGATGATCGATGGCAATAAAGAATAAAAGATGAAAGAAAAATGAATGGTTCTAGTTGGCAAGATCATCATTTTAACCTAATCTTTGGACGGGTATCTTTAGCTACATTTCAATTTACCGATACAAAACTGGCTGCCAAACATATTTCCTTATTTTTTGTTCTTAGAAAACGGAAAACATTTGAGTGGAAAACATTACCAAAGAGGCCCGTAAATATCTGGGCTTGCTTTCTTTATTTCGGTAACTTTGTTATTCCTTTTTAATGTCACTTTATTTTGCAAATAAAAAAAGTAGATTCGAAAAAAATAAGAAATATGTATAAGATTGTTTTAATATTATTTATTAATTATAAAAGTGTGCTTGGAAATGCGAGTTATATTATTAAATTATGATCCAAAGGGGTAGTGAGTATTACGAAAATACTAGTGGGTAATGTTAATAAATACATATTTCTCTAAGGAGAATGTCGTAATTTCATTTTTTTGTGTTACAATAATCAGTATTCTTCTAAATTAGTGGGTGTAATCCAATTGAAATGGCAGAATCTCTTATGAAAAAATAAAAGGTCTGGAGTTTGAAACTTGAAGAGATTGAATTGTGGTTATGGTAAATGACAACAACAATAAAAAAGTATTTTTTTAAACAAAACACATCCACAATAAGAATTAAATATTTATTAAACAAAAGCAAATATGAACTTTTCCTTATTGGGTAACGTAGGTAGAGAGGTACATAAATAGGAAAACCACATTAATTTGAAATGTAAATCCAATAAAGTAACCAAGGACTCAAGGCTTTTTAAGAAACTCCATAATGTAAGTGTTAAAAGCAGAGCACACAACTTTGAAACCTTGAAATCCAGCTGCCTTAGCCAAGGTTTTGAAATCTTGTTCGGTCATCTCTCTCCCACCTGTAGTATGAGCCAACATGATGCAGTCAATGTGGATCACTTGTTTGGAAGCAAGGCTTGTGTCTGGGAGTGCTGGGAGAATACATTCAGCAACAATCACTTTCCCATTTTCTGGAACTGCTTCGTAGCAATTCTTCAAGATCTTCACGCAGGCCTCTTCACTCCAGTTATGACATATCCACTATAAGTAACAGCACAAAATGAATTAAGATTTTAATCGATAAATTAAAAGCCTGCTGGGAGGCCGAGAATGGCAAAAACTAATAACCTTCATGAAAATGGCATCTCCTTTTGGAATACTGACGAACATGTCTCCCCCAACATGCTCAATACCTACATCAAATTCAACCATGGATAAAAAAAATTGATACAGGATATAGAATCGGGAAATTATCAATTGTGCACTCAAGATTTGATCCGTGATGGAAACTATTCAATACCTTTTCGAATTATCAGTAGTCAACCCAAAGTTTTGCAAGGTGTATCAATTAATTTTTCACATTGTCATTAATGCTACTAGAAATTTTTAGGGAAACTAAATAAAATGACCACTTTATCCTTGAAGTGTCATCAAAATTTAAGGATTATTAACAACGAGGAGGACTGCTAATATATTTTACAAATTTTAGGTGACAGCTGATAAGATTATAAATATTTGGGAGATATGCTAATTTTCCCCTGCAGTAGTTTATATATACTATGTACTTCCCTTGTGTTTTTTTTTAATAGCCAATAGTCTCCCTAACAGCATAATTTTACAATATTATTTTTATTTTCAAGTATACTTTTATTTATATTTATTATAATTTAAATAAATCATATAAATGGAAATTAAAACAAAAAATTAAGTACTAAAAACAAGAAATATATGTTTTGATGTGAACGAAAAATTAGGCGCGATTGTATTTTATTTATTTTTTAACATGTCTAAATCTCGGTTGAAAATTTTGCTAATTTCCCTATAAAACATATATTAGCAAACAACAACAATCAATATACACACCCGGGCAAGCTGGAGCATCCTGAATTACATGTGGTAAGTCGAAGTTAATGCCTTTAATTGATGGATACTTGGAGATAATCATGTTAAGTGAGGCACCAATTCCACCACCAACGTCAACAACTGACTTGAGGCTTTCAAAGCCTTTGTAATTTTCAAGTAATTTCTTCATGGTAATGGCAGAGTGAGAAAACATTCCATTGTTGAAAATCTTGTTGAATCTTGGATCTTTGCCAAAATACTCGAATGGAGTCATCCCGTAGGCCATGTTGAATGGGATGCCACCTTCAAGTATGGCTTCTTTTAAGTGGTACCTGCACCAAACCACATCAATTTCTAGGGAAATTAACAACATGAATCCGGATATGAAAATACATTATCACTTTTTTATCAAATTTATGTAATCTAGTCTTAATCAAGATAGACATATGAACGAGGCCAGAGACTTGATGGAGTGGTTTTCAAATGTACTATTACGTGAAAAAAACCTTGATATTTGTATGAACTTTCGCGAAAAGTTGGTGGTTTGGATATTTTTAGAAAAAAGTTCATTTGTATATTTTTTTACCAGCTCTCCATTAAAATCTTGTCTTGATTCATAAGGCAAAGGTCGGAAAGTGAAACACCGTCTTCATTTTTGGTAAGGAATTCACAAACGGGTGCAGGGCCATAAAGTCTCTCAACTCCGCCACCAGGGAGAGTGTGCAAAGAGCAATTAAGAACTGAGTAGCTAGCCAAAAGACGCAACATGCGATCAAGCATGATATGGGCATCTGGGTTATTTGCGGGGAGCTGAGAAGCTATGTGTTTTGGAGACATGAAAGCACCTGGGCCAGCTTTAGCAATGATCTCTAAAAGACCAAGCTCGATAGCTGATTTGAGAACCATTGGCAAGACTGAGGCACTGGTTAGTTGCATGGCCAAGAGGTTTGCTTCTTCATCTGAGATTTGGGTTGGAGTCATCTGAGTTTCAGAGCGCATTTTGTTTTTGAGAGAAAGATGAGAGAACGAGTTTAGAGAAAAGGGCTAAAGTCGCTGAGTGGTAAGCTAGAAAAGGGCTGATGGCGCTGATCAGTAGTAAGCTAGATACGTGGAGTTATTTATATCATTAAGAGAAGGTTACTTTTCGTCTGTTTGTATAAATTGCCCATTTCAAAATTCAAAGTTTCGGCAAGTCAAAGAGAACATCATATAATTAGAAAGGGGAAAGAGGCCAGATATCTCTGGAGTTACTTGTGCAAAGAGAACACTCATATTTAAACAGCATCAAGATAGAAAATAGAATATTGCACGTGTTACAGTATTTTTATAGCATACAAAACGACAGCACTATTTATACTAAAGTGTTATCATTTCTGTAATGATAATATTTCTTTTGTGGTTGGATATTGTTTTTCTTAATAAAATTGGGAGTTTTTTTCTAGACCTGCAAAAAGAGCATAAAGTACTCTTCTAAGTTTAAAAAAAAAAAAAAAGATGTGAATGATTACAACTGCATGTGGACTAGTTAGTTTTATTATGAATTATATTTTTTATGGGGTTGTGATGCAGTTTAACTTGAAGATTTAATTTAATTAATTTATATTATTTAAAGTTGACTTTTTCAAGGTGAGATTTTCTTTTAATATTTGTCCAGTATTTAATTAGTTTGAGTAGTATAATAAATGTGTTTTTTGCTAATGTGATGAATGTTATGAACTACTATGTAGACAAAATTGTACTGCATATTTTAATTAATTCCTGATTGATTTATGTACTTAATCTATGACTACCATGGTTCCTACTGAATTGCAATATTTTAAATTCACAAAGAGTGCCGAAATATCTTTAATATTGCTGGAGAGTGATTATAAAAACAATTAGTATTTTTAATTGTCAACGTGGGTAAAAAGTGGTATTTAAAAAACTTTAGTTGCATAAACATAAATAGGAATTAAATTGGAATAGTTATACTAAAATCAGATGTACAAATTGATTTTGCTTTAAAACTTTTCTCATTCAATCTTCTTTAATCGACTTTTCCAAAAAAAAAAAAACTTCTTTTATCTATTAGTTCGCAAAATCCTAGGATTAATTATATTTTGTCATTAATAAATTAAACAATCCACACGAAAACGATAATTTTCTCATCACTTTATGAATGTATTGTATGTATGCGTATGCAAAATTTAATAAAATAATTCTTCGACACATTTATTTATTAATGAGAAATGACACTTCTAAACTTCTTTATGAAATTTTGTTTTGAAAAAAGAGTATTTTGAAAGTAGCTAGGGAGGCTAGGGCCTAGTCGCTGGTTAATTTGAGTCCAATGGTTTTGAAAGATTCTGTTCAAGTTTACTAAATTGAATTGAACTGTGAAGTGTACTTAACTAAAAATTTCCTACTCGAGGAAAATTACTCCTGCCATTGTTGACCAGGAAACTGCGTAAATAAATATAACTCTTGTACAAAAGGATTCAAATTTGTTAATAACTTTTCCACACCAACCAGCGCTGTCTTAATGTCAAAAAAACAGCAAAGAATGATTAAATTCAATAAGATACTTTTTGACATTTATTCTCAACTTTGAAATTACGCGCATTCTCTTCGAGTGTTATAATCTCTATAATACTGCGCGCATTCTTTTCGTGCGTTAGAAAAAGATGTCCCTCCGGTGGACTTTTCATCTCTCTCTAAATAAATTTACATATGAATTTGTTATCTTTGATTTTAAAGAAAATTTTGATTTGAACTTTTTGTCTCATGAGGTACAAATGAAAAATGACTACGTGTGGATATGGTAATCAGAGTAGTATCTCCATAAATTGTAAATGTTAAATAATTAATAATTTTTATAAAAATTACCTGATCAAATGTGTTCGATAATATTGCTTGTGAAGTACAAAAGAAAAAGATCCCATGACACAATTCCTATGATTAAGCAATTAGCAAGACATTTATGTAAGAAAAATAGTTAAAAGGAGTGATTCAGTTAACGTCAAATCACGGAACACAAACGCAAACATTTGAGTTTGCATTTGAGTGTGAGTCATGTGGTCTTCTTGAAAAGATGGAAGTGGCTTTTGACTAAGAGCAGGATTCACAACATCGTGGGTTTTAATTGAGTTAGGACAATTTAGCCATTCATCATAAAATGGAAACGTTGTAAGTTGCCTTGGTTCCTACATGCATTCAACAAACTTATTTTTGTTAGAAAATGGAAAAATCGTTTCATAAAAAATGACATGCCGAGAAATATAGACTCTTTTAGTCATGGGATTTAAGCATTTATATCCTTTATGTAAGGAACTATAACCTATAAAAACACATAGGAAAGTTTTTCCATCAAATTTTGTCTTATTATAGTTCCTTAAATAAGGAAAACATTTGTACCTAATAACTTTAATTCCAACATAATCAGGAGTCAGAGTTTTTCATATGGACTTTTCATTCCAAGTGTAGACAACGGCATCCTATTTATCAAATAAGTTGCTGCTAAAAAAATATCTACCCAAAGTTTGAGAGGAAGTGAGGCATGAAACTTGAGAGTTAAGGTTGTTTCGGCAATATGCCTATGTTTTCTCTCAGCAACTCCGTCCTGCTCTAGAGTGTATGGGCATGATATTTGTCGTATGATGCCATAATCATCAAGATACTTTATAAATGCATTAGAAGTAAATTCTCCCCCTCCGTCGCATTGAAACACTTTAATCTTTCTTTCAAATTGTGTTTCCACTTGTTTTTGAAATCATCTGAAACAATAAAAAAAGTCAGCTTTTCGTTGTAGTGGAAATGGCCAAGAAAATCTTGTATAGTCATCTATAAAAAATGCAAAAAATCTAAAATTTTGATTAGAGTTAATTGGAGCTAGACCCTATATATCACAGTGTATCTTATGCAAAGGAAAAATTGAGATTTTATTTGAAGGAGAAAAAAGAATTTTACAACTTTTTCCTAATGGACAAGATACACAAATTTTGGGTATCTTTGTCCATTTGGAAATATTGATTTTCCTATTATTATGGAGAATTTGTAGGACTTTAACACTTGGATACCCAAGTCTCATATGCCATAAATTTGATTATGCGGTATTCCCTCTTATTGCGCTTAGAGCTGCTTTATTTAATTCATCTAGTGCATATAGGTTGCCTTTCTTATGCCCTCTTGCTACCACTTGGTTCTGTTTATTCTTGACAAAAAAAAAAAAAACCATCAGAATTACGCACAAAAGAACATTGAGAATCATTAGCAAGTTGTCCAATTGACAAGAGATTTTTTTTTTTTTTTTTTGGAACCACAAGAAGGTTTTTCAAATGTAAATCTCCATAACCAGTTTTTAAAGAGGCATTACCAATATGAGATATTTGAAGACCTTGTCCATTTCCTACAAAGATTTTATCATGGCCTTTGTAAGGAATGATTGTCTTTAATTTACCTGGATTGCTGATTATGTGAGAGGTTGCCCTTAAGTTAGCGTAAATTTGATCGCCAGTTTGGTTCAAGTTGGCAGTCGCAAGGGCTTGTGGAATCTCATCCTCATAATATTCATACCTGTCCCAAAAATAGCGGCTGAGTGACCTTTCTTACCACAGATTTGACAATAAATTACATCATCCTGATTTGTTTTGTTGGTTTTAATATTGTTTTTCTGTTGAGGTTGATGCTGCTGGTTGCTTTGAGTTTTGATTTGAGCATTTTTAGATCCATTATTTTGTTGTGAACCTTTGCCATGGCCACCATGTCTGCCTCCCTTTTGATTTTGGCCTCTCCCTTTTTGTCCAAAGAAGGCTTGATTATGATCCAGAATGGATTTTTCTTCCTCTTTGTGAACAACAACAGTTTGCTCGTGATTCTGAAGAGCAAGGATGAATTGCTTAAAGGTGGGCGGTGGTGGTTTAGCAAGCATTGTCGTTTTGAAATCAGCATATTTTGGACCAAGAGCTCTAGCAATCTTGATGGTTGTTGAAGCCAGCAAAAATAAAAACCTACTCTAAATAAATTTTGTATAGCGATCGAGCAGGGTTGTGTCCACAGAGATCGGTAATTATTTAAATCCTTTTAAAATGTAAAATACAAAATGGGGGGATTGTTGACAATAATAAAAATCAAATTAAAATAATAAGAATGCAAATTAAAATTGTAATTCAAATTGAGAAAAGCTCTGGTTGAAGGAATTAACTCAGCTTGATTCGACTACTGATCATTGATTCAAATATAATTCATTACTATTTATGAATAGACAAGTTATAACTACTGAGACCCTTTAATAGCCAATCTCTCCTTAACTAGTCGATAACCAAGGTACGACCATTGGTTATTTCCCTAATCAATAGATAACCCTAGATACAATTATAGGATTTAATCAATTGACAACCTGAAAAACCAGAGAAACCCAAATCTTAATCAACAAACGCATACGATGATTCATTTAAATTAGATTATTTATTCTCATAACACAACACAATGCTATGTTATTTTTCACAAACATTAAAATCTTCATGCGATGAATCTTTTAATTGACAATGGATTAAGTTGATAAATTAAATAGTGGCCAATTATCTAATTAACAAACATAATCATGACATTAATTTAGAGAATAAACAAATACCAAAAAAGTAATAAAACAATTAAAGTATAAGAAAGATCTCACAGTAATGATGAATCAAAACTTTATTAACCTTCAACAAGAATAATAGGTTTAGTTCTTCATAGAGAGAAAAGAAAAATTTAGGTCTAGGGTTTCGTTCCAATCTTCCCCCCTTACCTCCCTCTTCACGTCTTTTTCTCTTTCCCTTTTAGAGTTCTCTTTAAAATAAAATACTAATATCTAAATAATTATCTAAATATTAAATTTAAAATTACAAAAATAACCAAAATGATAAAACACGTTATAATAAAAACTGCAAATCCTTAGTTGATAGCACGCGCCCACGCCTTATCAACAAAGTTCTTCTGAATCTCATAATTTATCTAGGAAAACAATCATCCTCAAAAATCACCTTGTAACTCAATTTTAGCACGAATCAATAGAATTGTACCTACAAAAATAAAAAACAAGTAAATCATTATTATTAAGTGCAAAACATCGATATTAAAGGAAGTAAACAATGCAAAACTAGTGCATAAATTGCACTCTAACAAATTCCCCCACACCAAAATAATGCCTGTCCTCAAGCATATAACTCAAGACTAATCCCAAATCTCCACTCAATTCTCATCTCAACTCATCCAAAAACAATCTTAAGCAAGCATACCTCAAGAAATTAAGTCAATCAATCATTCGAGAGGCAAAGATTTTAAAGTAGAGGATCTCATAAGCTAGTATAAAAACAGTCAACCACTAAGAAAATCCATTCAAAATTTAAGTGCAACAAGATTTAATAGTCCTCTCATTGACTTCACTCCATGCACTCAAAGTGTTTAGGGTATCATTCACGCACTCAAATCAAATCAAAGAATGATATTACCATAAGTTTGCTCATATATCACATCTCATTCCGCAAAACATGAATTAAATGCAAAAATCTAAGGGTCGTAGAAAGGTTGTAACGGGGTTAAATAGGTTAAATGAAAAAGAAAGGTCTATGAAAGAAAATGTGATCAAAATGAGAAAAATGAACTCATTGAATGAACCTTATGATATCAAAACGCTTATTTCTACTCAAGTCGCCAATAATGTAAACAATTTTTTTTCTCTTTTTTTTCTTTTTTGATTTTTTTTTATTTTTTTTGATGAATCAAACAAAAGAAACGAATCTTGCACAATTTAATTCGAGCATAATGCTTGTTGATCTAATTGAGAAACTTTAATTCAAGGTAGCAAGAGCAACAAAATATATACAAAATATATCCAAACAATGAGTCCAAAAATCTCCTTAAATTGAGGCTCAAAAGAAGGAAAATGGATAGTAGATGGAGAGAATTAGATGGGTAATGGTTAAGGCTCGAACAAAGATAACAAATAAAGGTGTTCGGGTGGAGAAAAAGAAGAAAAATATGAAAATAGAGAATTAGATGGGTAAATTGAGGCTCGAACAAAGATAACAAATAAAGGTGTTCGGGTGGAGAAAAAGAAGAAAAATATGAAAATAGAAAAATGAAAAGTCGTTTGCCCTTATCATTTTAATGCATAAAATCCCGTAATGCGGCTTCAACATGCATAACAAAGCAAGTTCTAGAATAAACAAACTAAGATTGATATTCACATAACAAAAATAATTAGAGCAAAATGGTTGCTCATAGGCTCAAATCCTCATAAAGTTGGTAAATTTGCCATCAAATCATGTACACTCTTCAAATGAATTAACCATCAATAGTGGTGTAGAATGAGAAGAAGGTATGAGTGATATATAAAAAGAAAGGTAAAAAGGATAAGAAGCGAGAAAGATGTATGTAGTAATATAAAAAGTGAAAGATAAAATGTGAGTGATGAAAGAGTATGATAAAATAAAAATAGATAAAATAAAAATAGATATAAATAATTTGAGATAGATGGGAACAGAGTAGTGAAAAAGAAAAGAAAAGAAAAAAAAATTAAAAAATAATAAATGAAGCATACTAACTCCAAAATCAGTTAAGGATGAGCAAAGTGAAAATAATACTTCCAGACATCAATATTGCAAAAATCTCTCCCCCACACCAAGAACTTACATTCTCCTCAATGTATGATAATCAAAGCTCACATAAAGAAATAAAGCGTAAGGATAAAATATTAAAGGAAAAACGTCCCTGATTTGTGAGCTTTGATCCACATAACGTCTATGGGCTTGGCAGAAATGGTGGAATAAATCCCACACCCTCGATGTATGCGGCCAAATTATGCTCCATCTTGTTTAGCTTGTGCTCTATTTTCTCTAACTGAATGCTCAAAGGTGGTGCAGATGTAGAAGGAATAGTTGGTGGGGCAGCAGTTTCGTCGTCAAACTCGTCATCAGAGGTAGCACCACTCCTAGCATAAAGCTTCTTTGGAAGCTGAGTGGGTCTTGGTTTAGTAAATTGAAATCTCCCCTCCTTGAATTCGACCACACATGTTCTTTCAAATAAAGACATATCCAAAAATTCCTTTTGGCAAGCAGAATGTAAATCATTATTGTCAAGATCAAGCACACATAAGTTTATAGCTAACAGAGTAATGTATGGACCAAGAAATAAAGTCCTCTAACGTTTAAGCACATTCTGAAATTGATCTGCTAACTAAAAACCTAGATTAGGCCTTACATCATTTAACATGCACCAGATAAAATAAAACTCAGTTTTAGAGAAAATTCCCGAATGATCTTTCTTTCCTAATAAATTATATTCTAAGAACCGATGTACACATTTGAAAGCAGGATCACGTAAGAAAGAGCTCTTTGATTTACTCAGGTCATAGGTATGATGATCAAAAGATAAATTACGCCAAAGACCATAAGGCTCAAAATTTTCACTAAAGTCACAAGTTGTCCCTAAATATGCATCACTAGAAGAATAATCATCATCAATGAATCCTAAAGCTTGGTTAAAATCTGTAATAGATTGTGAAAAATTTCGTCCTATTAACCTAAACTTTATAATATTCGGAGTATGTAAAGTAAAATCATTCGGTATATTAAATTGAAAAGTAGCATAAAACTCCCTAATCAACTCAATATAATCCAAACAATCGACATCAACAAACTTACGCAAACCATTCTTATCCATCAAAGAATTAAAATTATCCTTAACATTCAATTTTTCAAGAGTCGGGTAATGAATATACTTACCTGGAAGTATTTTTCGCTTGGAAATATCTTTGTACCTTTCCTTCTCTTGTTGAGTCGTGAATGTGAGGCACCCTCCGAGATTGGATTCAGCAAGTGGCAAAACACTCATGCCTTTTCCATGTTTCGATCTTTGTCTCATGGCTTGGCGTGAATTTGCAATTGCACTACAAGAAAAAAGAGATACGACAACAAGTATTTTAGCAACATGCATGTAATGCATGTTGTAAAATCTGACATTTAGCAACATTTGAAGATCGCATGTTGTTAAAAGTTACAAAAATTTATCTTCAACAACATGCTTTATGGTGTGTTGCGAAGACACTATCGCAACAATTTGTTGATTGTAGCAGATTTTATAGGCCAAATGACAACGTGCAATTTAAGCACGTTGCTAAAAATCTAATTTTCAGCAACATTCTGAAATGCATGTTGCTAATAAGATTGTAATGCAACATTCTCTTGCTTGTTGTCATTTGTATCAAATAGTGATATATTTTACCATAACTTATAAATGCTTGTATTTACCCTTTTTTTGTCTATGTAATTGCAAAGTCCATTAAAATAAAATTAAAAAAAAAAAAAAAGTAGTACTAGCAAAGAAAATGATTTTAAATAAAAAGTGATTTTTATATGATAATTGAATTTATCAAAAGTAGCGCATTTATTTATTTTTATTTAAATCTAGATAATACATTATCTACCACAAGTAATTTATTTTTAAATAACATAAAAACTTCTAAAAAAACATAAAAAAGAAATTTAAATCTATTTATTATTTTTAATTCTATTGCATTATTCTAAATCTAGAAAAAAAATCATTATCTATATAAAAAAATTAATTCTTAATAGTACATGAAACTGTGTCGTTTCATGTATCATAACTTCAACATCTAATACATTATCAACATCGCATAAAAATGTGCTTGAAGAGTTGAAATTTTTAAATCATCTCTGTGTTTTTGCTCTCGCAGCCCTGAAACCCAAACGCTCACTGCCCTCACAGTCCTTGCAGCCGCAGACAAAGATGAAGATGAAGACCCACAAGAGCAGCCATCATTGCCAAGTAGTGAAGCTGAGATAGCTTGGCTGTTAAAACCCCAACTTAATTTCACACCTTTTTCGAAGTTGTGTCTCTCTCTAGCACGCCGTCAAAGTCCTCAACCGACACGGACATCAAGGAGAGGAGAAAGCTTGGCTGTGGTAATTTAAAAATCTCTTCTTCTTCATTCATTTAATTTTTTTCCAATAAAAAATCTATTAACCCTAGAATTGAACTCAATATTGTTTCTTTTCTGGAAAATACTCGTTTTTTTATGATTTATTAGTTTGAAGCCCTAGTTGATGAGCTGAGTTAATTGTTTACATATCTTGGTTTAATTGATTTTGAATTGGGTTTTGTTGATACATAGCTAGAGTTTAGATTGGCATCTTCACTTTGGTGTGAATTAATTTAGGCAATGAAATTGGAATTGATTAGAGACAATCTCGTTTTGATTTAAGTAATTGATTTTGGTGCATTAAACTGCAAAAAAAATAGCATAAATCTGGTTGCTGTTTCTGCTATTATAAAACTGCAGAAAAGTTAAATCTTTTGCCAAAATCTGTAAAAACAGCAAGCACATTGGTGTTGCTTTTTCTGCTGTTCAAAAGCGCATAAACAGCTGCTGTTCTACTATTCTAAAATGCAGGAACGGCTGGTGTTTTTGTTTTTCAAAAGTGCAAAAGCAGCTGCTGTTTTTGCTGTTCAAAAGTGCAGAAACAGCAGCTGTTTTTGCTGTTTTGAACGGAAGAAATACTGCTGTTTCTGCTGTTTTGTGCAAAAACTGCAGAAACAATACATGCTTCTAAAGATTTGTGCATTAAGCTGCAGAAACAGTTGCATATCTTACTGATAAATAATTACAAATTCCTTGACATAAGGAAATAATTTTAAAAATTCATCAATCTCTGTAGTTACTCTAACATGCTCAACATAAAAATATTAATTAGTTTCGTAAGTGTAGCCATGAATTATATTATTAAAGCTAAACCAAATCCATGATATTTTTAATGCATAAAAGTTATCAATCCCTAAAAATTGACACAAACAAACAAAAACTCAATTTGTTCTTTATCATATTTTAAAAGTGAAGTGAACAAATCGAAAGATCATTATCATATTTTATTAGTAAAGTGAAGAAATTGACAGATCTAAAACAAAAATTCGTTCATCGTGCATTCACATGAAGTGAGGTAAAGTGATACCGAAAGATACAAAACAAATTCAAGATTATAGCTCAAAAAAGTCACAGAGAGAGAGTTTCGACCTAGAGTTTTACAGCTTCCTTCTTCAATCTTCAGATCAATTTTCATGCGTTAGGGGTTTCAATTTTTTATTCTAATTTCATTTGGTTGTCATTTTACATTTTACATTTTTAACTTCAATCTTTGTTTTTCTTCTAATTTGGTGAGTTTCTTCATGAGTTAATTTGTTAGGTGGGTTTTGTTTGATTTGCTTAGGGTTTGACTAAACACATGAAATTTTTGACGAGAGGAAATTATAGAGCTAAAATTTTCTAACTGTTTAATTTATATTACTTGATTTTAGACCAAAACAACGCTATAAAAATAGGTGCGTGTAGAACTGCGGAATTGGTATATATTTATTTTAGTAGGATGGAATTGGTATGTGTTGATTTTGGAATTTAGCAATCTCCTTTGATAATTTTTAATGTAAATCTTGTGACACTTTTTGGTATAAGTTATGTTTTACTTTAATTTCTTAAGAAATTTTACCATAATGTTTAATGAATTTAGGTTTTGCTTGTGCAGGCTTGTGACAATTTGAAGTTTATTGCAAATGTTTTTGTGGACTTTGAAGGATTGGATTTGGTTAAGTTTTTGCTAATGTTTTGTATTTTCTTTGAGAAAGGAAGGGATTAATTAATGTAAGCAAATTAATTTTGTGTTATTAATTTCTTTTAGATTATACTTTTTCAGAATGGTATATTGACAATTACTGTACATTAATGTTACTTAATTCTTTTATATTAATATATTATTAATTTTTATAGCTATTGTGTGTTAATTTTTATATTATTCATATGTGTACAGAGCTTGTAACTGGGGGTGTGTGGGTGTGTGTTTTAATATTATTCACAACTTGCATTTGCATGTTGTCAAAAATGTATAAGTCAAGATTTTAGCCACGTTTAGTGAACGTAGTTAAATTAATTTTAACATGTAAAAGACTTATAACACAACGCTCACTAAATGTTGCTAAAAATAGTTGAACTTAAGACAACATCAACATCCACAGCATGCAGCGGAGCGTTGTCAAAGGTGTTTAACAACGTACATCACACGTTGCCAAAAGCCTTTTTCTTGTAGTGTTGGTTCCATGGGACCGTAGTTGGAAGTTGATGCTTTCCTCTTCGGCATTGTAACTTGCGGGTGCATTGCTGCTGGTTCACGTGGGATTACTGGAATGCGGGATGTTACTGGAGTGGTGCTGTGATGAGGAGACGCGGCTGCTGTTGAGGAGACGACGCTGCTGGTAACTGGTTGCAGGACTGCTGGTGATGCGCGGCTGCTGGAAACTGGTTGCTGGTGCTTCCTGGACGCGGGATGGTTGGGCTTGGGACTACTGGAGACGTCGGTTGGTTGCTGACGGGTGGGCTGGAATGCTGCAAATGCTGGATGGAACTGGATGCAGCGCGCGGCTGGGGACGCTGGACTGGTAACTTGCGGGTGCACGTTCACGTGGGATTGCTGGTGACTGGAAAAGCTTGACGCGGCTGGGAACTGCAGACGCTGGAGACGCTGGTTGCAGGTGACGCACGGTGGAAACTTGCGGGTGCACGTTCACGTGGGATTGCTGGTGACTGGAGAAGCTGGACGCGGCTGGGAACTGCAGACGCTGGAAAGGCTGGAAACGCGGCTGGTGCAGACGCGGCTGCTGCGCGGCTTTAGGGACGCTGCTGCTAGTTGCTGGAGAGGCTGAACGTGGCTGGGAACTGCTGCTAGTTGCTGGTTCTAGGGTTTTTGTTTTGCGAACAGTGAAAACAAAAAAAATAAATAAAACAAAGGAACCACAAACGAAACGAAAGAGTTTTTTTTTTTTTTTGCAAATAAAGTAATAATAAAATAAAATAAATAAATAAATAAAATAAAATAAATAAAACTTTTTATTTTCAGAATTTTTTTTGAAATTAAAACTAAAATAGACACTTGAGACAAAAAAAAAAAAAAAATACAGAAGTACTTATTTAATAAGCATATGAGCAAGACTTAAAACCAATTTACTTTTAAAATCACAGAAGTACTTATTAGTTAAAACGTAGGCACGTCTAACCAAAAATTTCTTCTGGTCAAAATAAGCGAAAACATTATTCACTAAAAATTACAATAGTACTTTTTTAATAAGCATATGGGCAGACCTTAAAATCATTTTACAAAATCACAGAAGTACTTATTAGTTAAAAAGTGGGCACGTCTAACTAAAAATTTTCTTCTAGCCAAAATAAGCAAAAACATTATTTAAACAATCTGAATCAAAATTAAAAACGAAAGAGATAACAAAAACTAAAATAAATAAATCATTTGGGTTGCCTCCCAAAAAGCGCTTTTGTTTTATATTTTTGACTAGTCACATTCATGCATCAATTTCCATAAAGTGGACTTTTGAGAGCCACATCCTCCACAATATTCATCGAAAAACCTTCATAAAAAGGTTTTAAGCGATGACCATTAACTTTAAAAACTTTGTCAGAGGTCGGACGCCGAATCTCAATTGCACCATGAGGAAAAACATTTGTAACAATAAAAGGTCCTACCCAGTGAGAACGTAATTTACCAGGAAAAAGTTTCAGCTTAGAATGAAAAAGAAGAACTTTTTGACTTACAGAAAACTCCTTTCTTAAAATCATTCTGTCGTGAAATGTCTTTGCTTTTTCCTTGTAAAATCGCAAACTTTCATAGGATTCGTTTCTAATCTCCTCTAACTCTTGCAGCTGCAACATCCTCTGCTTTCCCGCTTCATCCATCCGTATATTGCATTGCTTAACCGCCTAGTATGAATATTCAACATCCAAATAAAAAACTTCCTGCACTATAGGGTTAATAACATCCACAGAAAATACTGAATGTTTCTTCACTAGGATATTCCATGGCGTCATTCATAAATTGAACTCTATAATCTCTCCATCAAACTCTATAGTGAGAGTCCCTTTATGTACATCCATTTTAGTCCTAGCAGTCTTAAGAAACGGTCTTCCTAGCAAAATTGGAATAGAATTAGAAGAGTTATCCTCTTCCATATCAAGTACATAAAAATCAGCATGAAAAACTAACTCATTAACTTGTACTAAGACATCTTCTAATACCCCATCAGGATATATATTACACCTATCAGCTAGTTAAATTATCACGCCAATTTCTTTTAATGGACCATCATTCAAAGATGAATAAATAGAATGAGGCATGACATTAATAGTAGCTCCTAGATCTAACATAGCCTTCTCAACTCTAACACTACCAATTTTGCAAGGGATAGTAAGCATACCTGGATCATTTCACTTAGGAAACATACCTGGATCCTTTCACTTAGGAGGTAGTTTCTTTTGGAGAACTGCTGAAACATTCTCCCCCATGTGAACTCTTTCATCTCCTCTTAATTTTCTCTTGGAGGTGCACAGCTCCTTAAGGAATTTAGCATATTGAGGTATTTGTTTTATAGCATCTAATGAATGAATATTTACCTCAACCTTGCGAAACGTCTCAAGGATGTCTTTCTTTTGTTCCTACTTTTTGGATTTTGTAAACCGGCTTGGAAAAGGAGGAGGTATCACCATAGGGAGGGGTTTCGCTCAGGTGGGCTGTGCATCTTGAGATTTAGGCATCAATTCATTCTTCTCAAGCTCATCTTCTACATGCTTTGTCACTTTCTTACTAGACTCTTGCAACTCCTTCCCACTTCTGAGGATGACAACACTAACATTTTGCTTTGGATTCACCTCGGATTGTGAAGGCAATCTCCCTAATACTTGAGACTCCAGACGGCTTACTGTAGGCGCCAATAAACCATTTGGTTCTTCAAATTTTGAATGCTTGTTGTAGTTGCCTGCTGAAATTATTGAGTGTTAGTCGCAAGTGATTTAACAATTTCTTCAAGAGATATACCTGACTTGAAGTTTGACTGTAGAAGGGCTGGTTGTCTTAGTGGGTATTGTTGTGGGAATCCTGATGGCCTAACTCCATAGCTGAAGTTGGGATGATTATTCCATCCCGGATTGTATGTTTATACATAAGGATCATACCTCCTTTAAGGCATGCCTGAAAATCCTCCAACTGCATTGACTTGTTCAATGGGTTCTTCTTGAAGTGTCGGACATATATCAGTTGAATGACCCATATTGGAACAAATGCCACAAGTTTTCACCTGTTGCACATTACCTACAACAAACTTTTCTACAAGAGAAGTAAGTTTATCTAAACGTTGATCAATGGAAGAAATATTTACCTCATTCATCTTCCCTGAAGTGGGATCTTGCCTAACACCAAGCTGTTGTGTATTGGCAGCCATATTTGAGATCAACTCGCTTGCTTGAGTTGAGGTCTTGTTTACCAACACACCTCCACTAGCAGCATCTATTATACTTCTATCCATCAATGACAGTCCTTCATAAAAATATTAAATTAGAAGTTGACCAGAAATCTGATGCTGAGAATAGTTGGCACACAATTGTTTAAATTGCTCCCAATACTCATACAAAGTCTTCCCAGGAAGTTGTCTGATCCCACAAATATCGTTTCTGATGTTGGCAGCTCTTGAAGCAAGAAAGTACTTCTCAAGCACGCAACTTAATCTGCTCTTCAGTCATGCCTTGTGGCCTCATACTTGAACACACAACATGAAACTCCTTGAGATGTTTATGAGGATCTTCACCTGCAAAACGATCAAACTTGGGTAACAAATAAATAAAACCAGACTTCAATTCAAAATTTACCTCCAAGTCTACATATTGAATGCAAAGTGGTTGCTGATTCAAGTCAAGTTCAGCTGACTTTCTAAGAGTTTTTTCTACAGGTGCACCTCTATCCATCACTTGTTCTTCTAAATCGTTAGATGATTCAACCAAATCAGGCACCGTATCTGTTTTAGAAAGCAAAGGCGACGAGGATCATTACTTAGCTCGCTTCATCTGCTGCCTCAGCTGGCGAGCTGTCTTCTCAAATTCAAGATCAAATAAAAGTATACCTGTACGAGAAGAACGAACCATACACCAAGTAAAAATGTAAAAAGGATTAACTAAACAACACCAATCTTCGGCAACGGTGCCAAAATTTAATGGTTGTCGAAGCCAGTAAAAATAAAAACCTACTCTAAATAAATTGTGTATAGCAATTGAGCAGGGTCGTGTCCACTGAGATCGGTAATTATTTAAATCCTTTTAAAATGTAAAATGCAAAATGGGGGATTGTTGACAATAATAAAAATCAAATTAAAATAACAAGAACGCAAATTAAAATTGTAATTCAAATTGGGAAAAGCTCTGGTTGAGAGAATTAACTCAGCTTGATTCGACTATTGATCATTGATTCAAATATAATTCATTACTACTTATGAATAGACAAGTTATAGCTACTGAGACCTTTTAATAGCCAATCTCTTCTTAACTAGTCGATAACCAAGGTACGACCATTAGTTATTTCCCTAATCAATAGACAACCCTAGATACGATCATAGGATTTAATCAATTGACAGCCTGAAAAACCAGAGAGACCCAAATCCTAATCAACAAACGCATACGATGGTTAATTTAAATTACATTGTTTATTCTCATAACACAACGCACTGATATGTTATTTGTCATAAACATTAAAATCTTCATACGATGAATCTTTTAATTGACAATGGATTAAGTTGATAAATTAAATAGTTGCCAATTATCTAATTAACAAACATAATCATGAGATTAATTTAGAGAATAAATAAATACCCAAAAAGTAATAAAACAATTAAAGTATAAGAAAGATCTCACAGTAATGATAAATCAAAGCTTTATTAACCTTCAACCAGAATAATAGGTTTAGTTCTTCATAGAGAGAAAAGAAAAATTTAGGTCTAGGGTTTCGTTCCAATCTTCCCCCTTGCCTCCCTCTTCACGTCTTTTTCTCTTTCCCTTTTAGAGTTCTCTTTAAAATAAAATACTAATATCTAAATATTTATCTAAATATTAAATTCAAAATTACAAAAATAACCAAAAAGATAAAACACGTCAAAATAAAAACTGCAGGTCTTTAGTTGACAGCACGCGCCCACGCCTTATCAACAAAGTTCTTTTGAAGCTCATAATTTATCTAGAAAAACAATCATCCACAAAAATCATCTTGGAGCTCAATTTTAGCACCAATCAGTAGAATTGCACCTACAAAAATAAAACACAAGTAAATCACTATTATTAAGTGCAAAACATCGATATTAAAGGAAGTAAACAATGCAAAATTAGTGCATAAATTACACACACTCTAACAAATTTGGAAGACCTTGTCATTGTTTGGGATTGGTTTTCCTATGGCAGTAAGGTTATCACAAAGGTTCTTGAATTTCCTTAGAAATTCATCAATGGGTATGTTGCTCTTTTTTATTAAGTACATGTTATCCGTAAGCCATGATTCTTACTCTTTGGTAACTAGCAAAATTTACTCTTCAATAGATAACCAAACTTCACGAGAAGTTTCTCCTCCAGCAATTAAACTTAGAACATCTTCACACATCATCCCTCTCAAAAGCTTTTAGTGATTTTAAAACCTTGAAGAGAAACTGAATTGTTAAGTCCATTATTTATAGAATTGGCATCTTATGGCAAGTCTAGTTAAAATAAAATTTTATTTATTGCATATCTTGTAATAAGGATTAATTTATTAATTCACTAATTTAGTGAGATTCCAATTTATTGGGAATATTTGTTTCCTAATTTAATTAGATGTCTAATTTAGCAAGTCAATTAAGGATGAGATTCTATAATTGACGCATGAGATCTATTTAGAGCAAGAAGTTAGTTCAAACATGAAGTTCATTAAATGCTCTAGATATTTCTTGGGAGACAAGGAAGGCAGGAAGATCAGATTTATTCCTATTCAGATTCATAGGAATTATAAGAAGAAAGAAATTCTTATTTGGAAAGAATCCAAGTCTTTTAAGACTTGCTATTTTTGTGAAACCCTAGTGCTTATATAAAGAGAGGTATTTCACAATTGAAACGCACAACACAGAGCATAAAGCAGAGAAGCAAAATCCGGTCTCCTCCCAAGAGAATTCGAATTTGGCATACGATGTTGTGTTGATTTGTTTTCTTATCTTTTTTTAATCTCTATAGAGAGTTTATGTAGATCTTGAATCACTAGATATTGAAGAATTAAAGAATTGCTATTGATCACTTTGCGAAGTGCCTTAAGGATCGTGGATCAAGAGGGGTATTAATTATTCAAGAAAAGAAGATATAGTCTAAGGTTGAGTAAACTGTAAGTGAGAATCTTAAGTTTAGTAAATCCATAAGTTATAATATCTCAACTAAGTGAATTACTTTTTTGTGAAACTGGTTCCTAGCTACATGTCTCCCCTCTCCCCCCAAAAAGCCCTAAAGGGCCTTAATGGCCTTTCCCGCTAGCCATCACCGGTCTACACCCTCTCCGCAGGAGAAAGAATTATCAAGAGTTTGAACCCTCCTAAGAAATCATTTAGGAGACCCCCAAAATTCACCAATGAACCACCGCCGGACGTCCAGTTTCCATCACCGCAAATCAAACCAAACCACTCTCATGCTGACCCTCCATCTCAAATCCAACCCCATGCAAACCAACCACCATCGTCCACTGCCGCTATCCTCTCGAAGCTTCAGCAACCTTCAATCACACCTAATGCCGTAAGTGAACAAAAAGAAATGGCAATCAATGGTGGCATCAATGACTATGTATGCTGCTGAGAGGTAGCAAAATCACCCCTCCATTCACTAGAAGAAGGGGAAGAAAGCAATGCTCGAGATAAGCCGGTTCTTTTCTCGCCGTCTGACGATAATGGCAGCCAGCCACCACTGGCTCCTCCCCTCACTTCCAGAAATGAACCTCCTTTTGTTAGGAGATCCCAAAGGCAAACTCGCTCAAAATACAGGAGTCAAACGCCAGACCAACCCCAACAGCCCCCAACTTCGGCAAACACACCGCCATCGTCATCCCTTCAAAAACCATCTTTAACCGCCATCGTCACCGCTTCAACAGCCAACTCCAAGCTTTCACCACCAGACTTGGTGAATGGGTTTTCATCTAAAGCCAACGTGCCACCAGCCTCTAGCCCGCAGCCAACACAAGCCACACACCATTCGGGAGATCATTCTGCTATCACTGCCCCTGTACACCATCAAAACCAGCCCGTATTCCATGGCCATTTGTCTCAAGATTCGGTCCAAGATACAACCACCAGGTAGCCACAATCACCATCTACACAAACAACTCCCACACGATAAAAAAAACCCCATGCAAATCACAAGCTCACGACCAGCTGCGGCTGTCAACCAAAATTCAACTACAAGCAACTACCACCGAACCCAGCCAAGGTCAGCAAACATCCAGCCAATACCAACTCAAAAGTCTGCACGCGTGTGGTAATTCCCATGCTCATGAGACACTTTCGACATCACAAGAATTGTGTTCCCCATGTGTGTCTCCCGCTAGCTCTTCCCATGCCCCACTAACCTTTCCCGCTAGTCAAACCCAAGCCCAATCCATTTCCGAAATAAATCCCAACACCCAGCCCTTCCGAATGCCCTCTCCACTTGTATTAAATAACCCCTAAATGATCCATTAATCCAAAATAACATTCATTAGCCTAATATATATAGCGCTAGCAGATGTAATAAAAGTTTAATGCCAATGCGTTATGAATTATGGACATAAATTAAGTTAAGAAATGAACTCAAATACTTTTGAAACTAATTTTAGTAAATTTATTGATTTCAAAAAAAAAATTAATAGCTTGATTCACTCGATTAAATTTAAACACATATGAACATATCAAAAATTTTTTTTATCAAAATTTTATAAGAGTTAAGATCTAACACTAGTGATAAGCAACAGCTTACCTAAGATTCGATCTTTACTAATTTAATAAAAAAATGATGACTAATATGCACGCTCTAATAATGGAAAAAAAAAAACACCAAATGCTTGGTTAGAGTTTCACACTCGTTTTTTTAAAAATTAATATCTAACTCCAAGTATTGTGATTTTGTATCCCATTATTAATCAAATGTTTTCGGTTTTAGAAAAAAAATAACCGAAAACAAAAACGCAACTGCCTAAGAAATGACTCACACTCAATGCCTTCTATTTGATTTTGATCCAACAAAATCTTCAATCTCCCAAAATCCCAGCACAAGATTGAACAGACTACAATGCTTCTCAGAATTTCATTTCCTTTTTCTTCTTCTTCTTCAAAAGCAACTTTAACCTTTAAGCTTCGATTTTCATTCACTTCCTCACGTTATCTGACTACTCCTACCAATTTTAGAATTGTTCTCTCCTCTTTGTTCAATAAGCCTCATAACCAAAATACACTCACTAAATTCAAATTCTTTGGCGAGAATTGCCAATCAAGTAACTTCACTTTGAACGAAGCTCTTAATTTCTTTGATTACATGATTTGTATGAAGCCCCATTTTCCTTTGTCCTTATTCAATAAAATCATTATGATACTGTTGTTTTGCTTCTCAAGAGGTTGATATCATATGGGTCGATGCCTGATTTGATTACTTTAAACATTTTGATTAATTGCTTTTACAATATGAGTAGGGTTTCTCATGGTTTTGTGGTTTTCGGGAGAATCTTGAGGAAGGGGTTTTCTCTGGATGCTGTGACTTTTAATGCTTTGATTAAGGGTTTTTACAGGGAGAGACGAATGTTAGAAGCCATAAAGCTGTTTAAGAAGATGGTTGCTTTTGGCTGTAATGCTATTGTGATTACTTATAATGTTGCGGAAACGAGGGGTGAGCAATTACGAATACTACGACTTCTAGAGAAATATAAATATGGTGATAAACAAATGCAAAGAAAATAGAACACAATAATTTACGTGGTTTGGCGTAATGCCTATGTCCACGGGCAAAAAACTGGAAGATAATTTTACTAACAATGAGAATTTACAAAAGTGGTAGAAACTCTCAACACCCAAAACTCCAATATACCCAAATAGAACCTCACTAGAGTAGTCAAGTGGAAACTCTCTCAAAACTCTCAAAGAGCTCACTTACCATTGCTCTCTACCTCTCTCAAATTGGGATGAATATCAAATGAACAAATGGCTTGGTATTTATAGCCAAAGATCATGTATGCATTTAATCCATGTTCGCAAAAGTCTTCAAAATATGACAACCAAAATCAACAATTTTAAATTAAACAGTTGGCTTCTAGAAAACCATCTCATTTTTCTCTATGCAACTTCAACAAAATCGTGCCACCAACCTTGCCTTTTGAATTTGGCAAGCCCACCAATTTTGCCTTTTGAAATTTGTAAGCTATTCTTTGACTTTTCAATAATTCTCTACCTCGGCGAAGATTTATTCAATTATGAGCCAAATACTAAACTCCCAGTACATTAAATCATCCTCCAATCTTTGCTTTCTCCGATTATTTTCAAACTTGTAAGATATTGATAAAGTTTAGACAATGGTCAAACTTGATCGTCGTCACCACCTTAGTCAACATATCTGCGGGATTCTCTGTAGTCTTGATTTTCTGAAGAAAAATCTTCTCCTCATCAACAATTTCCCGCACAAAATGAAATCATACATCAATGTGTTTCGTACACGCATGATAAACTTGGTTTTTTGTTAAATGAATAACACTTTGACTGTCGCAATGCACATTAATGTGCTCCTATACCAATCCCAAATTTTCAAGCAAGCCTTGTAACCAAATAGCCTTCTTAACAGCCTCTGTAATTGCCATGTACTCGGCCTTTGTGGTCAACAGTGCAACACTGTAATGTAGACTTCCAACTAATTGGCCCTTCAGCAAAAGTAAATACATATCTGGTGGTTGACCGTCGTTTGTCCAAATCACCAGTATAATCAGAATCAACGTACCCGATCACACCTTGACCAAGTGTATCATCTCTCTCAAACAGTAAACCAACATCTATGGTCTTTTGAATGTACCGTAGAATCTATTTCACAGCTTGCCAATGTCTTTTACCAGGATTATGCATATAATTGCTCACTATACCAACTGCATGTGAAATTTCAGGCCTTGTACACACCATTGCATACATCAAGCTACCCACTGCATTTGAATACGGACTTGTTACATGTATTCTTGTTCCACATCTGTTGAAGGAGATAATTGTGCAAAAAGCTTGAAATGAGAAGCCAATGGGGTACTTACAGATTTTGTCTGCTCAGTCATGCCAAACTGCTGTAGTACCTTCTTCAAATATTGCTTATGAGACAAGTTTACTTTGCCATGAGCTCTATCTCTGCATATCTCCATGCCAAGAATCTTTTTAGCTTCACCCAGATCTTTCATCTCAAACTCTTGATTGAGTTGAGTCTTCAACTTCTCAATCTCATCTTTGCTCTTCGATGCTATTAGTATATCATCGACATACAATAGTAAATAAATGAAAGATCCTTCTTGTAGCTTGCGAAAATACACACAATGATCAAATTTATTTCTTGTGTACCTTTGCTCTTTCATAAATCGATCAAATCGCTTGTACCACTGCCTCGGAGATTGTTTCAACCCATAAAGTGACTTTGTCAATTTGCAAACCCAATTTTCTTTTCCAGCAACCTTGAATCCATCTGGTTGAGTCATGTAGATTTCTTCTTCCAAATCACGATATAAAAATACAGTTTTTACATCAAGTTGAGCTAGTTCAAGAACCATGGTTAGCAAAATTCAAATAGATGAGTGTTTCACAACTAGAGAAAATACCTCATTGTAGTCTATTCCTTCCTTCTGAGCGTAACCCTTCTAGTCTTGCATCGAATTTCATTTTTATGAGGAAATACTTCATTCTTTACATATACCCATTTGCACCCAATTGTCTTCTTCTCCTTGGGCAATGTAACTAACTCCCAAGTTTCATTTTTGTGAAGAGATTACATTTTTTCGTTCATTGCTTTCTTCCACTGTATACTTTCTGGGTTACTTACTACTTCTCTGTAAGTTGAAGGAACATCATCATCTACAATTGGAAGTACATAGGCCACCATATCAACAAAGCGAGCAGATCTGCGAATCTCTCTGCATGACCTTCTATATGCAATTGAATTTTGTTGCTGTGAAGGTTCCTGAGTCAAAATCTCTTCATCATCTTCGGTCGATGGAGAATCACTATTCGTCTCATCGACACCAGCTGGATCAAATTTAACTTTTTCAAATTCCACCTGCTGTAAAGTGCTATTAGTCTTGTCATCCTCTTGAGAATCTTTTTGTTTCAACATGACTGATTTATTAAAAGTTATATCTCTACTAAAAATAATCTTCTTCGTAACAGGACACTAGAGACGATATCCTTTTACCCCGCCAGTTATACCCATGAACAATGCTTTCTTTGCTCTTGGGCCTAACTTAGATTCTTTTACATGATAATAAGCAATGGAACCAAGAACATGTAAAGAATCATAATCAGTAGCAGGATTACTAGTCCACATCTTTATTGGTGTTTTGCCCTCAATTGCAGCTGATGGCAAACGGTTGATCAGATGGCACGCATATGCAACTGCCTCAGCCCAAAATGTTTTGCCCAATCTAGCATTAGACAACATACACCGAACTTTCTCCAGTATAGTCCGGTTCATGCGTTCTACCACCCCATTCTACTGTGGTGTATCTCGAATAGTGAAGTGTTTCACAATGCCCTCATCTTGGCATATTTGAAGAAATAGGTCATTTTTGTACTAACCACCATTGTCTGAGCGAAGTCTTTTGACCTTTCGACCAGTCTGAGTCTCGACCATTTTCTTCCATTTCAGAAATATGCCTAAAACTTCATTCTCATTTTTCATCAAATACACCCACACTTTCTTGAATAATCATCAACAAAAGTAACAAAATAGTGCATACCTCCCAAATAAGCTGTTTTGGTAGGTCCACACATATCACTGTGAACATAGTCCAGAATCTCTTTTATGTCGTGACCTGCTGAACCAAACTTTACCCTTGTTTGCTTGCCAGGACACAATGTTCACAAAATTCTAATTTACAAGAATTTGCACCTTTCAATAGGTCTTACTTCACTAAAGTCTCCAAAGTTTTTTCACCAGCATGTCCCAAACGCATATGCCACAACTTGGTTGTTTCTGAATCTGCATCTTTTCTAGAAACTATTGATGCTGATCCAATAACTGTACTTCCTTGGAAATAGTACAAGTTATTTCTTCTTGTGCCTTTCATCATCGTCAACGCCCCAGCTACTACCTTTAATAATCTATCTCTCAAAGTGATTGTGAGCCCTTTAGATTCTAGAACTCCTAATGAGATGAGATTTTTCTTCAAATTTGGCACATAACGAACATCCGTCAGGACTTGAATTGAGTCATCATCATTCTTTAATTGGATTGTGCCTATTCCCATGGTTTTACAAGCATTGTCATTGCCCATAAAAACAACTCCACCGTCTAGCTCCTTGAAGCTAGAAAACCAGTCTTTATTAGGACAAATATGATAAGTACAACCCGAATCTAAAATCCACTTATCTGAGTGACATGTCAATGTCATACCAACAAGACTAAAGTCTGACTCCTTATCATGTTCTGCTACACATGCATCAGAAGTAGTCTTGCCCTTTTGTAACTTAGGACAATTCTTTTCCAATGCCCTTTCTCGCGACAAAAAACACATTCATCTTTGCCAGGCCTCCCTTTAGACTTGTTTCTTTTTTCAAGTTTGCGGCTTTGTGAACGACGTCTCGTTGTCAATGCTTCTGCAACTGTATCTCTGTGATCCTTTCCGTCTTTCTTTCTGGTCTTAAAGTTATACAATGCACTGCATACAGCATTGAATGTGACATTGTCCTTCCCATGAAGCAAAGTAGTGGTGAGATGATCATATTCATCAGGAAGGGAATTTAACAACAGTGCATTATCTTCATCTTCAAATCTCTCATCCAGATTTGGCAAATATGCTAATATCTTGTTGAATGAGTTTACATGGTAATTCATCGACATGCCAGGTGCATATGTGAATCGATAGAGTTTCTTTTTCATTTAAAGCTTATTTTCAAGGCTTTTCTTTATATATTTTTCTTCCAGCGTCTCCAAAAATTTCTTTGCTGATGTCTCCCTCATGACAGAGTATTTCTTATCTTTAGCCAGGCATAGGCGAATAGTACCACATGCCTGTCTATTGATCTTTATCCACTCCTTGTCATCCATCGTGTCAGGCTTTTCTTCAAGAGCAACATCCAACTCTTACTGACATAAGACATCCAACACCTCACATTGCCACATATCAAAATTATTGGTACCATCGAATTTCTCCACTTCAAGCTTTGCATTAGTCACAGTAGTCCTCGCTAATGAAGACGGCGACAATGCCTCTGCCATCCTTTTATCTCAAATGATCAGTTTCTTCAACAACTATTTACACTTGAAAAACAGCCTCTATGATATTTATTCGCGTGAATAAATACACCAGGAAAGCTCCTAGGAGAATGGAGGGGTCACAACGGTCCCACTTAAAACCCAGACTCCTTAGGCTCTTATCGCCTTGTTGACAGAACTTTCCTATACATGCAAAAATACACACTACTTACAATAGACTGTCTCCCAAATATAAATGGTCTTCTCCACCGTATCAATGAACAGTATCGTATACGTGAACAGTACCATATCTGTGAACAGTTTCATATACATGAATAGTGCACATACGTGAACAGTACTGTATGCCACAAACACGAACCTTCGGCTCTGATACCAATTATTGCGGAAACGCGGGGTGAGCAATTACGAATACTACGACTTCTGGAGAAATATAATATGGTGATAAACAAATGCAAAGAAAATAGGACACAATAATTTACGTGGTTCGGCGTAATGCCTACATCCACAGGCAAAAAACTAGAAGATAATTTTACTAACAATGAGAATTTACAAAAGTGGGAGAAACCTTCAACACCCAAAACCCTAATACACTCAAATGGAACCTCACTAGAACACTCAAGTGGAAGTTCTCTGAAACTCTCAAAGAGCTCACTTGCAATTGCTCTCTACCTCTCTCAAATTGGGATGCATATCAAATGAACAAATGGCTTGGTATTTATAGTCAAAGATCATGCATGCATTTAATCCATGTTCGCAAAAGTCTTCAAAATATGGCAACCAAAATCAACAATTTTGAATAAAACGGTTGGTTTCTAGAAAACCATCTCATTTTTCTCCATGCAACTTCAACAAAATCGTGCCACCAACCTTGCCTTTTGAATTTGGCAAGCCCACCAATTTTGCCTTTTGAAATTTGCAAGCTATTCTTTGACTTTTCAACATATAGTACTTTGATTAACAGGTTGTGTCAGACAGGCAATACAAATCTACAACTCTTATTCTTCAGTTACATGAAGGCATGGTCAATGGGAATAATAAATTAGGTGTGGTTTGTAAGCCTAATATTTTTACTTATGCTTGTATCATTGATGGTCTTTGTAAAGACAGGTTTATAAACAAAGGGAATGAATTGTTTGTAGAAATGAAGAGTAAGGGGATTATCCCTAATTTGGTTGTTTACAGTTGTTTAGTTCATGTTTTTGTTGTGTTGGTGACTGGGATAAAGCCAAAAGTTTGTTTATTGAGATGATAGATGAAGGCACCCGACCGGATGCGGTGACCTTTAACGTGATGATAGATGATCTTTGCAAGAGTGGGAAGGTAGGCAAAGCAAGTGAAATGTTAGAGCTGATGATACAAAGAAATGTGCATCCTAATATAGTCACTTAAACCATGTTGTTGGATGGGTTTTGTTTGATTGTTAGAATTAATGAAGTGAGGAACCTTTTTGCTTCAATGATAAATAATGGGTACAGACTTGATGGTGTTAGCTACAGTATCTTGATCAATGGGTATTTCAAAGGCAAAAAGTAGAGGAAGCAATGAGTTTGTACTCGGAAATGGTTTCAAAAGGGATAAGACCTAATGTTATTACTTATACTACCTTGTTGATTGTCCTCTTTCAAGCAAGTAGAGTTGGAGATGCCCGTAAAATGCTTAATCATTAAATGAAACATAATAAAGTTGTACTCGATGCAAGGACATATATTGTGGTTATTGATGGTCTCTGTAAGAATGTTTATCTTTCTGGGGCATTAAAATTGTTTCATGATTTAGACAGATACAAGATTAAGCTAAACATGGAGATTATTAGTTGCCTTATTGGTGGATTATATAGTGCTAGGAGGTTGGAAATTGCTTGGAAGTTATTTCGCAAATTGCCTCATCATAGGTTGGTTCCAAATGTTGTAACATATAACATCATGATCAATGGTCCTTGTAAAGAAGAATAATTGGAAAAGGAAAATGGCATGTTACTTGTTATGGATAGAGAGGGTTGTGCTCCAAATGCAGTCACATTTGCAACACTTATGCGCGTTTTCTTTGAAAATAATGAGACACAAAAAGTGGTTGAGCTACATCACAAAATGAAAGAGAGAAATGTGATGTCGGATGCAGCGGTATGTACTTTAGTTGTGGACCTACTTGCAAAGGATGAATAATATAGTAAATCTAGCCTTGCTACCTTCCTTTCCTGATCACATGCCTACAGGCATTAATGAGAGGAATGTTACTTTGATTGGCATTTATTTTCAATGGTGAGGTCAATGTGGTGAACTTTTGGGAAGAATAATTGATCATTGATTATTCTTAATATAATTGCCAAAGAGTAGGCAGCCTCATTACAAGTTCTTTCTGAGATGACTCAGATTTTGAACAAGCCCTTGTTTGTAATCTCTCTATCATTGCCTTTAATGGCACTTGAATTTGATGTTGGTTGTGGCACATTTGGCCTTAACAGCCCTAGAAGAACTCTTGATATAGTGGAAACAACATTATACCACTTACAAAACAAGGTGAAATTTGGTTAGAATTTTCTTAAATTTTCAAGCAGGTAGAGTTGGAGATGCCCGTAAAATGTTTAATCATTAAATGAAACATAATAAAGTTGTACTCGATGCAAGGACATATATTGTGGTTATTGATGGTCTCTGTAAGAATGTTTATCTTTCTGGGGCATTGAAACTATTTCATGATTTAGATAGATGCAAGATTAAGCTAAACATGGAGATTATTAGTTGCCTTATTGGTGGATTATATAGTGCTAGGAGGTTGGAAATTGCTTGGAAGTTATTTCGCAAATTGCCTCATCATAGGTTGGTTCCAAATGTTGTAACATATAACATCATGATCAATGGTCCTTTTAAAGAAGGACAATTGGAAAAGGAAAATTGCATGTTACTTGTTATGGATAGAGAGGGTTGTGCTCCAAATGCAGTCACACTTGCAACACTTATGCGCGTTTTCTTTGAAAATAATGAGACACAAAAAGTGGTTGAGCTACATCACAAAATGAAAGAGAGAAATGTGATGCCGGATGCTTTCTTCGGGCATTGAAACTATTTCATGATTTAGATAGATGCAAGCGAAACATATGTACTTTAGTTGTGGACCTACTTGCAAAGGATGAAAAATATAGTAAATCTAGCCTTGCTACCTTCTTTTCCTGATCACATGCCTACAGGTATTAATGAGAGGAATGTTACTTTGATTGGCATTTATTTTCAATGGTGAGGTCAATGTGGTGAACTTTTGGGAAGAATAATTGATCATTGATTATTCTTAATATGATTGCCAAAGAGTAGGTAGCCTCGTTACAAGTTCTTTCTGAGATGACTCAGATTTTGAACAAGCCCTTGTTTGTAATCTCTCTATCATTGCCTTTAATGGCACTTGAATTTGATGTTGGTTGTGGCACATTTGGCCTTAACAGCCCTAGAAGAACTCTTGATATAGTGGAAACAACATTATATCACTTACAAAACAAGGTGAAATTTGGTTAGAGTTTTCTTAAATTTTTAACCAAAAATTAGAATTTTGTCAGCAGTGTAATGTCAGTAAAAAGTTGGCATGATCATTGATCTATCTCATCATACTGATAATTTAGCCAGCTAATTTCTTGCATAAATATAATTGAATTATTTACTGAGATAAATATTATAGTCCACAGAGTCGCATTATTAAATTCCAACCTTACTCCTGTAAAATAATAGTTGTTGAATAGAAAAAAACTAAATTCTTGTTAAAATTCAACACCAAATTCTTGTTAAGAGTTTAAGACACTTCTTTTTTTTTTAATGAATATTTATCACCAAATTTTGTGATTTATTATCTCGTTACTAATTATATGTCTTTGGTTCTATTAAAAAAAAAATGTCTTTGGTTGGGGGCAAAAAAAGCCGAAATCAAAAGCGCAACTGCAAAGTTAAAAAAAAAAAAAAAAGCCCCCTGATTTATATGACAAGACCCCCGCAAAGATGAAAATACCCTTGTTTACAAAATTAAAGTATTTGAGCTCCAAATCCATTTTCTTTTTCTTAATTATTCTTTTAAAAAGCAAGTTCTTCTTTTCAGGCCCTATTTTCTTTTCAAGTTCTTATATTAGTGCATCTAAACACACTAAAAATCCGTAGAACGCTCAAAATCATCTTCTTTTCAATGCTGAGGAAAACATATTGGATGAATCTAACCCAATAAAGGTAATAGTATTTTCAAACTTAAACTTTGTGTTTTATGTTGTTCTCCTCAACTGACTAAATTATTAAAGTGTTGCTATTAGTTTTTTGTTTATTTCAGATAACGTGATGATACTAAGGTTACACTATAGAAATATTAAGTTATTACTGTGAAAATGTCTAAATTTATAGCTACAATCTATGAAAAAAAAAAATTATTGTTCGTAAAAAATACCAGATGGAAACTCGCCCCCACTTGAGGTAATGGCCAAGTAAAAGTAATGGTTGTGTAAATACTTGAGGGTCAAGTAGGGGTTTAGTAGGGGTCAAGTACGGGTCGTGTTAATAATTATTAAGATTAGGTAATTACAAAGATAGATGATTTTATACTTTTTAACATTGTGTTTGTTACTTTGTTTAGGACTACGTACTTCATTCGTGTAGCTGCGATTCAAAGGTAAATGGATCAAGATAAAGGGTAATTGCTAGTTCATTATTCAGAGGCTAGGGGAACCGAGGCGCACCGTTCAATCACTCATGAACAATTAGTTACAACAATTGCACAACTAATTGTGTTGGACTTGTTGGATAAATACAGATTCATCCAATATATTTACACAACCATGAAGTTTAAATATATTGCTCCCGATGCTATAGAACCGTTAAAAATAGCTTCAAATGCAGATGTTGCTTTGTTTCCCGGAGAAAACCGCAGCTTAAAGACCCGACTACTTCTTTGCATGACATATTTACTAAGTTCAGTCCATCAATACAGCTATTTGATATGGTGATAGATGATCGATGCCGACAAAAAATATAGATGAAAGAAAAATGAATGGTGCTAGTTGGCAAGATCATCATTTTGACCAAAGCTTTGTACTGGTATCTTTAGCTACATTTCAATTTAACGATGCAAAACTGGCTACCAAACATATTTCCTTATTTTTTGTTCTTAGAAAACGGAAAACATCGAGTGGAAAAGATTACCAAAGAGGCCCGTAAATATCTAGACTTGCTTCCTTTATTTCGGTCACTTTGTTATTCTTTTTTAATGTCACTTTATTTTGCAAATAATAAAAAAGTAGATTCGAAAACATAAAAAATACGTATAATATTTTTTAATAATATTTATTAATTATAAAAGTGTGCTTGGAAATGAGAGTTATATCATTAAATTATGATCCAAAGGGGTAATGGGTATTGCAAAAATACTAGCAAGTAATGTTAATAAATACAGATTTCTCTAAGGAAAAAGTAGTAATTTCATTTTTTTGTGTTACAATAATTAGTATTCTTCTAAATTAGTGAGTGTCATCAAAGTAAAATGGTAGAATCTCTTATGAAAACATAAAAGGTCTGGAGTTTGAAACTTGGTCACACGGGTGAGCAGACATTGAATTGTCGTTACGCTAAATAACAATAAGAATAAAAGAGTATTTTTCTAAACAAAACACATCCACAATAAAAATTAAATATTTACCGAACAAAAGAAAATATGAACTTTTGCTTGTTCGGTAACGTAGGTGGAGAAATACATAAATAGGAAAACCACATTAATTTGAAATGTAAATCCGATAAAGAAACCAAGGACTCAAGGCTTTTTAAGAAACTCCATAATGTAAGTGTTAAAAGCAGAGCACACAACTTTGAAACCTTGAAATCCAGCGGCCTTAGCCAAGGTTTTGAAATCTTATTCGGTCATCTCTCTCCCACCTGTAGTATAAGCGAACATGATGCAGTCAAGTTGGATCACTTGTTTGGAAGCAAGGCTTGTATCTAGGAGTGCTGGGAGAATACAGTCAGCAACAATCACTTTCCCATCTTCTGGAAGTGCTTCGTAGCAATTCTTCAAGATCTTCACGCAGGCCTCTTCACTCCAATTATGACATATCCTGTAAGTAACAGCACAAAATGAATTAAGATTTTAATCAATAAATTAAAAGCCTGCTGGGAGGCCGAGAATGGCAAAAAATAATAACCTTCATGAAAATGGCATCCCCTTAATACTGACGAACATGTCTCCCCCAACATGCTCAATACCTTCTTTTTTTCTTTTTCTTTTTTTATAATCCACCAAGATGGTGGGGGGTTAGGCTGGACCCCTACCTGTAAATAAATCAATCAATGAAAGAACATAAGGGGGACATAAATCAAAACCTCTAAAGAAAAGCAAATAATTTAGTGATCAAATAAAACCAATTCAAATTAAGGTGATTAATGCCGAATGTATGAAATTCCAAGAATATCCAAATGAAGAATGCCTGATAAACCGGTTGGAAGATCACCAGAATTGAAAAATCATTGACAGGTCTGATGAGTACAAGCGCAATTGGCTATAAAGTCAGCAGCAGATGTAGCTTCTCAAAAAACATGCCTGATAATAATAGATGAGCTAGAAGCCAATGCCCGAACACGCCCAAGGAGGTAAGTAAAATCCCATCGCACAAAACTATTTGAGATAGCCCATGAAACTACAGTAGCTGAATCATATTCTACCTCAAGATCGGAAAAACCAAGCTGAGCAGCAAGATTTAAACCCTCTAACAGAGCCATTAATTCAACAAAAAGAATAGATTGATGCCCCAAAAAGGAACCAAAAGCAGCTAATATCAGGCCTTGTTGATCTCACAAAACACCACTAGTAGCAGCCATACCTGGACTTTTCCTAAAACAACCATCCACACTTAACTTCACCACCCTCGGTGGCGGTTTCATCCAAGAAACCAATCGAGGTGGTCTACGAGGAGGCATGATAATCCTCAATCCCTCCCCAATCTGAGTATTCAAAATGCCCCTCAACTGAGATGTTTTGAAACCACACACATCACTGACTAGCATAATATCCAGGAGCACTCTAAAAATAATAGTGTTCACATTAAAGGCAACTAAATCGTACCTAAGAGTGTTTCGAGCCTTCCAAACATGCCATAGAATGAAACATGAGAGAATGACTCGAATATGTCTTGAAGAATGGTAACACTATCGCCAATTGCTAAGCAAAGCATAAGGAGACAAAAGAGGGAGATACAGACGACCAATCGTTGAGTAAAACCGCCGCCAAACCTGTTGAACCACTGGGCAATCTAAAAATAAGTGTCTGACAGTCTCAACATCCTGATTACATAGACATCGAGAAACCATGTGAAAACCCCTAAAGCACAAAGGATCATCTGCGGCCAAGAAACCATTCAATAAACGCCACAAGAAAAAAGAAACCCCCGAGGGAATATGTCGTTGCCAAATTAAAGAAAAGACCTCATTCTGGCTACGGGATCCATGTACAAATTCCCAGCTACTCCTTAGAGAAAAATTCCCATTCCTAGATATGGCCCAACGGAGTATATGTGGCGCAGTACTAGAAATAGGTGCTAACACAATTTGTTCAACAACTGAAGATGGCAGTACTGATAAAAGCTTCCCCTTGTCCCAATCCACACCACACCAAAAAGAACATGCTCAATACCTACATCAAATTCAACCATGGATTAAAAAAATTGATACAGGATATAAAAATCGGGAAATTATCAATTATCCACTCAAGATTTGATCCGTGATTGAAACTATTCAAAACCTTTTCAAATTATCCACAGTCCACCCAAAGTTTTGTAAAGTTTATCAATTAATTAATTTTTCCGTTTGTTAGTAATGATGTTAGAAATTTCTAGGGAAACTAAATAAAATGACCACTTTATCCTTGAAGTGTCACCAAAATTTAACAGTTACTAACAGCTAGGTGGATTGCTAATATACTTTACAAACCTTAGGCGACAACTGATAATTTTATAAGGTTATAAATATTCAGGAGATTGCCAATTTTCCCCTACAGTAATCAATATGTACCATTTACTTTCCTACAGTTTTAATAATAGCCAATAATCCCTCTAACAATATGAATTTACAATATTACCTTTACTTTCAAATACACTTTATTTATATTTATTATAAATTAAATAAATCATATGAATAAAAATTAAAATAAAAAATTAAGTATTAAAAATAAGAATATACATTTTGATGTGACTAAAAAATTGAGTGTGATTGTATTTTCCTTATTTTTTAACATGTCTAAATCTTGGGTGGAAAATTTTGCTAATTTCCCTATAAAAAATATATTAGGCAAACAGCATTGATCAATATACACACCCGGGTAAGCTGGAGCATCCTGAATTACATGTGGTAAATCGAAGTTAATACCTTTAATTGATGGATACTTGGAGATAATCATGTTAAGTGAGGCTCCAATTCCACCCCCAACGTCAACAACTGACTTGAGGCCTTCAAAGCCTTTGTAATTTTCAAGAAATTTCTTCATGGTAATGGTAGAATGAGAAAACATCGCATTGTTGAAAATCTTGTTAAATCTTGGATCTTTGCCATGACACTCGTATGAATTCATCCCGTAGGCCGTGTTGAATGGGATGCCACCTTCAAGTACTGCGTCTTTTAAGTGGTACCTGCACCAAACCACATCAATTTCCCGGGAAGTTAACAACATTAATCTGGAAATGAATAATGCATTATCGCTTACCAAAATTATGTAATCTAGTCTTAATCAAGATAGACATATAAGCTTTGTCCATCTCCATATTTTTTAAAAATAAATTAAGATAGACATATGAACCAGAGATTTGATGAAGTGGTTTTCAAATGGATTATTTGTGAAAAAAATACCTTGATATTTATATGAAGTTTTGCGAAAAGTTGGTGGTTTGGAATTTTTTTTTTTATAGAAAAAAATTCATGTGTATTTTTTTTTTGTAACATTAAAGAAGAATAAAATTACAGGACCGACACTTATCAGCTCTCCATAACAATCTTGTCTTGACTCACGAGACAAAGGTCGGAAAGTGAAACGCCATCTTCATTTTTGGTAAGGAATTTACAAACGGGTGCAAGGCCAAAATGCCTCTCAACTCTGCCACTAGGGAGAGTGTGCAAAGAGCAGTTAAGAACTGAGTAGCTAGCCAAAAGACGCAATATGCGATCGAGCATGATATGGGCGACTGGGTTCTTTGTGGGCAGCTGAGAAGCTATTTGTTTTGGAGACATGAAACCACCTGGGCCAGCTTTAGCAATGACCTCTAAAAGATCAAGCTCGATAGCTGATTTGAGAACCATTGGCAAAACTGAGGCACTGGTTAGTTGCATGGCAAAGAGGTTTGCTTCTTCATCTGAAATTTGAGTTGGAGTCATCTGAGTTTCAGTACCCATTTTGTTTTTGAGAGAGAGACGAGAGGACGAGTCTAGGGAAAAGGGCAAATGGCACTGATCAGTAGTAAGCTAGCTAAGTGGAGTTATTTATATCACTAAGAGAAGGTTACTTTTAGTCTGTTTTTATGTGCCCCTTTTAAAATTCAATGCTTTGGCAAGTCAAAGAGAACGTCATATAATTACAAAGAGGGGAAATGCTTGAAATATGGAGTTATTTATGTAAAAGAAGCACTCAGATTTAAACATAGAAAATAAAATATTATTCATGGAGAGTATTATTATAGCATACAACACGTACGACAGCACTTGACATACTAAAGTGCTATCACTTCTGATACGATAATATTTCTTTTGTAGTCAAAAAAAAAAAATTAAGAGTTTTTTACTAGACCTGCAAAAACAGCATGAAATACTCTTCAAAGTTGAAAAAAAGAAAAAAAGGGTAAAGAAGAAGTGAATGATTACAACAGCATGTTGGGAGTTCTTTTTAATATTTATCCAATATTTAATTAATTTGAGTAGTATAATAAATACTCTTCAAAGTTAGTCTTATTATGAATTGTATTTTTTATAGGGTTGTGATGCAGTTTAACTATGAAGATTTGATTCAATAAATTTATGCCATTCAAAGTTGATATTTTCATGTTAGGAGTTCTTTTTAATATTTGTCCAATATTTAATTAACCTGAGTAGTATAATAAATGTGTTTTTTTTTTCTTATACGACGAATTTCATGAACTACGATGTAGACGAAAATGTGCCATATATCCTGATTCCTGATCGATTTATTATGCACTTAATCTATAACTACCATGGTTCCTAATGAATTGCAATATTTTAAATTCACAAGGAGTGCTTTTTAATTGTCAGCATATATAGCGGTAATTAAAAAACTTTAGTTGCATAAACATATATAGGAATTAAATTGGAATAGTTATAGTAAAATCGGATATACAAACTGATTTTGCTTTAAAACTTTTCTCATTCAATCTTCTTTAATCGACTTTTCAAAAAAAAGAAAACAAGAAAAAAAAACTTATTTTATCTATTAGTTCGTAAAAATCTAGGATTAATTAATTTTGATAATTAATAAATTAAACAATCCACATGAAAACGATAATTTTCTCATTACTTTATGAATGTATATTGTATGTATGCATATGCAAAATTCAATAAAATAATTCTTCGATACATTCTTTATTAATGAGAAATGACACTTCTAATCTTCTTTATGAAATTTTGTTTTGAAAAAGAGCAAATTGAAAGCAGCTAGGGAGGCTAGGCGCTGGTTAATTTGAGTCCAATGATTTTCAAAGATTGACTGTTCAAGTTTACTAAATTGAATTGAATTGAACTGTGAAGTGTACTTAATTGGAAAAGTACTTGTATATGGTTTGGATTAATTTTCTCATGATATCATGAGGACATGTCTTAATTTGCTACCCGATGAAAATTACTCTGCTATTGATGACCAAGAAACTGCGTAAACAAATATAACTCGTGTACTAGAATCAAAATTCTTGACAATTCAAATATCCTAGCCAATTTGTTAATAACTTCTCCACACCAATCAGGGCTATCTTAATGTTAAAAATCAGCAAATAAGGAATAAACTCAGTACAATACTTTTGGCATTTATTCTCAATTTTCTCTAGCGATTCTCTTCGTGCATTGTAATATAACGCGCATTCTTTCCCTGCGTTAGAAAATTCTTCTCCTGGTGGCGGTGGACTTTTCATTCTTTTCCTGCGTTAGAAAAATTCTTCTCCCGGTGGCGGTGGACTTTTCATTCTTTTCCTGCGTTAGAAAAATTCTTCTCTGGTGGCGGTGGACTTTTCATTCTTTTCCTGCGTTAGAAAAATTCTTCTCCCGGTGGCGGTGGATTTTTCATCTCTCTCTAAATAAATTTACATGTGAATTTGTTATCTTTGATTTTAAATAAAATTTTGATTTGATTTTTTTGTCTTATGTGGTACAAATGAAAAATGACTGGGCGTGGAAATGGTAATCAGAGTAGTATCTCCATAAATTGTAAATGTTAACCAAGTAATAATTTTTATAAAAATTACCTGATCAAATGTGTTCGATAATATTGCTTGTCAAGTGTAAAAGAAAAAGATCCAATGACACAATCCTATGATTAAGCAATTAGCAAAGACATAGAGGCAAGAATAATAATTAAAAGGAGTGATTCATTTAACGTCAAATTACGGAACGCAAACGTAAACATTAAAAAAATAAAGAAATACAAGTTTCTGAAAGTATGAAATATTATTGATAAAAGTTGAATGACAAAGTTAGGATTTTAAATCCCTTTTATACTGACCTTAAATATTACAAATCTATCAAAATAGGTAAACTTAAAGAAAATCTTATATGATAAAATTCTCTTAATTGAAATAAGAAAAATAAAACAAACGGCATTTAAATGCTAAAAGTAATAGGAATTAAACTTATAAAACGAAAACAAAAGAAAGGGAATTTCCGGCCGAAACATGGAGCGAATATTGGCATAGCAAGGTTAGATTCATCTAGTTGCAGGTTTTGAAATGATATATTATATGCCCCAAACAACGACTTGTAGCTCAAGTTGTGAGAAAAGCACCATACATATATTATATAACCATCATACATCAGTTCCCTTCACTTCAAATAGAACTTGTCCTCGAATTATTCCAATACAACTCCTCTTCATTTAGATGATACTCAAATAGATCAAACATGTTGAAGGTATTGGATTTATTCCAATTACTCGATAAATGTAACCTTAATTTCAATCATAAGAATCAATAAGTTTTGCATATCATTACATAAATTTGCTTTGAAAGATGAAAAAATTAATATTATCTTTATGTATTCTTTTCATATGAAAACTAATTTTAAATTCTAATTTTATAACCATGACTTTTAACATTTTAATCTATTATATATATATATAATATTTATGATGTTTATGTTGAAAACAGATTGTAGGTTTGGTAATATTTTAGACGTATTTTCTCGATTATTTCATTATGTTGTTAAATCAAATCGTTTTAATTTGTATTTTCATAAATTTGTATTTTATTCTTGTTTATAGAGCAACGAAAATGAGAACTGCAGTTCTTGTTTGCCATAAACTTACATGTTGTTCTTGTCTGTAGAGAAAAGAAAAATAAAACTGCATTCTTGTTTGAAGAATATTAGTTACGTTTAAGTATTTATTAAATGTAATACATGCCTAATCAATTTATTAAACTCACTCTAAAAAAATAAAAGGTAATGTAAATTTATGTTTATTTTGCTCACTATATAATAAGATAATACTTTTGTAATAAAATTTACTAAACACATGTATTCCACTTTCAAACTTACAGCAATCGTAATAATATAATTTACCAAATGCCTAATTATATTTTCTCTTAGTAGCCCATTTCATAAGCACAATAAATGTAATTAATTTCATCAACCACTACAATCCCAAACTGGCCTTTAGCTAAATAGAATGGCATGTATAAAGGAGAATCTCTGCAGTAGCTGGCGCGTGGTCTATAAGAAGAAAGTATCTAGCTAAGCTATTGAATTTGTTACTTTGAAATTTATTTCGATTCAGTCGGAGTCTGTATCTGTGATGCTAGTTGATTGATGCCAGTGATTTCGTGTTGAAGTGAATTTTTGTCCACGAAAATATAATTGAGATTTGCTGAGTTTTGCAAAATCCATTTTTAGCAATCTACTGTTCATATTTGTTTATAATTATTGTAAATATAAAATAAGTCAGTGACATCAACAAAAGCTTTTAGTGATTTTAAAAGCTTAAAGAGAAACAAAACCAAGAAAACTGCTAAACAACCTGCTTACCTCCTTGTTATATAATTGATCAAAATATAAATAAGAAAAAACTGCTTCTTGATCAAAGAAGTATGTAGAAAGACAGTTCCAATTATCTGAAAATAACTATATGATGCCATCGTTGCAGTTCATACTTTTGGGTGTATTGATAAGCTAGGATGGAGGAGCCAATTTCGGCAGTCTTTTGTAAAATTTCAATAAATAATGTTAAAAAAATCTAACTGAACGCCTATATCATTATATATCATCATATTTTATTATCGATCAACATAAAATTTTGCAGGTACACGAAATCTGTAGAGCTATATTACTTCTTATGGAGTTTCTATTTTAAATTACTTCTTCCTTGGAGCACCAGCTTCCCTTATTTTTTGGATACTTTTAAAAATTTGAAAGTTGTATCAAATTTTCCATTCCATTAATAATAAAAGAAAACAATTTCTTTTATTATATTATATAAAACAAGCATTTTAAAAATTGGATTTCGAGTTTACAAAATAAGTTCTCGGTTATAAGTTCTGTAATACAATATGAATACAACTATAATTTTCATCCACACTAAATGAGAAAAAAAAAATAGAAGTCAAGTCAAAATCGAGAATGTAAATTGTCATTTTAAGAGCACAGGAAGTTGAAGGTATTTGAGATTGAACATGATTCCCATTGGATGAGCAAGAGCTTTAAATTAAATTTTTGAAAAGTGTGCGGTGTAAACGAATTTTGGTCGCACGGGGTTTCTTGAGAATAAGAATGGAGGGTTAGTCATGAAATTAAAATGGTGTTGTTAGAAATAGTGATATTTTAAAATATTTTTAATGGTATTTTTTTTAAAAAAAAAGTTTTACAAGGAGTTTTTAGGGGTGTCAATAGTCCAACTTTATTTTAATAAATTTGATGGGAGTTAAATTAACTAATAATAAAACTACTCATGCGGATTAGTGTATATTCCCCCTCAATTAAGATGAAATAGTTGTGGATTGTCAATTATGAATAGTGTATAGGCTAAGAGCATTTGCGAAGCAGGAGTTCTCTCTACCGCTTTCAAAGCAGATAATTCACTTTTCTTCACCAAAAGCATACCCAACTTCTTGTTCAAATCAGTTGTAAATGCATTCTCACATTAATAATCATTCATTGTATTGCACCGGCAAAGCTTCCTTGAGGACAGTGCTCTAATATCTTAGCACACGCCTTCACGCTTTGGGCAGATCTTGGGTTCATCTTCTGCACACGATGGGGAGAGGGGAATTGATCTAAACAGTACTCCAACCATAACGGACGAAGAGGAGATTCAAGGGTTACTAATTCTCTGTTTTGTCGCTGGTTTTGCAACTTTTTTTCACTGCTACTTGAGTGATTCAAGTGTCCTCTGTACAGTTTGGGTACTCAAGATCAACAGCAAACAAGAAGAACATAAAAAAGAGTAAAGAAAATAACACAGAAGATTTACGTGGTTTGGCTTCGTTAGGAAAATTTGAAAAAAAATTTCTGCACAGTTTGTACTTTTAGCGACGACGACATTTGTATTTAGTTGCTAAAAAATGTGAAAATTTGAAATATTTTCGCGGATGATTTTCCACCAAAATTTAAAACCTTTAGTTATGAACCCAAATTTTGTCACTAAATGTGCACTTTTAGCGTTGACATTTGTATTTCATTACTAAAAAATGTAAAAATTTAGAAAATTTTGACTGATCATTTCTACTAAAATTTAAGATCTTTGGGAATAAAATTTAGTTTCGTCACTAAATGTGTACTTTTAGCGATGTAAATTATATTTCACCGCTATATATGCACTTTTAGCTAAAACACATTTGTATTTCTCCATTAAAAAATGTGAAAGTTTAAAAATTTTGAAGGATTATTTTCTGCTAAAATTAAGTTTTAGCTACGAATTTTAAATTTCGTTGTTGAAAACTTCAGTACCTTATTTATATATCATTTAGTTCATTTCTATCATTCATTCTTTCTCTCATTCTCTCATTCCCTTACTTTTATTCTTTAATTTTCTCATCTCTAAATATATAATTCTCATTTTCTAATTTGATCTCTACTTCTTTTTTCTTTTACTTTTAACATGGTGTAATTCTTTTATTTTTATTTACCTTATGTATTACAACTTATATTATTATTATTATGATTGTATTTATTATGTTAACTAATTATTGTGTGTTTGTTTATAGGGAATATTGAAGATCAATATCAAGAAATATGTATTCTTTTGTAACAATTTTCTTTTGGAAAAATAGATATTAAATTTTGTAATTATTATTTTCATCAATTATGATAATTATTTTTAAATTATTTAATTCTCTTTTTATCATAGTAGTGTTAATCATCATTGTAATTCAGTAAGAAAAATGATAATATTTTAACAATAGTAATAATAATTAAATGATAGAAAAATAATACCTTTTAGCGATGAAATAATTTTTGTCGTTAAAAGTATGCATTTAGTAACGAAATGTTATTCGTCAGTAAAGATACTTTTAGCAATGAAATTTAAAAATTCGACACCAAATTTTTTTCATCACTATAGCCTCTAGAAATGTGATGCCAGATGCATCAGTATGTACTTTAGTTGTAGACCTACTTTCGAAGGATGAAAAATATCATAAATCCAGCCTTGCTACCTTTCTTTCCTGATCACATGCTGACAAGTTACAAGGCATTAATGAGAGGAATGTTACTCTGATTGGCATTTATTTTCAATGGTGGGGCCAATGTGGTGAACTTTTGGGAAGAACAATTGATCATTGATTATTCTTAGGGCCAGTTTGGAAATAATGTACTTTCTAAAATAATTGCTATTAATTGTAAAAAGAATCAATTAAATGTTTCGTAAATTTTATTTTCAGAAGTATTGTGAGTTTTGAAAGTATTTATGGATGTTTGGTAAATGTTACTGTTAAATTACTGAAAAAAAACAAATGATTAAAATGTAAATAATGTCGAATAAAATTTATTTACACAAATAAAAATATGTACATATAAGATTTTTAATTGTGTATTATAACAATTTTTACAAAAAAAAAAATTATAATATATTGATTTTATTTTTTTATTTTTTATCTTAAAACAATAGATAATTAAATTTGTAATATCGTGAAATAAATTTAATAGTAATTTGACCAACAAATTGATATTAATAAATTTATATTGATGAATTCTAATAAAAATTTATTAAAATATTGGTTTTGTTTCCAATTTGAATAATGATAATTTTGGGTTTAGGTAATAATTTTAAGGATATTTATGGCATTTTATTAAAGGATAAAATTAATTCTTAAAATAAAAATTTGAAAGCCTGATTTTCAAAATCAACTGTAAAATGGACTGATTTTGACGAAAGTAATATTTTTTTTTATCAAACACTAAAATTAATTTTTAAATTTTCAAAATCATTTTTAAACTTTTCAAAAGCAATCCCATATGGGCATTCAATATGATTGCCAAAGAGTAGGTAGCCTGATTACAAGTTCATTTGGAGATGACTCAGATTTTGAACAGGCTCTTGTTTGTAAACTCTCTATCATTGCCTTTGATAAAATTTATATTAAGCTGAAAATTCCTTTGACGGCACTTGAATTTGACGTTGGTTGTGGCACATTTGAGCTCAAGAGCTCTAGAATAACTCTTGATATACTGGAAACAACATTATATCACTTACAAAACAAGAGGGGTGAAATTGGTTAAGAGTTTTCTTAAACTTTTAACCAAAAATTAGAAATTCGTCAGCAATGTAATGTCAGTAAAAAGCTGGCATGATCATTGATCTATTTCATGGTATTGATAATTTAGCTGGCTAATTACTTGCATAAATATAAGTGAATTATTTAATGAGAGAAATATTATAGTCAACAGAGTCGCACTATTAAATTCCAGCCTTACTACTGTAAAATAATAGTTGTTGGTTAAATAAAGAAACTAATCAACACCAAATTCTTGTTAAGAGTTTAAGACCTTTTTTTTAATGAATATTTATCACCAAATTTTGTGATTTATTACCTCGTTATTAATTATATGTTTTTGGTTCTATTAAAAAAACAATGTCTTTGGTTGGGGGCAAAAAAAGCCGAAGTCAAAAGTGCAACTGCAAAGTTAAAAAAAAAAAAAGCCCCCCTTATTTAAATGACAAGACCCCGGCAAAGATGAAAATACCCTTGTTTACAAAATTAAAGTATTTGAGCTCCAAATCCATTTTCTATTTCTTAATTATTCTTTTAAAAAGCAAAGAAGAAAATACCCTATTTTCTTTTCAAGTTCTCATATTAGTGTACCTAAACACACTAAAAATCCGTAGGACGCTCAAAATCATCTTTTTTTCAATGCTGAGGAAAACATATTGGATGAATCTAACTCCAATAAAGGTAATAGTATTTTCAAACTTAAACTTTGTGTTTCATGTCATTCTCCTCAACTGACTAAATTATTAAAGTGTTGCTATAATTTATGGTTTATGTGTATTATATTTTTTGTTTATTTCATATAATGTAATGATACTAAGGTTATAATATAGAAATATTAACTTATTACTGTGAAAAAGTCCAAATTTATTGCTACAATCTGTGAAAAAAAAATTATTGTTCGTAAAAAATACCAGATGATTACAAGCCCCCACGTTCAATCACTCATGAACTATTAGTTGCAACAATTGCACAACTCATTGTGTTGGACTTGTTTGAATATGATATTACCGTGAAGTTTAAAACATATTGCTCCCGATCCTATAGAACCGTTAAAAATAGCTTCAAATGCAGATGTTGCTTTGTTTCCGGGAGAAAACCTCAGCTTAAAGACCTGAATACCTCTTTGCGCGACATATTTTCTAAATTCAGTCCATCAACGCAGATATTTGATATGGGGATAGATGATCGATGCCAATAAAGAATATAGATGAAAGAAAAATGAATGGTGCTAGTAGGCAAGATCATCATTTTAACCTAAGCTTTGTACTGGTATCTTTAGCTACATTTCAATTTACCAATACAAAACTGGCTACCAAACATATTTCCTTATTTTTTGTTCTTAGAAAACGGAAAACATTTGAGTGGAAAACATTACCAAAGAGGCCCGCAAAAATTTGGACTTGCTTTCTGTATTTCGGTTACTTTGTTATTCTCTTTTAATGTCACTTTATTTTGCAAATAATAAAATAGTAGATTGAAAAAAATAAGAAATATGTATAATATTTTTGAATAATATTTGTTAATTATAAAAGTGTGCTTGGAAATGAGAGTTATATTATTTAATTATGATCCAACGGAGCAATGGATATTGCAAAAATACTAGCAGGTAATATTAATAAATACAGATTTCTCTAAGAAGAATGTTGTAATTTTATTTTTTTGTGTTACAATAATTAGTATTCTTCTAAATTAGTGGGTGTCATCCAATTGAAATGGTAGAATCTCTTATGAAAAAAAACAAGAATGCAGTTTGAAACTTGTTCACATGGGTGAGGAGAGATTGAATTGTTGTTATAGTAAATGTTATAGTGCAATTTATGCACTAGTTTTGCATTGTTTACTTCCTTTAATATCGATGTTTTTCACTTAATAGTAGTGATTTACTTGTGTTTTATTTTTATAGGTGCAATTCTATTGATTGGTGCTAAAATTGAGCTACAAGTTAATGTTTGAGGATGATTGTTTTTCTGGAGAAATTATAAGCTTCAGAAGAACTTTGTTGATAAGGCGTGGGCGCTTATTGTTGACTACAGACCTGCAGTTTTTAGTTTAACATGTTTTGTCATTTTTGTTATTTTTGTAATTCCGAATTTAATATTTAGATAATGTTTTAGATATTAGTATTTTATTTTAAAAAGAACTCTAAAAGGGAAAAGGCACGAGAGAATCAATTGAAAAGAAACCCTAGATCTAAATTTTTCTTTTCTCTCTATAAAGAACTAAACCTATTATTCTGGTTGAAGGTTAATAAATTTTTGATTCATTATTACTGTGAGATCTTTCTTATGCTTTAATTATTTTATTACTTTTTGGGTATTTGTTTATTCTCTAAATTAATGTCATGATTATATTTGTTAATTAGATAATTGGCCACTATTTAATTTATCAATTTAATATATTGTCAATTAAAGATTCATCGTATGAAGATTTTAATGTTTGTGAAAAATAGCATAGCAGTGCGTTGTGTTATGAGAATGAACAATTTAATTTAAATGAACCTTCGTATGCGTTTATTGATTAGGATTTGGTTCTCTCTGGTTTATCAGGCTGTCAATTGATTAAATCCTATGATCGTATATAGGGTTGTCTATTGATTAAGGAAATAACCAATGGTCGTATCTTGGTTATCGACTAGTTAAGGAGATATTGACTATTAAAGGGTCTCAGTAGCTATAATCTGTCTATTCATAGGTAGTAATAATTTATATTTGAATCAATGATCAGTAGTCGAATCAAGCTGAGTTAATTCCTTCAACAAGAGCTTTTCCAAATTTGAATTATAATTTTAATTTACATTCTTGTTATTTTAATTTGATTTTTATTATTGTCAACAATCCTCCCATTTTTCATTTTACATTTTAAAAAAGATTTAAATAATTACCGATCTCTATGGACACGACCCTGTTCAATCACTATACACAATTTATTTAGAATAGGTTTTTATTTTTGCTGGTTTTAACAACCATCAAATTTTGGTGCTGTTGCCGGGGATTGGTGTCGTTTATTTAATCCTTTTTATGTTTTAGTTGGAGCATGGTTCGTTCTTTTCATACAGGTACACTTTCGTTTGATCCTGAAATTGAGAAGACAGTCTGCCAGTTAAGACAGTACGCAAAGTGAGCTAAGCAACAATCCTCGTTGCTTTTTCTTTTTGAAACAGATACGGTGCCTGATTTAGTTGAATCATCTAGCGATTCATAAGAACAAGTGATGGATAGAGTTGCACCTGTAGAAAGAACTCTTAGATAGTTAGCTGAACTAGACTTGAATCAGCAACCACTCTGCATTCAATATGTAAACTTGGAGGTAAATTTTGAATTAAAGTATGGTCTTATTCATTTATTATCCAAGTTTCATGGTTTTGCAGGTGAAGATCTTCATAAACATCTCAAGGAGTTTCATGTTGTGTGTTCAAGTATGAGGCCACAGGGCGTGACTGAAAAGCAGATTAAGCTGCGTGCTTTTCTTTTCTCTTTAGATGGGCTAGCTAAAGACTGGTTGTACTACTTGCCTCCTGGATCGATTACAACGTGGAATGGTTTGAAGAAGCAGTTTCTCGAGAAGTACTTTCCTGCTTTAAGAGCTGCCAACATTAGAAAAGACATTTGTGGGATCAGACAACTTCTTGTGGAAACTTTGTATGAGTATTGGGAGCGATTTAAAAAATTGTGTGCCAGCTGTCCTCAGCATCAGATTTCGGATCAACTTCTTATTCAATACTTTTACGAAGGACTGTCATTGATGGATAGAAGTATGATAGATGCTGCTAGTGGAGGTGTGTTGGTGAATAAGACCCCTACTCAAGCAAGAGAGTTGATCTTAAATATGGCTGGCAATGCACAACAGTTTGGCAATAGGCAAGATCCCATTTCAAGGAAGGTGAATGAGGTAAATATCTCTTCTATTGATTAACGTTTCGATAAACTTACTTCTCTTGTGGAAAAGTTTGTTGTAGGTAATGTGCAACAGGCAAAGACTTGTGGCATTTGTTCCAATATGGATCATTCAACTAATATGTGTCCTACACTTTAAGAAGAACCCGTTAAACAAGCCAATGCAGTTGGAGGATTTCCAGACATGCCTCAGAGGAGGTATGATCCTTATGCGCAAACATACAATCCGGGATAGAGGGATCATCCCAACTTCAGCTATGGAGTTAGGCCGTCAGGATTCCCACAACAATATCCACCAAGACAACCAGCCCCTCCACAGTTAAACTCCAAGTCAGGTATATCTCTTGAAGAAATTGTTAAATAACTTGCGACTAACACTCAACAATTTCAGCAGGCAACTATAACAAGCATTCAGAATTTGAAGAACCAAATGAGTCAATTGGCGACTATAGTGAGCCGTCTGGAGTCTCAAGTATCAGGAAGATTGCCTTCACAATCTGAGGTGAATCCAAAGCAAAACGCTAGTGCTGTCATCCTTAGAAGTGGGAGGGAGTTGCAAGAGCCTAGTAAGAAAGTGATAAAGCATGTAGAAGATGAGCTTGAAAAGAATGAATTGATGCCTAAATCTCAAGATGCGCAACCCACAAGAGCAAAACCCCTACCTGTGGTGATACCTCCTCCTTTTCTAACCGGTTTGTAAAATCTAAGAAAGAGGAACAAGAGAAAGACATTCTTGAGACATTTCGCAAGGTTGAGGTAAATATTCCTTTATTAGATGCTATAAAATAAATACCTTGATATGCTAAATTCCTTAAGGAACTGTGCACCTCCAAGAGAAAATTAAGAGGAGATGAAAGAGTTCACATGGGGGAGAATGTTTCAGTAATTCTCCAAAAGAAACTACCTCCTAAGTGTAAGGATCTAGGTATGTTTACTATCCCTTGCAAAATTGGTAGTGTAAGAGTTAAGAAGGCTATGTTAGATCTAGGAGCTTCTATTAATGCCAGCCTCGTTCCATTTATTCATCTTTGAATGTTGGTCCATTAAAAGAAACTGGCGTGCTAATTCAACTAGCTGATAGGTCTAATGCATATCCTGATGGGGTATTAGAAGATGTCTTAGTACAAGTTAATGACTTGGTTTTTCCTGTTGATTTTTATGTACTTGATATGGAATAGGATAACTCCTCTAATTCTATCCCAATTTTGCTAAGAAGACCTTTTCTTAAGACTGTTAGGACTGTAATGGATGTACATAAAGGGATTCTCACTATGGAGTTTGATGGAGAGCTTATAGAGTTCAATATGAAGGATACCATGAAATATCCTAGTGAAGAACATTCGATATTTTCTATGGATGTTATTAACCCTATAGTGCAGGAAGTTTTATATGTTGAAGACTCATTGGTAGCTGCTTTAAATAACAATTTGGGCCTCAACGGATTGCAAAAGGATGAACATGAGTTTGTGTTTAAATCTTGTATTGCAAGAGTTGGAGGAGATTAGAAACGAATCCTATGGGAGTTCGTGATTTTACAAGGAAAAGACGAAGATATTTCATGACAGAATGATTTTAAGAAAGGAGTTCTCTATTGGTCAAGAAGTTTTTCTTTTTCATTCTAAGCTTAAACTTTTTCCTAGTAAATTACGTTCTCGTTGGGTAGGACCTTTTATTGTTACTAATGTTTTTCCTCATGATGTAGTTAAGATTCGGAGTCCGACCTCTGTCAAAATTTTTAAGGTTAATGGTCATCGCTTAAAACCTTTTTATGAAGGTTTTTCGGTGAATATTATGAAGGATGTGGCTCTCGAGAGTCCCCTTTATGGAGATTGATGCATGAATGTGTCTAGCCAAAGACATAAAACAAAGGCGCTTTTTGGGAGGCAACCCAAAGGATTTATTTATTTTGGTTTTTGTTATATCTTTTGTTTTTTATTTTGATTTTGATTTAAATTGTTTAAATAATATTTTTGCTTATTTTGGCCAGAAAAAAATTTTTGGTTAGGCGTGCCCACGTTTTAACTAATAAATATTTCTGTGATTTTTAAGTAAAATGGTTTTAAGGTTTGCCCATACGCTTATTAAAAGAGTATTTCTGTAATTTTTTTTTGGTGTTTCAAGTTTCTGTTTTAGTTTTTAGTTTACAAAAAAAAAATAAAAAAAAAAGATTATATATTTTTTATTTATTTTATTTAAAAAAATTCAAAAAAAAGGGTTTTTATTTTAATTTTAATTTTAATTTTTTTTATTTAAAAACAAAACAAAACAAAACAAAACCAAATTGTTTTCACTGTTTCTTCCTCTCGCAAAACTCTAAAGCCGTGTCTGCAAGCACCCTCTCCGCGTGTCTCCAGCGTCTCCATCGCGTCTGCACCAGCCCAACAAACATTTTCCAGCCGAACAGCAGCCTCGCCTCTCATCACAGCGTCTCCAGCCCACCAGTCCAGCGTTCCCGGTTGTGTCTACACCGGTACAGTTTCCAGCCGAGCAGCAGCCGCGAGTTTTCAGCAGCCGAGTCTCCTAACAGCAACCTTGCTTCTCATCACAGCGTCTCCATCTCCAGTTTCCGGCGTGCGTCACCAGCAGCCGTGCACCCGCTTTCCAGCCACGTCTGCAGTCCTCAGCCGCGAGTCTGCACCAATCCCCGCAGAACAAGCCAGCGTCTGCATCCCACAAACCGGTCGCGTCTGCACCTGTTTCCAGCCGCGAGTTTCCAGCAGCCGTGTCTCCAGTCTCCAGCGCGAGTCAGTAACCAGTTACCAGCAGCTTCGTCTCCTCCACAGCAGCCGCGTCTTAAACATCCGTGCTTCCATCATAACAGTAGCGTAGCACCACCCTTCTCCTGCCCACCAAGCACCAGTGTTTCCAGCGCGCAAGCATCTCGAGTCTGCACCAGTATCGCGTGTCACCAGCCCAACAAACAGCAGCCGCGCATCTCCAGTTCCCAGCTGCACGAGTCCAGCCTCTCCAGCAAGCAGCAATCGCGTGCAACCAGCTCACGCCCAGCATTCCAGCCGCGTGAATCAAAACCCGTGAGTAAAATTACTGTCACAATGCCGAAGAGGAAAGCATCAACTTCCAAGTCATCAACGTCTAAAAAGAAACCTGTCGCAAAGAAATCTAAGATTGACGCTCCCACTACGGTTCCATGGAACACAGTTTCAGATTCACGCCAGGCCGTGAGACAAAGATCGAAACATGGAAAAGGCATGAGTGTTTTGCCATTTGCTGAATCCAATCTCGGACGGTGCCTCACATTTACGACTTAACAAGAGAAGGAAAGGTACAAAGATATTTCCAAGCGAAAAATACTTCCAGCTAAGTATATTCGTTACCTGACTCTTGAAAAATTGAATGTTAAGGATAATTTTAATTCTTTGATAGATAAGATTGGTTTGCGTCAGTTTGTTGATGTTGATTGTTTGGGTTATGTTGAGTTGATTAAGGAGTTCTATACTACTTTTCAATTTAATATACCGAATGATTTTACTTTGTATACTCCGAATGTCATAAAGTTTAGGATAATGGGATGAAAATTTTCACAATCTATCACAGATTTTAACCTAGCTTTAGGATTTATTGATGATGATTATTCTTCTAGTGATGCACATTTAGGGACAACTTGTGACTTTAGCGAAAATTTTGAGCCTTATGGTCTTTGGCGTAATTATCTTTTGATCACCATGCCTATGACCCGAGTAAATCTAAGAGCTCTTTCTTACGTGATCCTATTTTGAAATGTGTGCATCGGTTCTTAGTATATAATTTTTTAAGAAAGAAAGATCGCTCAAGAGTTTTCTCTAAAACTGAGTTTTATTTTATCTGGTGCATGTTAAATGATGTAAGGCTTAATATAGGTTTTTGGTTAGCAGATCAATTTCAGAGTGTGCTTAAACGTTTTAGGACTTTTTTTCTTGGTCTATACATTACTCTGTTAGCTATAAACTTATGTGTGCTTGATCCTGACAATAATGATTTATCCTGCTTGCCAAACAAAATTTTTAGATATATCTTTGTTTGAAAGAACAGATGTGGTCGAATTCAAGGAAGGGAGATTTTAGTTTACTGAACCAGGACCCACTCAGCTTCCAAATAAGCTTTATGCTAGGAGTGATGCTACCTCTGATGACGAGTTTGACGACGAAACAGCTGCCCCACCAACTATTCCTTCTACATCTGCACCACCTTTGAGCATTTAGTTAGAGAAAATTGAGCACAAGCTAAACAAGATGGAGCAGAATTTGGCCGCATACTTCGAGAGTATGGGATTTATCCCACCATTTCCGCCAAGCCCATAGACGTTATGTGGATCAAAGCTCACAAATCAGGGACGTTTTTCCTTTAATCTTTTATCCTTACGTTTTATTTCTTTATGTGAGCTTTGATTATCATACATTGGGGACAATGTACGTTCTTGGTGTGGGGGAGGGATTTTTGCAATATTGATGTCCAGAAGTATTATTTTCACTCTGCTCGTCCTTAAATAATTTTGGAGTTAGTATGCTTCATATATTTAATTTTTTTTCTTTTCTTTCTTACTACTTTTTTCCCATCTATCTCAAATTATTTACATCTATTTTTATTTTATCATACTCTTTCATCACTCACATTTTATCGTTCACTTTCTATATTACTACATACATCTTTCTCGCTTCTTATCCTGTTTACCTTCCCTTTTATATATCACTCATACCTTCTTCTCATTCTACACCACTATTGATGGTTAATTCATTTGAAGAGTGTACATGATTTAATGGTAAATTTACCAACTTTTTGAGGATTTGAGCCTATGAGCAACCACTTTGCTCTAATTTTTTTTGTTATGTAAATATCAATCTTAGTTTGTTTATTCTAGAACTTGCTTTATCATGCATGTTGAAGTCACATTACGGGATTTTATGCATTAAAATGATAAGGGCCAACAACTTTCCATTTTTCTATTTTCGCATGTTTCTTCTTTTTCTCCACCAGAAGACCTTTATTTGTTACCTTTGTTTGAGTCTTAACCATTATCTTCACTTGTTTTACCCATCTAATTCTCTCCATCTACTTATCCATTTTCCTTCTTTTTGAGCCTCAATTTAAGAAGATTTTTGGACTCATTGTTTGGATATATTTTGTATATATTTTGTTGCTTTTGCTACCTTGAATTAAATTTTCTCAATTAGATCAACAAGCATTAAGCTTGAATTAAATTGTGCAAGGTTCATTTCTTTTCTTTGATTCATAAAAAAAAAATCATAAAAAAAGAAAAAGACAAAAAAGGGTGTTTACATTATTGGTGACTTGAGTAGAAATAAGGGTTTTGATATCATAAGGTTCATTCAATGAGTTCATTCTTCTTATTTTAACCTCTTTTTCTTTTATAGACCTTTCTTTTTCATTTAACCCATTTAACCCATTACAACCTTTCTAAGACCTTTAGATTTTTGAATTTAATTCATGTTTTGTGGATTGAGATGTGATATATGAGCAAGCCTATGGTAATAACATTCTTTGATTTGATTTGAGTGCATAAATGATACCCTAAACACTTTGAGTGATGGAATGAAGTCAATGAGAGGGCTATTAAATCTTGAATTTTAAATGGATCTTCTTGGTGGTTGAATGTTTTTATACTAGCTTATGAGATCCTATACTTTAAAATCTGTGCTTCTCGAATGATTGATTGACTTAAATTCTTGAGGTATGCTTGCTTAAAATTGTTTTTGGATGAGTTGAGATGAGAACTGAGTGGAGATTTGGGATTAGTATTAAGTTATATGCTTGAGGGCAAGCATTATCTTGGTGTGGGGGAACTTGTTAGAGTATAATTTATGCACTAGTTTTGCATTGTTTACTTCCTTTAATATCTATGTTTTGCACTTAATAGTAGTGATTTACTTGTGTTTTATTTTTGTAGGTGCAACTCTATTGATTGGTGCTAAAATTGAGCTACAAGTTGATGTTTGAGGATGATTGTCTTTCTGAAGAAATTATGAGCTTCAGAAGAACTTTGTTGATAAGGCGTGGGCGCGTGCTGTCAACTACGTACCTCCAGTTTTTAATTTAACGTGTTTTGTTTGTTTGGTTATTTTTATAATTCCGAATTTAATATTTAGATAATATTTTAGAAATTAGTATTTTATTTTAAAAAGAACTCTAAAAGGGAAAAGGCACGAGAGAATCAATTGAAAAAAAATCCTAGATCTAAATTTTTCTCTTCTCTCTATGAAGAACTAAACCTATTATTCTGGTTGAATGTTAATAAAGCTTTGATTCATCATTACTGTGAGATCTTTCTTATGCTTTAATTATTTTATACTTTTTGGGTATTTGTTTATTCTCTAAATTAATGTCATGATTATGTTTGTTAATTAGATAATTGGCCACTATTTAATTTATCAATTTAATCTATTGTCAATTAAAAGATTCATCGTATGAAGATTTTAATGTTTGTGACAAATAGCATAGCAGTGCGTTGTATTATGAGAATGAACAATCTAATTTAAATGAACCATCGTATACGTTTGTTGATTAAGATTTGTGTCTCTCTGATTTTTCAGGCTGTCAATTGATTAAATCTTATGATTGTATCTAGGGTTGTCTATTGATTAGGGAAATAACCAATGATCGTACCTTGGTTATCGACTAGCTAGTTAAGGAGAGATTGGCTATTAGAAGGTCTCAGTAGTTATAACCTGTTTATTCATAAGTAGTAATAATTTATATTTGAATCAATGATCAGTAGTCGAATCAAGCTGAGTTAATTCCTTCAACCAAAGCTTTTCTCAATTTGAATTACAATTTTAATTTGCATTCTTGTTATTTTAATTTGATTTTTATTATTGTCAACAATCCCCCCATTTTGCATTTTATATTTTAAAAAGGATTTAAATAATTATCGATTTCTGTGGACACGACCCTGCTCAATCACTATACACAATTTATTTATAGTAGGTTTTTATTTTTGCTGGCTTCGACAACCATCAGTAAATAACAGTAAGAATAAAAAAATATTTTTCTAAACAAAACACATCCACAATAAAAATTAAATATTTATTAAACAAAAGCAAATATGAACTTTTCCTTATTCGGTAACGTAGGTAGAGAAATACATAAATAGGAAAACCACATTAATTTGAAATGTAAATCCAATAAAGTAACCAAGGACTCAAGGCTTTTTAAGAAACTCCATAATGCAAGTGTTAAAAGCAGAGCACACAACTTTGAAACCTTGAAATCCAGCTGCCTTAGCCAAGGTTTTGAAATCTTGTTCGGTCATCTCTCTCCAACCTGTAGTATGAGCCAACATGATGCAGTCAAGGTGGATCACTTGTTTGGAAGCAAGGCTTGTGTCTGGGAGTGCTGGGAGAATACATTCAGCAACAATCACTTTCCCATTTTCTGGAAGTGCTTCGTAGCAAATCTTCAAGATCTTCACGCAGGCCTCTTCACTCCAGTTATGACAAATCCACTATAAGTAACAGCACAAAATGAAATAAGATTTTAATCAATAAATTAAAAGCCTGCTGGGAGGCCGAGAATGCCAAAAACTAATAACCTTCATGAAAATGGCATCTCCTTTTGGAATACTGACGAACATGTCTCCCCCAACATGCTCAATACCTACATCAAATTCAACCATGGATAAAAAAAATTGATACAGGATATAGATTCGGGAAATTATCAATTGTCCACTCAAGATTTGATCCATGATCGAAACTATTCAAAACCTTTTCAAATTATCAGTAGTCAACCAAAAGTTTTGCAAAGTGTATCAATTAATTTTTCACATCGTCATTAATTTTGTCATTAATGCTGTTACAAATTTCTAGGAAAACTAAATAAAATGATCGCTTTATCCTTGAAGCGTCATCAAAATTTAACGATTATGAACAACGAGGAGGATTGTTAATATATTTTACAAACTTTAGGTGACAGCTGATAATTTTATAAGGTTATAAATATTTGGGAGATATGCCAATTTTCCCCTGCGCTAGTTTATATATACCGTTTACTTCTATAGTATTTTTTTAATAGGCAATAATCTGCCTGACAGTATAATTTTGTAATATTATCTTTATTTTTAAATACACTTTTATTTATATTTATTATAACTTAAATAAATCATATAAATAAAAATTAAAATAAAAAATTAAGTATTAAAAAAAAGAATATACGCTTTGATGTGAACAATAAATTAAGCGTGATTATATTTTTCTTATTTTTTAACATGTCTAAATCTTGGGTGGAAATTTTGCTAATTTTCCTATAAAAACATATATTAGCAAACAACAACTATCAATATACACACCCGGGTAAGTTAGAGCATCTTGAATTACATGTGGTCAGTCGAAGTTAATGCCTTTAATTGATGGATACTTGGAGATAATCATGTTAAGTGAGGCACCAATTCCCCCACCAACATCAACAACTGACTTGATGCCTTCAAAGCATTTGTAATTTTCAAATAATTTCTTCATGGTACTGGTAGAATGAGAAAACATTCCATTGTTGAAAATCTTGTTGAATCTTGGATCTTTGCCAAAATACTCGAATGAAGTCATCCCGTAGGCCATGTTGAATGGGATGCCACCTTCAAGTACGGCTTCTTTTAAGTGGTACCTGCACCAAACCACATTAATTTCTGGGGAAATTTAGAACATTAATCCGGATATGAAAAATACATTATCACTTATTTATCAAAATTATGTAATCTAGTCTTAATCAAGATAGGCATATAAGCTTTGTCCATCTCCCTATTTTTTAAAATAAATCAAGATGGACATATGAAAGAGCTCAGAGACTTGATGGAATGGTTTTCAAATGTACTATTACGTGAAAAAAGCCTTGATATCTGTATGAACTTTCGCGAAAAGTTGGTGGTTTGGATATTTTTGGAAAAAAGTTCATTTGTATATTTTTTTACCAGCTCTCCATAAAAATCTTGTCTTGATTCATAAGGCAAAGGTCGGAAAGTGAAACACCGTCTTCATTTTTGGTAAGGAATTTACAGACCGGTGCAGGGCCATAAAGTCTCTCAACTCCGCCACCAGGGAGGGTGTGTAAAGAGCAATTAAGAACTGAGTAGCTAGCCAAAAGACGCAATATCCGATCAAGCATGATATGGGCATCTGAGTTCTTTGTGGGCAGCTGAGAAGCTATGTGTCTTGGAGACATGAAAGCACCTGGGCCGGCTTTAGCAATGACCTCTAAAAGACCAAGCTCGATAGCTGATTTGAGATCCATTGGCAAGACTGAGGCACTGGTTAGTTTTATGGCAAAGAGGTTTGCTTCTTCATCTGAGATTTGGGTTGGAGTCATCTGAGTTTCAGAGCCCATTTTGTTTTTGAGAGAAAGATGAGAGAATGAGTTTAGAGAAAAGGGCTAAAGTCGCTTAGTAGTAAGCTAGAAAAGGGCTGATGGCACTGATCAATAGTAAGCTAGCTACGTGGAGTTATTTATATCATTAAGAGAAGGTTACTTTTCGTCTGTTTGTGTTGCCCCTTTCAAACTTCAAAGTTTGGCAAGTCAAAGAGAACGTCGTATAATTAGAAAGAGGAGAAATGCTAGAAATCTCTGGATTACTGCAAAAAGACCACTCATATTTAAACAGCATCAAGATAGAAAATAAGGTATTGTACATGCTACTATTCATAATAAAGTGATATCATTACTGTTATGATAATATATTTTTTTTGTGGTTAAATATTATTTTTCTTAATAAAATTGGGATTTTTTTTACCTAGACCTGCAAAGAGAGCATGAAATACTCTTCTAAGTTAAAAAAAAAAATGTGAATGATTACAATTGCACGTGGACTAGTTAGTTTCATTATGAATTAGTTTTTTATAGGATTGTGATGCAGTTTAACTATAAAGATTTAATTCAATAACTTTATATTATTCAAAGTTGATTTTTTCAAGTTGAGAGTTTTTTTCAATATTTGTCCAGTATTTAATTAATTTGAGTATTATAATAAATGTGTTTTCTGCTTATGTGATGAATGTCTTGAACTACTCTGTAGACAAAATTGTATTGCATATTTTAATTAATTCCTGATTGATTTATGCACTTAATCTATGACTACCATGGTTCCTAATGAATTGCAATATTTTAAATTCACAAAGAGTGCCGAAATATCTTTAATATTGCTGGAGAATGACTATAAAAAACAATTATTTTTAATTGTCAACATGGGTAAAAAGCGGTAATTAAAAAACTTTAGTTGCATAAACATATATAGGAATTAAATTCGAACAGTTATACTAAAATCAGATGTACAATTGATTTTGCTTTAAAACTTCTCATTCAATCTTCTTTATTCGACTTTTGAAAAAGAAAAAAGAAAAAACTTCTTTTATCTATTAGTTTGTAAAAATTCTAGGATTAATTGATTTTGATAATTAATAAATTAAACAATCCACATGAAAACGATAATTTTCTCATCACTCTATGAATGTATTGTATGTATGTATATGCAAAATTCAATAAAATAATTCTTCGATACATTTCTTTATTAATGAGAAATGACACTTCTAATCTTCTTTATGAAGTTTTGTTTTGAAAAAAGAGTATATTGAAAGTAGCTAGGAAGGCTAGGCGCTGGCTAATTTGAGTCAAATGATTTCAAAGATTCTGTTCAAATTTGCTAAATTGAATTGAATTGAACTGTGAAGTGTACTTAATTGAAAAAGTACTTGTATACGGTTTGAATTAATTTTCCCATGAAATGATGAGGGTATGTCTTAATTTCCTACTCGAGGAAAATTGCTCCTGCCATTGATGACCAAGAAACTGCGTAAATAAATATAACTCTTGTACACACCAACCAGGGATTTCTTAATGCAAAAAATCAGCAAATGAGGATTAAATCCAATACAATACTTTTGACATTCATTCTCAATTTTATCTAGCGATTCTTTATAATATTACGCGCATTCTCTTCGTGCGTTATAATATTCTTTTTAATACTGCGCGCATTCTCTTTGTGCGTTGTAATATTCTTTTTAATACTGTGCACATTCTTTTCGTGCGTAAGAAAAAAATTCTTCTCCCGGTGACTTTTCATCTCTCTCTAAATAAATTTACATATGAATTTGTTATCTTTGATTTTAAATAAAATTTTGATTTGAACTTTTTGTCTTATGAGGTACAAATGAAAAATGACTGGGTGTGGAAATGTTAATCAGAGTATTATCTCCATAAATTGTAAATGTTAACTAAGTAATAATTTTTCTAAAAATTACCTGATCACATGCGTTCGATAATATATATTTTTTTAAAAGAAATCTTAAGCAAGAAATGGTAAAGGAAATTTGTTTTTGAAAAGAAATACGAGATACCCATAGTCTCATTGCTTTTCTGAAAAGGTACAAAACAGGGCTGGGACCTTATATCTGATAGGAAGCAGGTCATAAGTCATATCCCCTGGTCTTAGAAGAATTTCTTTGTTTACGGTTCATAATCAAAACAACAAACATTTTTCAAAAATTGAGAAAACATGGAAGTTTGTCGTTGAGGACCGTTGAATTGCTCTCAGCGAATGATTGCACTTCATACACGTGAGATCCGCCAACACTTTGAGCATTATCTATATCATGAAAGTCTTCACTGCTGCCACCAAATTCGAGTGCAAAGGTGTTGAGATTTGCATAAACTAGACTTACGCCACAGCATTTGAACTTTTGAGGACCTTTTCCGATAACCAACTGATAGCGGATGAAGAAGTCAAATGAGACTGCTGCCCCATCCGATAACCCAATATTCCAACAAGGATAAAATCCAAGTATGACATGATTTGAGTTTACTTGTATATTTATCACATAAAATAGCTTTAAAAAGAAAAATTAAACTATTTTTTTTACATTTGGATTATTTGACTATTGATCTGCAGCTCCACGTGTTTACATGAAGATGCGGACTACAGCCAAGCCAAATTAATGCAGAGATAGAAACGAGACTACCTATGCAGTACTTGATCACATCATATTTTCCTGCTTCGAACTGAGTCCTTAATGCATGAATTTCCTGAAAATTACATATTTAATTATAGGAAAATGCTAGGCAGCGAGAATGCTGAGAGAAGGACGAGAGAAACGGCATACAGTACTGCCGTTTCTCTCGGCCCCACGCCCCACCACGCGAACTTTTGCCCCTTTTGTTTTTTCTTGCTGCTTTTGCTTTTTCCACATTTTTTACTCTTTCTCCCCCACATTTGATTCTAGCTGTCGAAAAGCAACTTTTAAGCCCTTTTCACAAGTTTTTTTGCTCATTCACGTGAAAGGATTGAGTTGGTTTTTTTTTTTTTTCCACATTTTTTACAGCCTCTTTCACCAGCTCCCCAGCATTTTTTTATTTATTCTATTATTTTTTGTTATATGATAATGAAATGATAATGAAATTTTGATTTAGAAATTTTGATTTAGAAGTTTGATTTAGAAATTTTTATGTAGAAATCAAATAATGATAAATTTGATTTAGAAATTTTTAATTTAAATTTTGTGTTGGATTTAGAATTTCTTTTAATATAAATGTTGATTTAGTTTTTTATTTAGAAGTTTTTTAATTTAAATGATGGGTGGGATTTAGGATTTTTTAATTTAAATTTTGTTTCGATTTATTATTTTTTAATTTAATTTTTTAGAATATAATGAATTAAATTATTGGCTCATTTTGTAAAAATTTATAATAATTTATTCTTAAGAATATTAATTATTTTATAAAAATGAAAAATTTGGAACATGAAGATGGAGTCGAAGATTTGGAAGTGGAAGTTTTCATTTGCTGTAGGAAGACAACAATGAATGTGATTAATGTTTGATTTATATTTTGCTCATTTTTTCTAACATTTCGAAATTTGGCTAAATTGAGTTGGTTTTTTTTTTCAACAATGAACATGTATTTTCCTCATTTATACCCAACTAGAAATTTTCACCAAATAATTACCAAGTGTAATACATATACTAACCGATAATTTTTACTAAGTAATTACAATTTTCACTAAGTAATTACCAACAAAAATTTATACCTAACCGGCAATATACCAAAAAATTTTCAGAATCACCCAGCACAAAAAACCATACGATGCCAGTAAATCTGCAATTTTACATGCAAATCAAACCTCAACTGTCAATAAGCCACTATCCAGTGTGCAAATCTAGGCTCAAAGTTCGGAAATTTCTGATGAAGATTAAATTTTGAAGGCGAATCAAATCTCAGTTGTCAATAAGGCACCACCACATGTATTCAACTAATGGTTTTAGTTCCAAACAAAAATAATCCAACAACCGTTTGAAATCTATCTTAAAATTGAATTTAAAGTTGTACAGCCATCGGCGGAAGGTATGAAATTGAAAAGCTACCGAATAAGATAGGTAAAAAAAAAAAAAACGAGAATTTGGCAACTAAAATTTACAAGGGCTGAGGGATTGCAAATTTGCAGCAGGTGAGAACATAGTCGATGGAGAGAGACGAGCAGCACCACCGAGTAGATCTGGAGTAGCAGCGAGCGAGGGAAAGGAGAATAATTACTTACAAAATTACCAACAATTATCAAAAAATAATTACCAACAAAACGGAGAGAGGGAGATGGAGAGAGACGAGGGAAACGGAGAGAGACGAGGGAGACGAGGAGAGCGAGCAGCACCACCGAGCACCGAGCACCGCGAGCAGCGACCACCGACGACCAGTGACCACTGAGTAGATCTAGAGTAGTAGCGAGCGAGAGGAGGAGACGAGGAGTGGTAGAGAGCGAGAAAGAATGGCGGAGGAGACCGTGACCGATTGCTGGCTGGAGACGGAAGAGGCCGTGACTGGTTGCTCTAGCTGGAGAGTGAAGCGAGTCTGCGTCGGAGAGAGAGCAAAGTGAAAGCTAAGGAAAGTGAGGAGTGAATCTGCGTGAGAGAGAGAGAGAGAAAAGTGAAAGCTGAGAAAAATGAAAACTACAGTTTCACGCGCCTTTTCTTCATTTCATTTTTTTAATTTTTTTAATGCTTAATGAGGGAGAGGAACGAAAGGAGAGAAACGGCAGACTAGCAGCACTCTTAATTATAATAATAAAGCAAATGCAAAAGGGAAACCTAAACAGATTCTATGCTATCAGCCTAACAAAACAAGTTCTCACCTTGCAATAAATACATTATAATAACATTTCATACAACTGGCAAAAGTGATCAGACCCGAACTTACATCCCACTCCGAAGAAAATGGCAGGAGAATAAGGATCTTCCTCAAACTCAAATTCACTAGCAACACATAGAGCAAACCCAATGAAGATTTTGTTACTACGACGATGTGGCCGTTGAATAGTTATTGAAGATCCTATAGATTGACTGCTGTACCAGTCTAGTACTTCACTTCCAGGTAGCTATAATATTGCTTGTGAAGTATAAAACAAAAGATCCTATGACACAGTTCCAATGATTAAGCAATTAGGTAGACATTGAGGTAAGAATAATAGTTAAAAGCAGTGATTCAGTTAATTTCAAATCACGGAACGCAAACGTAAAGATTAGAAAAATAAAGAAATAAAAGTTTCTAAAAGTATGAAATATTATTGATAAAAGTATGAATGACAAAGTTAGGAATTTAAAGTCCTTTTATACTAATCTTAAATATCACAAATTTATCAAAATAGGCAAACTCGAAATACTTTTATAAAATAAAATTCTCCTAATTGAAATAAGAAAAATAAAAAAATAGTATTTAAATACTAAAAGCAATAGGAATTAAACTTAGAAAATGACATCGAAAGAAAGGGAATTGGCAGCCAAAGCATGGGGAAAATATTGGCATATTTAGATTAGATTCATCTTGTTGCAGGTTTCGAAATGATATATTATACGGCCCAAACAAATATCTGTAGCTCAAGTTGTGAGAAAAATATCATACACATCCTACATAACCATCCTACATCAATTCCCTTCACTTGGAAGAGAACTCATTGATGCGTAAATTAGCAAGTGTACTAGTCGGCACAAGTAATATAGTAAAGAGTAGAGTATCGTCCTACCAAGATTGTATATCCTATTAGTTACTGAAATTATTCTAACCCTAATTCATTTGAACAATCAAATAGGTGGATTTAGATTAAAAATTAAAATAAAATAAAATAACTAAAAATTAAATAAATATGCAGGCAATAATCGAAATCACCAAGAGATTAAGACACTAGGATATCCGATTTCACCATAACCAATCTAATTTAATCATTCATCTATGCTATTAAAATTTATTACCCATGTTGACAATGAATTTCCCTAATCTATTCAATATCCTCTCTTGAGTAATATAAAAAATATCCTCACATAATAACCCACTATATCTCTATGTGAATTTAAATATGCAAAGATTCATTAAGTTCTATGAAAATTCTTAGAAAAACTGCATGAATCATGTTGGCACATCTCTGTCTTTCGTTCAATTCATGGCATGCATTACACAGAACCAAAATATATAAATCTCCTCTCGATCTCATTATGTATCCTCAAATCATTTAAATATTAGCCAGATATTTAAAAGCGACCAATATTTAAAAGTATTAAACACAATAATGAACACTCAATCATGGAATAATAAATTAAAAATAAAATTGATTTATGGAATTAAATCTTCATAGTTAGTAAAATAAATTAGCTCATGAGAATGAAAATAGAATCCATGAATTTAATTAGGAACATTCAATCAAGATAATAGAGAAAAGGAAAAAAAAGCTCAAGAAGCTTTCTCTCTCCAATCTTTGCAATTGACTTCTCCAAATTGTTGCTCCCAGATTTGCAGCGGTGGCTTCTCTTCTTCTTCTTTTCTTCTTTTTTTTTTTCTTGCTCTCGGTTTTCTCTCCAATTTTCAATTTGTGCGGCTGCCTTTTGTTTTTTTTTTTTCAATCCCCATTGTGTTGCCGCAAGTCTATGCTTTTTGTAGTAGCTTTTATTTTGCACCCTAAACTCCTCCCATGGAAAGGAAAAAAAAAATAAAAGCCAAGCCGCCTCTTTGTAAGCCCATACACGTGAAGCCAACATGAATCAAAGGCCAATGCTTAAGTAATTATGCACCTGACTTGTACAAATAGCCAATAAATCTATACAATTATTCGGCAATAAATCTATTAATTTCTCCTTTAAGCATTATTCTTTCCTCTTTTCTCTTACAATCTGTAATTATCTCCATTAAGCTCCAGTTTGTTTCCTCTTTGCGCTCCCTTTCACTTAAATATTCCCAATATTCCTACAATGACAAAATATAAAAATTAAGATAAAAATTAATATAATAAAATATAATTTAACAAAAAATTAAGTTATGGAAGCATTAAAATAATAAATAAATTATGAGCACATAACTCATCCTCGAGTTATTTCAATACAACTCCTCGTCATCTAGAAGATACTCAAATAGATCAAACACGTTGAAGGTATTGGATATATTCTAATTACTCGATAAATGTATGTAACCTTAATTTTAATCATAAGAATCAATAAGTTTTGCATATCATTACTTACATTTGCTTTGAACTATGAAAAATTAATATTATTTTTATGTATGTTTTTCATGTGAAAACTAATTTCAAAATCTAATTTCATAACTATGACTTTTAACATTTCAATCTATTAAATTTTTATACATACATACATACATACCTGCATACATACATACATACATATATACATATGTTATGCCCTTGTGGTTAAAGCAAACTCATAACCTGCAAAAAAATAAGTAATTAACAATTAAGATGGAAAATGATATTATATATATTTCACTTCCTTTATTTTTTATGAATTGTACATATGCAAAAGAAAAGTAAGACACGTTTAAATATTTATTAAATGTAATACATGCCTAATCGATTTATTAAACTCACTCTAAAAAAATAAAAAGGTAATGTAAATTTCTGTTTATTTTTCTCTTTATATAATAAGATAGCACTTTTGTAATAAATTTACTAAACATGTGTATTCTATTTTTCAAACTTATAGCAATCGGAATAACATAATTTACCAAATGCCTAATTAGATTTTCACTTCGCAGCCTATTTCATCATGCACAATAAAAGTAATTCATTTCATCAACCACTACAATTCCAAACTTGCCTTTAACTAAATAGCATGGCATGTATAAGGGAGAATCTCCGCAGTAGCTAGCGCGTGATCTATAAGAAGAAAGTATCTAGCTGTACTATTGAATTTGTTACTTTGAAATTTATTTCAATTCAGTCGGAGGCTATATCTGTGATGCTAGTAACTTCTCGTTGAAGTGATTTTATGTCCACGAAAATATAATTGAGATTTGCTGAGTTTTGCAAAATCCATTTTTAGCAATCTACTGTTCATATTTGTTTATAATTGTTGTAAATATAAAATAAGTTAGCGACATCAACAAAAGCTTTTAGTGATTTTAAAAGCTTGAAGAGAAACAAAACCAAGAAAACTGCTAAACAACCGGCTTACCTCCTTGTTGTATAATTGATCAAAATAAAAATAAGAAAAAACTGCTTCTCGATCAAAGAAGTATGTTGAAAGATAGTTGCAATTATCTGAAAATAACTACATGATGCCATCGTTGCAGTTCATACTTTTGGGTGTATTGATAAGCTAGGATGGAGGGGCCAATTTCAGTAGTCTTTTGTAAAATTTCAATAAATAATGTTAAAAAAATCTAACTGAACCCCTATATCATTATATATCATCATATTTTATTATCGATCAACATAAAATTTTGCTGGTACACAAAATCTGTAGAGCAATATTACTTCTTATGGAGTTTCTATTTTAAATTACTTCTTCCTTGGAGCACAAACTTCCCTTATTTTTTTGATTCGTTTAAAAATTTGAAAGTTGTATCAAATTTTCCATTCCATTAATAATAAAAGAAAACAATTTCTTTTATTATATTATATAAAACAAGCTTTTTAAAAATTGGATTTCGAGTTTACAAAATAAGTTCTCGGTTATAAGTTCTGTATAGGTAATACAATATGACTACAACTATAATTTTCATCCACACTAAAATGAGAAAAAAAAAATTAGAAATCAAGTCAAAATCGAGAATGTAAATTGTCATTTTAAGAGCACAGGAAGTTGAAGGTATTTCAGATTCAAAATGATTCCCATTGGATGAGCAAGAGCTTTAAATTAAATTTCTGAAAAGTTTGCATTGTAAATGAATTTCGGTCACAGGGAATTTCTTGGGAATAAGAATGGAGGGTTAGTCATGAAATTAAAATGGTGTTGTTAGAAATAGTGATATTTTAAAATATTTTTAATGGTATTTTAAAAAAAAAAAGTTTTAGAAGGAGTTTTTGTTGGGAAAATGTGCTCTTTAAAAGTATATGTGTTTATTTAATTATAATAAATAATTTTTCTGATTAATAAAATAAATGAGATATTTTATTCAAGTATCTTAATTGCATTAATATTTTGAGTAAAGTCCATTTGATCACATTATATGTATTTATGTGATCACCATGTGGATTCACAGAAGACATAAATACAAGTTATCTTATGATTAAATAAATTATGTTCGCAGTTGATAAATAAAGTTGGACACTTTATTTAGGCATAGACTGTAATAAATTCATTGAATGGTTTGTCTTAATCATGTATGAATTTATTGATGTAGTATGACTACATTGAACAGGATCACATATGAGATTTAATTAACCTTGAAATGACTGTCAGACTTATTAAATCTCATAGGCATTGATTTTACTGTAATCTTAATCTTGAGTTAGTTATGATTTCACGATTGTAATTGTTATTCCATTTGAGTTACCAATGGGCACGACACACACTTGTGGTCAAGATTACCCGGTATCTTGGTGGAGGCAATTATGAGTATTGGAGTTATAGATTAATAATATAGAATTTGTACGACACATCTCTTGATGGGTTTTCGGCACTTGATCATAGAATTCTCTGGACAGAGTGTGTCAACATATTTAGTATGTTGAAAATGATCATTAGAGAAAACCAGTAAGTATCAAGGAACAAGATGTAATTAAATCGATTGGACAGTTAAGATATTTTTAATTAATGATGTGGTATAAAGGATTATGTAGTAAAGAAATTAATGTGGCATGGGTCGAATTATTATTCGAGAACACTATGCTAGATAGCATACAATTATGGAGGTCAGTTCCAATCTTTTAGTAGAGTAGATTTGGAATTAAATAATTGAGCTAGTTTAATTACATGCCTAATTATTGTAGCAACTATTGTATGTACCCAATTGATCCCCGGGTTAGCTCATTTAATTGACTGCACCACTACTAGATTAATAAGTAAGATAACTAGCAATTTGGGTCAAAAGCCTAAATATATTATTTAGTGAGAGGCTCCATCAATATACTTATGTGTAAGGGGCCTTATGTTATTTTACAAGGTGGCCCTCTATAGGAAAAAGCAAGTAACGTGTCTTTTATTTTTGGAGCCTAGGGTTTCATTAAAGGGAGATATAAAAAAGCTTATTTTCTCTAAAGAAAAAGAGGCAGCCACTTTATACAGATCGGAGAAAAAGATTTTTTCTCTCTAATCTTGAGAGAAAAATTTTCTCCTGCTAGTTACTATTGGTAGTGATAAAGGCGCCCACACGTCAAGTGCAGATCAAACCTGAGTCATAACCTGGAAGATCATTGGTGACGGATCGTGATCTAACAAGCATGGTGGTGACAGATCGTGATCTGGGAGTCTAATTCACTTCAACGGAAAAAGCGAAGATTGTTTATCTTCTCAGATTTTCAAGGTACGATTTCTAGAATACGAATTCTTATATATTATATGAGATCAATCCTAAAAATTTTTATAAAATTTTAAAAACTGATTTTCCCCAACAATTTTAAAGGTGTCAATAGTCCAACTTTATTTTAATAAATTTAATGAGAGTTAAATTAACTAATAATAAAACTACTGATATTGATTAGTGTAGATTTCCCCCCAATTAAGATGAAATAGTTGTGGATTGTCAATTATGAATAGTGTATAGGCTGAGAGCATTTGCAAAGTAGGAGTTCTCTCCCGTTTTCAAAACAGATAATTCACTTTTCTTCACCAAAAGCATACCCAACTTGTTGTTCTAATCAGTTGTAAATGCATTTTGACATTAATAATCATTAATTGTATTGCACCGGCAAAGCTTCCTTGAGGACAGTGCTCTAATATCTTAGCACATGCCTTCACGCTTTGGGCAGATCTTGGGTTCATCTTCTGCACATGATGAGGAGAGGGGATTTGATCTCAACAGTACTCCAACCATAACGGAGGAAGAGGAGATTCAAGGGTTACTAATTCTCTGTTTTGTCGATGGTTTTGCAACTTTTTTTCACTGCTCCTTGAGTGATTCTAGTGTCCTCTGCACAGTTTGGGTACCAAGATCAACAACAAACAATAAGAACATAAAAATGACTAAAGAAAATAACACAAGAGATTTACGTGGCTCGGCTTCGTTAGGCCTACATCCACCAGGTTAAACACACTCGTGCCGAGTTTATTGATCACTAAGGATTTTACAATGGAAGTACACTCATTCTTAGAAGTTATTGATCTTAAATTTGTCCCTCCCCGAAAACTATTAAGTGTTTCCTAAACCCAACCACTATGATTCACAGTTGCACCTTCGCCTTCCTCCTAGAAGCCCCTTTGGCTTGCCTCCATTGCTGCCCCTTTGGTTGCCTCTCTTCAGCCTGCCTGTTTTGCCGCTCACTAGATTTTTTGCCCTTTTGTAAAGTAACTCCCTCAAATGATTTAACTACCTAAATAACTACCACAGCGGTAATCTATCATCATGGTTAGTTATCCAACCATTAAGTCCTATACATAGTTATTTAATCGTCATGGGTAGTTCCAACCACGTCACAAAGCCTAAATATGGTGCCACGTAAATTAAAACTCCAACACTAGATCCGCCTCTTGTGACATATGTGTACCCCAACTACCTCGCCGATACACCTCAGCTACCTACCACATTCCTTATGGAGGTATGAATTTATAACCATAACTTACACTGTGTTTTTATTTACCTTGCAACTAAATCCTAAGCTTTTAGGTGATGTTCGGTTGTAAGAAATATGGGAGTAAAAGAGAGAAGAGGAAGAGAGAAGAGCAGAGAAGAAATGAGAGAAAAGTAGAAGGGAGTTCAATTCATATAGTTGGGTATCAAATTCTAAGAGAAAAGTAATTACATGTTTTTTTTTTATTTGGACAACTTTAACCTTTAATTTTCAATATTTTAACTAATTATGTGTATTTTAAATTTTTTTTAGAAAGTCATTATTTAACACCTAATTTATTAATCGAAATCATTGTTTAACTATTTATTCCCATTCAAATAGCCAAAATTGAATAATGATTGAGGAAGAGGATTTAGATCCACAACAAGAATTCAGATCTTTAGCGACCAACTTTTTAGTAACAAAATTTTTTCATCACCTTAGGTGTCTTTTAACGATGAAAAAATAATTTGTTGCTAAATATGTAAAAAAAAATTCATATTTATTTCAAGTGTTTAGCAATGGATTTTTTTCAACGAATTTCTTTTTGTCGCTAAATGTGTATTTTTAGGGACGAAATTTTATATTTTTAGAGACAAAATTATAAATTCGTCGCTGAAAATATTTGTTTAAGTCAAAATTTAGACCTTTTGTAATGAAATTTACATTCAATTGCTGAACATGTACTTTTAGCGACAAAATTTAGATTTCGTAGCCTTCTTCTCATGGTAGTTCGTTCTCTGTCATATTTGTGATACGCAGACTCAGATTACTCAAGGATAGCTTCACTCTTAAGTGTTATAGATAGCTATTTCGGACTATAGTGTCTGTATATATTTAAGGTCTTATGACAAGATAAGAATAAAGGCAAACAGTCATAACTCAAGTTAAATATTTTCAACAAAGACCATGTCAATTCAAAACCTTGAGTCAAAGTAGAGATTGAATTGTCATTCATGTGCTTTTGAAGAAAGGTTAAATAACTCAAATCAAAACTGATTCAAGGCTTTCAAATCTTTAAAAACATGAAAAATTACTTGTCATCTAAAAATCAGAACACAAAAACAATGATTTAAAATTAAAATTTATAAATACATGTCCAATATCTAATGCACAAATGAATGATTTAAAAAAAAAAACATTTTGACTTACATAAAAAACACACCTAAAGCTTTCTTTAAAGATTCAAATCATTTGGAGTCTAAAGCTTTTGTGAAAATATTTGCAAGTTGTTTTTTTGTATCAATGTATTCTAAGGACACGGTCTTGCCCTCAACTGAATCTCTAATAAAGTGATGACGAATGTCAATATGCTTAGTCCCAGAGTGTTAAACAAGATTTTTAGAAATATTGATAGCACTAGTGTTCTCATAAAACACAATTAAAGTATCCTGAACCGTACTATAATCTGCAAGCATATATTTCATTTGCAAACCCAAAAAGTAAATCAATTCTCCCACCATGCTTATCTCAAATTCCCTTTTTCATTTGACTCACGAATTCATGCACATGATCAAAAGAAGTAGAACCAAACACTATATCATCAACATAGATTTGAACAACTAAAATCACTGGATTAAGTTGCTTAATAAATAGTGTTCTATCTACTTTCCCTCGCTTATAGCTATTTTCAAGCACTAATTCAGTCAACCTTTCATACCAAACTCAAGGAGTCTGCTATAAACCATACAAAGCATTTTTCAAATTAAAAATATGGTTTGGGAAATAGGGGTCTTCAAAACCTTTAGGTTTTTTAACATAGGCTTCTTCATTTAAGATGCATTTAAAAAGACAATCTTTATATCCATTTGAAATAATTTAAAGTCTATTAAATAAGCAACTAAAAAAACAAAATGAATAGATTCAAGTCTAGCAACAAATATAAAGGTTTCATCACAGTCAACACCTTCAATTTGCGTGTAGCTTTGTGCAACGAACCTAGAGAAATCATCTACACACACAAATGCATACCTTTTTCCAGCCAAACATTCAACCTGTATTGGTCCCATAAGGTCCATATGAAGTAGTTTTAGCACCTTTGATGTTGCTCTATCCTGAATGGCTTTATGGGACGCCCTTTGTTGTTTGCCAGATTGGTCTGAACCACATATCCCTGGTTATTTCTTCTTGAGTATTGGAACACCTTTGACAGCACCTGTTTTCACAATTTTAGTTAGTAACTTATAGTTCAAGTGACCAAACTTTTGATGCCATAATTCTATGTCATCAAGAGTGGTCTTATGACAAATAATTGAGCTAATCAATTTATAACGATGATCAAATGATCGATGTCCTTTCAAAATCCAATTTCCATTAACATCAAGAATGCGACATTTTTCCTGTCAAAGTTGACAAACAAGTTTTGGTTATAAATTTGACTAATGCTATGTAAATTTGCTTTAAGATCCTCTACATGCAAACATTGTCATGTTTTAGAAACCCTTCCAAATTTAAAGTTCCCTTTCCAAGCACTCGACTTTTCACACCATCAACAAAAGTTACATTTTCTCGATCAAGTTTTTGATAATTGATCAAGGCACTTCTATCACATGTCATGTGTCTAGAACAACTACTATTAGAGTACTAAAAATCAGTAGTGCAAGTTCTCAAGGAAGTAAAGGAAACATAAGCTTTATAATCAATCTTCCTCATTCAAGTAGTTCTAGGTTTATTTGCACTTGTCTCAACCTTAGGTCTAGGTGTCATCCTAGGTTTTCCATGGGAATGATAAAAAAACATAGCCTTTTTCATATATTTAATGAGCTTGAAGCAATTAGGTCTTATATGTCATTTCACATGACAAAAATGACAAGAGGGAATAAACTTGTTGCTCTTACCTTGATGAACTAGTGAAGAATGTGCAATAGCTTTACCTTTTTGAAGATATGAGAATTTAACTCTTGGTGGAGAAGCTGTTTGTGAATAAACTTTAATAAACACACCTTGAGAATTCAAGTCTTTACCATGTTGATATCCAAGACAATGATGATCTAAGCTAAATTTGCAAAAGTGACAAGATATGGTTTAATTTCTGAGTTCCAGAATTCATCATCTTAAGTGACTTTTTGGTATTCTCTAATTTGGTCATTACTGCAAGTGAGTGGTTATCTTTGTCAGTAAGTAAAGACTTGTAATGAATTATCTCACTCTTAAGTTTTGCCTTATCATCTAAAAGATTGGATACTTAAGTCATCAAGATCACATTCTCATTGTAGACTTCTTTCCATTTAGTAAACATCATCTTATAGCTTTCATAAAAACTTTCTTGTTATTTATATCAATGTCACTGACGTCGTTATCTGAATCATTATTCGGGATAACATATTGCACAATTGTGTCAAGACGGGAATCAATGTCTTCCTTGTAAGAAGCTAAGTGCGAGGCTTCATTAACATATTGCACAATTGTGGATGCATCTCTGATGTTTGATTCATGTTTACTGCTATCATTATGCACAACAAGTCTTCCAACAAGGTCTTCTTCATCAATACTATCGTTTGAATCATCATCACTCCAAGTGGATTGCATTGCCTTCTTGTGCATAATAGTGTTAGCACATTGTGCTTGTATATGTCTTATGCCTCCATATTCTCTACATCGAATACCCTCAAGTTTGTTAAAATCAAACAATTTAGAATTAGGGTAAGAAGAACCTTCTTGAGCTGTTGGAGCCACTTATGTAGAAGTCTTCCTTCGTTTGTTGAAGTTCTTCTTTTCTTGAAATTCTTTGCAATAAGTGCAAGAGAATTATCAATGTACACATATGGATCATCTTTCTCACTTGGTTTGGCGATGGGAACCTGTGTTTTCACCTGCAAAACAATACCTTTTTCTTTTTTGAAATTCAAATTCTAGTAGTTAGTCTCATAAACCATTAATTTTCCTATAAGTGAAACTTTAGTCATGGTAGACATATCAACATATTCTTCAATGGCCAAAATTTTAAGATGATATCTAGGAAGGCAGATCTTAAGATTTTTCTACAAATTTCTTCCTCAGAAATAGGTTTTCCAAGAGCAAAAAAATCATTAACCATAGCAAGGATTCAAAAATTAAATTCATATATGGTTTCATGTTCATGCATTTTCAGATTTTCAAAATCAGATGTAAGTTTCTGAAGTTTAGAACGTTTTACCATATTGTTGCCTTCAAAAGTACTTTGGAGTATATCCCAAGCAGCTTTGGATATCTTGCATGTAGAAATTAGTTGGTGTCGAAACACATCAACTCCATTCACAATGGAATTAAGTCCTTTTTCATTATATCCAAATACATCAAGTTCATCATTAGTCTACTCTCTGACTGGCTTGAGAGATTCTATACCATCTTTATCAATTTTGATAGGTGTAGTATATCATGTGAGTACGCATTGCCAAACTCTTTCATCAATAGTTGTCAGATAAATTTACATCCTTTGCTTCCAATAAGCATAATTCGTCTCATTTAGTACAAGTGGACAAGCCAAAGAGCCTTCCTCTCTTTGCAAAAACTCATACCTGTAAAATAGATCTAGATTTCAAGAATCTCACCAAATAGTTAGTGTCCCGCTCTGATACCAATTGAAAGGAATTTAGATATATCACAAATAGATGTAAGCAATTAAAAACAAAAAAATTAACAACTTAATTAATTTTCAGGAAGTATTGTTTACAGTTACTGTTTACGATTACTGTTCATCCGCATAAAAAATTTCAATTTTCTAAAAACACAAAAAAATGCAGAAAATAAATGACACTGAGATTTTTACGTGGTTCGGATTAATCAATCCTACATTCACGAGGGCACGCCCAGATGAAAAACAATTCACTAAGTTTACAACCTATAGATTTACTAAACTTAAGACTCTCACTTACAATTTATCAGCATATAGTTTTCTCAACCTTAGACTGAATTTGCTTCTCTTGAATAATCGCTACCCTTTTTGATTCACGATCTTTAAGGCACTTCACAAAGTGATCAATAGCAATTCTTCAATGTCTAGTGATTCAAGATCCACATAGACTCTCCACAGAGATGAAAAGAAAAAAAGAAAACAAATCAATACAACATTATCCACCAAATCCGGATTCTCTAGGGAGGGAGCCGAATTTTGCTTCTCTACTTTATGCTCTGTGTTATGCGTACCTTCAATTGTGAAATATCTCTCTTTATATAGGCACTAGGGTTTCAGCAAAATAGCAAGTCTTAAAAGACTTGGATTCTTTCCAAATAAGAGTTTCTTTCCTTTTATAATTCCCATGAATCTGAATAGGAATAAATTTGATCTTCTTTCCTTGCTTGTCTACCAAGAAATATCTAAAGCATTTAATGAACTTCCTATTTGAACCAACTTTTTACTTTAAATAGATCTCATGCGCCAACTATAGAGTTCTATCATTAATTGACTTGCTAAATTAGACATCTAATTAAATTAGGAAACAATTATTCCTAATAAATTGGAATCTCACTAAATTAGGGAACTAATAAATTAATCTTTATTACAAGATTTGTAATAAATAAAATTTCAATTTAACTAGACTTGCCATAAGATGCCAACTCTATAAATAATGGATTTAACACTTAGTTTCGTCACTAAATATGTACTTTTAGTGATGTAAATTATATTTCACCACTATATATGCACTTTCAGCTAAAACAAATTTGTATTTCTTCATTAAAAAATGTGAAAATTTAAAAAATTTTGACGAATTATTTTCTTAAAATTAAGTTTGACCTATGAATTTTAAATTTCGTTGTTGAAAACTTTAGTACTCTATTTATATATCATTTAGTTCATTTCTTTCATTCTTTCATTCTGTCATTCTCTCATTCTCTTACTTTTACTCTTTAATTATCTCATCTCTAAATATATAATTCTCATTTTCTAATTTAATCTCTACTTCTTTTTTCTTTTACTTTTAACATGGTGTAATTCTTTTATTTTTATTTACCTTATTTATTACAACTTATATTATTATTATTATGATTGTGTTTATTATGTTAACTAATTATTGTGTGTTTGTTTATAAAGAATATTGAAGATCAATATCAAGAAATATGTATTCTTTTGTGACAATTTTCTTTCAGAAAAATAGATATTAAATTTTGAAATTATTATTTTCATCAATTATGATAATTCTTTTTAAATTATTTAATTCTCTTTTTATCATAGTAGTGTTAATTATCATTGTAATTCAATATAAAAAATGATAATATTTTAACAATAGTAATAACAATTAAATGATAGAAAAATAATATCTTTTAGCAATGAAATAATTTTTATCGTTAAAAGTATGCATTTAGCAACGAAATGTTATTTGTCAGTAAAGATACTTTTAGCAATGAAATTTAAAAATTCGACACCAAAGACCTAATGCAACGCTCATATTGCGACAATATGGTGACGAAGTTTTTTTTTCATCACTATAGCCTCTAGAAATGTGATGCCGGATGCATCGGTACGTACTTTAGTTGTAGACCTACTTGCGAAGGATGAAAAATATCGTAAATCTAGCCTTGCTACCTTCCTTTCCTGATCACATGCTGACAAGTCACAAGGCATTAATGAGAGGAATGTTACTCTGATTGGCATTTATTTTCAAAGGAGAGGTCAATGTGGTGAACTTTTGGGAAGAACAATTGGTCATTGATTATTCTTAGGGCCAGTTTAAAAATATTGTACTTTCTAAAATAATTGCTATTAGCTGTGCTGTATAAATAATCAGTTGTAAAGAGAATCAGTTAAATATTTGGTAAATTTTATTTTCAGAAGTATTGTGAGTTTTGAAAGCAGTTATGGACGTTTGGTAAATTTTACTATTAAATTGCTGAAAGAAAACAAATAACTAAAATGTACATAATGTCGCATAAAATTTATTTACACAAATAAAAACATGTACAAATAATATTTTTAATTATGTATTACAACAATTTTTACAAAAAATAAAAATTATAATATATTGATTTTATTTTTTTATTTTTTATCTTAAAAATTTGATAATTAAATTTATAATATCGAGAAATAAATTTAATAGTAATTCGACTAACAAATTGATATTAATAAATTTATATTGATGAATTCTAATAAAAATTTATTAAAATATTGGTTTTGTTTCCAATTTGAATAAGTATAATTTTGGGTTTAGGTAATAATTTTAAGGATAATTATGATATTTTATTAAAGGATAAAATTGATTTTCAAAATCAAAATTTGAAAGCCTGCTTTTCAAAATCAAATGTAAAATGGACCGATTTCGACGAAAGTTATTTTTTTTTTACCAAACACTAAAATTAACCTTTAGATTTTCAAAATCACTTTTAAACTTTTTAAAAGCAATCTTAAACAGACCTTCAATATGATTGCCAAAGAGTAGATAACCTGATTACAAGTTCTTTTGGAGATGACTCAGATTTTGAACAGGCTCTTGTTTGTAACCTCTCTATCATTGCCTTTGATAATATTTATATTAAGCTGAAAATTCCTTTGATGGCACTTGAATTTGACGTTGGTTGTGGCACATTTGGGCTCAAGAGCTCTAGAATAACTCTTGATATACTGGAAACAACATTATATCACTTACAAAACAAGAGGGGTGAAATTTGGTTAGAGTTTTCTTAAATTTTTAACCAAAATTAGAAATTCGTCAGCAGTGTAATGTTAGTAAAAAGCTGGCATGATCATTGATCTATTTCATGGTACTGATAATTTAGCCAGCTAATTACTTGCATAATTATAAGTGAATTATTTAATGAGAGAAATATTATAGTCCACAGAGTCACACTATTAAATTCCAGCCTTACTACTGTAAAATAATAGTTGTTGGTTAAATAAAGAAACTACTTAACACCAAATTCTTGTTAAGAGTTTAAGACATTTTTTTTAATGAATATTTATCACCAAATTTTGTGATTTATTACCTCGTTATTAATTATATGTCTTGGTTCTATTAAAAAAACAATGTCGTTGGTTAGGGGCAAAAAATGCTGAAATCAAAAGCGCAACTGCAAAGTTAAAAAAAAAAAAAGCCCTCTTATTTGTATGACAAGACCCCGACAAAGATGAAAATACCCTTATTTACAAAATTAAAGTATTTGAGCTCCAAATCCATTTTCTATTTCTTAATTATTTTTTTAAAAGGCAAAGAAGTGGGCAAATCGCATGTCAAATTTTCAGGCCCTATTTTCTTTTCAGGTTCTCATATTAGTGCATCTAAACACACTAAAAATCCGTAGAACGCTCAAAATCATCTTCTTTTCAATGCTGAGAAAAATATATTAGATGAATCTTGAAAGAAATTTAAATCTATCAGAAATAGATATAGGCAATTAAAAACCAAAAATTAATTACTTAATTAATTTTTTTGGAAGTACTTTTCATCATTCTTTTTATCGTTCTTTTCGCTATCGCATTATCATTTTCATTTATCTTACTGTTCACGTTTTATGGTTACTGTTTATTCGCATAAAAAAATATTAATTTTCCAAAAACACAATAAAATGTTGAAAATAAATGACATGAAGATTTTTACGTGGTTCGGATTAATCAATCCTACATCCACGAGGCCACGTCTAGATAAAAAGTAATTCATTAAGTTAAGATGTTACAACTTATGGATTTACCAAACTTAAGACTCTCACTTACAGTTTATCACCATACAGTTTACTCAATCTTAGACTGAATCCGCTTCTTTTGAATAATTGCTACTTTCTTGATCCACGATGCTCAAGGCACTTCACAAAGTGATCAATAACAATTCTTCAACGTCTAGTGATCCAAGATCCACATAGACTCTTCACAGAGATGAAAAGAAGATAAGAAAACAAATCAACAAATGAACACAACATGATGCACCAAATTTGGATTCTTTGGGGAGGAGACCGAATTTTGCTTCTCTGTTTTATGCTCTGAGTTATATGCCCTTCAATTGTGAAATACTTCTCTTTATATAGACACTAGGGTTTTGCCAAAATAACAAGTCTTAAAAGATTTGGATTCTTTCCAAATAAGAGTTTCTTTCCTCTTATAATTTCCATGAATTTGAGTATGAATAAATCTGGTCTTCTTGCCTTACTTGTCTCCTAAGAAATATCTAGAGTATTTAATAAACTTCGTATTTGAACCAACTTCTTACTCTAAATAGATCTCATGCGCCAATTATAGAATCCCACCATTAATTGACTTTCTAAATTAGACATCTAATTAAATTAGAAAACAAATATTCCTAATAAATTGGAATCTTACTAAATTAGAGAAGTAATAAATTAATCCCTATTACAAGATATGCAATAAATAAACTTCTAATTTAACTAGACTTGCCATAAAATGCCAACTCTATAAATAATACCTTAACAATCTCCCCCTTTGGCATTCTTGTGGCAAAAGCAATCCAACACAAGTCTCCCATGAACTTTGGCGCTAAGATATGAATATGAAACAAGCATAAAGACAACAAGGAACTAACCAAAATAATTGGCAATTAGCATGTTAGTTCATAAAAATAAACCAAGGCAAGAATTAAAAGAAAATGCTAATTTTATTGATCAATAAATGGAAAGACAACATTAAGCAGAAAATTAAGAGTAATAAAAAATAAACTCCCCCTAAGAACTAGAATACGAAAATAAATTACTCTCCCTAACTTATTGCATTGAGCAATTGAAGACTTGAAACAAATTACTCCACCTCTTTTGCCAAAAGATTGCAAAAGGGAAGAATCTGAAGCACCCACAAACATAAATTTCATAGAAGAGGAATGAATAAATATAAACCAACTCAAACAAGTCAGAAACAAAGAGGAAAATACCAAAAATGAAATCCCATGCATGATACTTTACAAAACAGACACACAGTGCAGAGTAGCAAACTTCAAAATTCAACTGGGAATGAATGAGACAGAATCAGAATGCGATCTATATACATTTGGAAAGCATATGGAATCAATTTTTCACTGGATTTTACAGAACCAAATTTAGAGTTCTGTAGACAAAGTTATGACCAAAAGATCACAACATTCTCAGTTATAATGGGAAAAACTTGTTAATGCACTTTAGAAAAAAAATGTAACTCTTAAGCCCTAAAAACAAATCATCATGAAAGAACAGGAGAATGCACATGCATCATGATTTTTTTAAAATTTAAAAAATGCATTGATAATGAAATTGAACAAAAAATGTCTAGGAATTTTTGACAACAAGCATTAATTATGTAATCAAGACTCTAATTTTCTCAATTAAGCAAAGATTAGAGAAATTTAGGCTTGTGTGCGTGAGTGTGCAAACAACTCAATCTAAACTTTTTTCCCAAAAATTCATCAATTTTCACAGTCAAGCTTTTAAATATAAAATATAGAGTTGGTCAAACTAACATTATCATCTTGATCTCTAGTTTTTGACCATTTTAATTGACAGACCTTCTCTTTTTCTTTTTTTTTTATAGCAAAGACTTTTTTTTTAAACTATGGTCAGGAGTTTTCACTCTACCCCTTAAGGTAGCCTTCTTCTTATGGTAGTTCGTCCTCTGTTATATTTGTGATACGCAGACTCAGATTACTCAAGGATAGCTTCACTCTTAAGAGTTATAGGTAGCTATTTCTAACCACAGTATCTGTAAATATTTGAGGTCTTATGACAAGATAAGAATCAAGGCAAACAGTCATAACTCAAGTTAAATATTCTCAACAAAGACCATGTCAATATCAAAACCTTGAGTCAAAGTAGAGACTGAATTATCATTTATATGCTTTTGAAGAAAGGTTAAATAACTCTAATCAAAACTTATTTAAGGCTTTCAAATCTTTAAAACATGAAAAATTGCTTGTCGTCTAAAAAACGAAACACAAAAACAATGATTTAAAAATAAAATGCATGTCCTATATCTAATGCACAAATGCATGAATTAAAACTAAAGAAAAATATTTTTACTTACATGGAACACACAACTAAAAGTTTCCGTAAAGATTCAAATCGTTTGGAGTCGAAAGCTTTTGTGAAAATATATGCAAGCTGTTTTTCTGTATCAATATATTCTAAGGACATGGTCTTGCTCTCAACTGAATCTATAATGAAGTAATGACGAATGTCAATATGCTTAGTCCTAGAGTGTTGAACAAGATTTTTAGAAGTATTGATAGCACTCGTATTGTTACAAAACATAGTCAAAGTATCCTGAACCATACCATAATCTGCAAGCATTTGTTTCATCAACAAACCCAAAAAGTAAGTCAATTCTCCCACCATGTTTATCTCAAATTCCTTTTTCATTTGACTCACGAATTCATGCACATGATCAGAAGAAGTAGAACCAAACACTATATTATCAACATAGATTAGAACAACTAAAATCCCTGGATTAAGTTGCTTAATAAATAGTATTCTATTTACTCCCCCTCGCTTATAGCCATTTTCAAGCAAAAATTTGGTCAACCTTTCATACCAAGCTCGAGGAGTCTGCTTTAAACCATATAATGCCTTTTGCAATTTGAAAACATGGTTTGGGAAATAAGGGTCTTGAAAATCTTTAGGTTGATCAACATAGGCTTATTCATTTAAGATGCCATTCAACAAAACACTCTTAACATCCATTTGAAATAATTTAAAGCCTATTAAACAAGCAACTAGAAAAAGAAAATGAATAGATTTGAGTGTAGCAGTAGATGTAAAGGTTTTATCAAAATCAACCCATGCATACCTAGAGAAATCATCTACACACACAAATGCGTACCTTTTTCCAGCAAAAATTTCAACTTGCATTGGTCCCATAAGGTCCATATGAAGTAGTTGTAACACCTTTGATGTTGCTTTATCCTGAATGGCTTTATGCGATGCCCTTTGTTGTTTTCCAAATTGACATGAGCCACATATTCTAAGTTGTTTCTTTTTAGGCATTGGAACTCCTTTTACAACACCTGTTTTCACAATTCTAGTTAGTAATCTGTAGTTCAAGTGACCCAACTTTTAATGCCATAATTCTGTGTCATCAAGAGTGGTCTTATGACAAATAATTAAGCTAGTTAATTTATAACAATGATCAGATGATCGATGTCCTTCCAAAATGTAATTTCCATCAACATCAAGAACGCGACATTTGTTCCTGTCAAAGTTGACAAACAAGTTTTGATCACAAATTTGACTAATACTGAGTAAATTTGCTTTGAGATCCTCCGCATGCAGAACATTGTCAAGTTTTGGAAACCCTTCCACATCCAAAGTTCCCTTTCCGAGCACTCGACTTTTTACACCATCAACAAAACTTACATTTTCTCGATCAAGTTTTTGATAATTGGTCAAGGCACTTCTATCACCTGTCATGTGTCTAGAACAACCACTATCAAAATACCAAAAATCAGAGTGCAAGTTCTCAAGGAAATAAAGGCAACATAAGTTTTATAATCAGTCTTCCTTATCCAAGTAGTTTTAGGTTTATTTTCACTTGTCTCAACCTTAGGTCTACGTGTCATCCTAGGTTTTCCATGAGAATAATTAAAGAACATAGCCTTTTTCATATATTTAATGAGCTTGAAGCAATTAGGTCTTATATGTCCTTTTACATGACAAAAATGACAAGTGTGAATAAACTTGCTGTTCTTACCTTGATGAACTAGTGAAAAATGTCCAACAACTTTACCTTTTTGAAGATATGGAAGTTTAACTGTAGGTGGAGAAGTTGTTTGTGAAGAGGCTTTAACAAACACACCTTGAGAATTCGAGTCTTTACCATCTTGATATCTAAGACCATGATGATCTGAGCTAGATGCCAAGTGACAAGATATGGTTTAATTTCTGAGTTCTAGAATTCATCATCTTAAGTGACTTTTTGGTATTCTCTACTTCTATCATCACTGCAAGCAATTGGTTATCTTTGTCAGTAAGTAAAGACTTGTAATGAATTACCTCGCTCTCAAGTTTCGCCTTATCATCTAAAAGATTGGATACTTGAGTCATCAAGGTCTCATTCTTATTGTAGACTTCTTTCCATTTAGTGAACATCATCTTGTATCTTTCTTGTCATTTATATCAATGTCAATGACGTCGCTATCTGAATCATTATTCTTGTTAACATGTTGTACAACTGTGTCAAGACGGGAATCAGTGGCTTCCTTGTAAGGAGCTAAGTGTGAGGATTCAGATGTGGATGCATCTCTGATGTTTGATTTCTATTTGCTGCTACCGTTATGCACAACAAGTCCTCCAACAAGGTCTTCTTCATCAATGCTATCATTTGAATCATCATCACTCCAAGTGGATTGCATTGTTTTCTTTTTCATGAGAGTGTTAGCACATTGTGCTTGTATATGCCCTATGCCTCCACATTCTCTGCATTGAATACCCTCAAGCTTGTTAAGATTAAATAATTTAGAATTAGCGTAAGAAGAACCTTCTTGAGCTGTTAGAGCCATTGATGTAAAAGTCTTCCTCATTTTGTTGAAGTTCCTCTTTTTCAACACCTTTTTGAAATTCTTTGCAATGAATGCAAGAGAATTATTAACATACACATATGGATAATCCTTCTGACTTGGTTTGGCGACAGGAACCTATGTTTTAGCCTGCAAAACAATACTTTTTTCTTCCTTGCAATTTAAATTCAAGTAGTTAGTCTCATAGACCATCAATTTTCCTATAAGTGAACTTGTAGTCATAGCAGACATATCCGCATATTCTTCAATGGCTAAAATTTTAGGATGATATTTAGGATGGACAGATCTTAAGATTTTTCAGCAAATTTCATCTTCAGAAACAAGTTTCCTAAGAGCAAAAAAATCATTAACCATAACAAGGATTCTATAATGAAATTCAGATCTAGTTTCATGTTCATGCATTTTCAGATTTTCAAAATCAGATGTAAGTTTGTGAAGTTTAGAATGTTTTACTGTATTATCGCCTTCAAAAGTACTTTGGAGTATATCCCAAGCAGCTTTGGATGTCTTGCATGTAGAAATTAGTTGGTGCTGAAACATATCAACTCCATTAACAATTGCATTAAGTCCTTTTGCATTATACAGACGTATTAAGTTCATCATTAGTCCATTCTTTGACTGGCTTGGAAAATTCTACACCATCTTTATCAATTTTGATAGGTGGAGTATATCCTATGAGTACGCATTACCAAACTCTTTCATCAATAGCTGTCAGATAAATTTATATCCTTTACTTCCAATAAGCATAATTTGTCCCATCTAGTACAGGTGGACGAGCCAAAGAGCTTCCTTCTCTTTACAAACTCATACCTATAAAATAGATCTAGGTTTCAAGAATCTCACCAAATAGTTAATGTTCCGCTCTGATACCAATTGAAAGAATTTAGATCTATCAGAAATAGATATAGGTAATTAAAAACTAAAAATTAATTACTTAATTAATTTTTTTGGAAGTACTGTTCATCATTCTTTTCAAGTTTCTGTTCTCCAATCGCTCACAATTACTGTTTAGAGTTACTGTTCACAGTTACTGTTCATCCACATCAAAAATATTAATTTTCCAAAAACACAATAAAATGTTGAAAATAAATTGCACGAAGATTTTTACATGGTTCGGATTAATCAATCCTACATCCACGAGGCCACGCCCAAATGAAAGCAATTCACTAAGTTGAGATATTACAACCTATGGATTTACCAAACTTAAGACTCTCACTCACAGTTTATCACCATACTGTTTACTCAACCTTAGACTGAATCCGGTCTCTTGAATAATTGCTACCCCTCTTGATCCACGATCCTCAAGGCACTTCGCAAAGATCAATAGCAATTTTTCAATTCTTCAACGTCTAGTGATCCAAGATTCACATAGACTCTCCACAGTGATGAAAAGAAGATAAAAAAACAAATCAACACAACATGATGCGCCAAATCCGGATTCTTTGGTGAGGAGACCGAATTTTGCTTCTCTACTTTATGCTCTGTGTTATATGCCCTTCAATTGTGAAATACTTCTCTTTATATAGACACTAGGGTTTCACCAAAATAACAAGTCTTAAACACTTGGATTCTTTCCAAATCAAGAGTTTCTTTCCTCTTATAATTCCCACGAATCGGAATATGAATAAATCTGATCTTTTTGTTTTACTTGTTTCCTAAGAAATATCTAGAGCATTTAATAAACTTCCTGTTTGACTTTCTAAATTAGACATCTAATTAAATTAGGAAACAAATATTCCTAATAAATTGGAATCTCACTAAATTAGGGAATTAATTAATTAACCCCTATTACAAGATATGCAATAAATAAACTTCCAATTTAACTAGACTTGCCATAAAATGCTAATTCTATAAATAATGACCTTAACAAATCTAACTCCAATTAAGGTAATAGTACTTTCAAACTTAAACTTTGTGTTTCATGTCATTCTCCTCAACTGACTAAATTATTAAAGTGTTGCTATAATTTATGGTTTATGTGTATTATATTTTTTGTTTATTTCCGATAATGTAATGATGCTAAGGTTATAATATAGAAATATTAAGTTATTACTATGAAAAAGTCCAAATTTATTGCTACAAACTATGAAAAAAAAATTATTGTTCGTAAAAAATACCAGATGATTATAAGCCCCCACATTATGTAATGGTCAAGTAAGAGTAATGGTTGTGCAAATACATGAGGGTCAAGTAGGGGTCTAGAATAGGGGTCGTGTTAATGATAATTAAGATAGGTAATTACGCAGATAGATGATTTTATACTTTTTAACATTGTGTTTATTACTTTGTCTTAGGACTACGTACTTCATTCGTGTAGCTGCGATTCAAAGGTGAATGGATCAAGATAAATGGTGATTACAAGTTCATTATTCAGAGGCTAGGGGAATCGAGGTGCACCGTTCAATCACTCATGAACAATTAGTTGCAACAATTGCACAACTCATTGTGTTGGACTTGTTTGAATATAATATTACCATGAAGTTTAAAATATACTGCTCCCGATCCTACAGAACCGTTAGAAATAGCTTCAAATATAGATGTTTCTTTGTTTTTGGGAGAAAACCGCAGCTAAAAGACCTGAATACCTCTTTGCGTGATATATTTACTATGTTCAGTCCGTCAATACAAATATTTGATATGGGGATAAATGATCGATGCCAATAGAGAATATAGATGATAGAAAAATGAATGGTGCTAGTTGGCAAGATCATCATTTTAACCTAAGCTTTGTACTGGTATCTTTAGCTACGTTTCAATTTACCGATGCAAAACTGGCTAACAAACATATTTCCTTATTTTTTGTTCTTAGAAAACAGAGAACATTGAGTGAAAAACATCACGAAAGAGGCCCGTAAATATCAGGACTTGCTTCCTTTATTTCGGTTACTTTGTTATTCTTTTTTAATGTCACTTTATTTTGCAAATAATAAAAAGTAGATTCGAAAAAATAAAAAATACTTATAATATTCTTTTAGTAATATTTATTAATTATAAAATCATGCTTGGAAATGAAAGTTCTATTATTAAATTATGATCCAAAGGGGTAATGGGTATTGCAAAAATACTAGCAGGTAATGTTAATAAATACAGATTTATCTAGGAAGAAAGTCGTAATCTCAGTTTTTTGTGTTACAGTAATCAATATTCTTCTAAGTTAGTGGGTGTCATCCAATTGAAATGGTAGAATCTCTTATGAAAAAATAAAAGGTCTGAAGTTTGAAACTTGTTCACATGAGTGAAGAGGGATTGAATTGTCGTTATGCTAAATAATAATAATAATAAAAGAGTATTTCTCTAAACAAAACACATCCACAATAAAATTTAAATATTTATTAAACAAAAGAAAATGTGAACTATTCCTTGTTCGGTAACGTAGGTTGAGAAATACATAAATAGGCAAACCACATTAATTTGAAGGATCCCCCTATCTTACATACATCTAATATAGGGATTGCCTAATTTGAAATGTAAATCCGATAAGGAAACCAAGGACTCAAGGCTTTTTAAGAAACTCCATAATGTCAGTGTTAAAAGCAGAGCACTCAACTTTGAAACCTTGAAATCCAGTTTTTGAAATCTTGTTCAGTCATCTCTCTCCCACCTGTAGTATGAACCAACATGATGCAGTCAAGGTGGATCACTTGTTTTGAAGCAAGGCTTGTGTCGAGCAGTACTGGGAGAATACATTCAGCAACAATCACTTTCCCATTTTCTGGAAGTGCTTCGTAGCAATTCTTCAAGATCTTCACTCCAATTATGACATATCTACTGTAAGTAACATCATAAAATGAATTAAGATTTTAATCAATAAATTAAAAGCCTGCTGGGAGGTCGAGAATGGCAAAAACTAATAACCTTCATGAAAATGGCATCCCCTTTTAGAATACTGACGAACATGTCTCCCTCAACATGCTCAATACCTACATCAATTTCAACCATGGACCAAAAAAAAATTAATAGAGGATATAGAATCGGGAAATTATCAATTGTCTATTCAAGATTTGATCCGTGATCGAAACTATTCAAAACCTTTTTAAATTACCAGTAGTCCACCCAAAGTTTTGCAAAGTATATCAATTAATTTTTCACATTGTCATTAATACTATCAGAAATTTTTGGGAAAACTTAATCAAATGACCACTTGATCGCTGAAGTGTCATCAAAATTTAATGATTATTAACAACGAGGTGGATTGCTAATATATTTTACAAACCTTAGGTGACAGTTGATAATTTTATAAGGCTATAATTATTTGAGAGATATGTCAATTTTCTCCTACAGTAGTCTATATATATCATTTACTTTCCTATTGTTTTTATAATAGTCAATAATCTTCACGACAATATAATTTTATAATATTATCTTTATTTTCAAATACACTTTTATTTATTTTTATTATAAATTAAATAAATCATATAAATTAAAATTAAAATTAAAAATTAAGTATTAAAAACAAGAAATATACATTTTGATGCGAACAAAAAATTGAATGTGATTGTATTTTCCTTATTTTTTAACTTCCCTATAAAAAAATATATTAGGCAAACAACAATGATCAATATACACACCCGGGTAAGCTGGAGCATCCTGAATTACATGTGGTAAGTCGAAGTTAATGCCTTTAATTGATGGACACTTGGAGATAATTATGTTAAGCGAGGCACCAATTCCACCACCAACGTCAACAACTGACTTGAGGTCTTCAAAGCCTTTGTAATTTTCAAGTAATTTCTTCATGATAATGGTGGAATGAGAAAACATTCCATTGTTGAAAATCTTGTTGAATCTTGGATCTTTGCCAAAATACTCGAATGAAGTCATCCCGTAGGCCATGTTGAATGGGACGCCACCTTTAAGTACGGCTTCTTATATGTGGTACCTGCACCAAACCACATTATTTTCTGGGGAAATTTACAACATTAATCCGGACATGAAAAATACATTATCACTTGTTTATCAAAATAATGTAATCTAGTCTTAATCAAGATAGGCATACAAGCTTTGTCCATCTCCTTATTTTTTAAAATAAATCAAGAGAGACATATGAACGAGCTCAGAGACCTGATGGAGTGGTTTTCACATGTACTATTACATGAAAAAAGCCTCGATATTTGTATGAACTTTGGCGAAAAGTTGGTGGTTTGGATATTTTTAGAAAAAAGTTCATTTGTACTTTTTTTTACCACCTCTCCATAAAAATCTTGCCTTGATTTATAAGGCAAACGTCGGAAAGTGAAATACTGTCTTCATTTTTGGTAAGGAATTTACAGATGGGTGCAGAGCCATAAAGTCTCTCAACTCCGCCACCAGGGAGAGTGTGCAAAGTGCAATTAAGAACTGAGTAGCTAGCCAAAAGACGCAATATGCGATCAAGCATGATATGGGCATCTGGGTTCTTTGCCGGCAGCTGAAAAGCTATGTGTTTTGGAGACATGAAAGCACCTGGGCCAGCTTTAGCAATGACCTCTAAAAGACCAAGCTCGATAGCTGATTTGAGAACCATTGGCAAGACTGAGGCACTGGCTAGTTGTATAGCAAAGAGGTTTGCTTCTTCATCTGAGATTTGGGTTGGAGTCATTTGAGTTTCAGAACCCATTTTTTTTTTGGAGAAAGATGAGAGAACGAGTTTAGAGAAAAGGGCTAAAGTCGCTGAGTGGTAAGCTATAAAAGGTCTGATGGCACTGATCAGTAGTACGCTAGCTACGTGGAGTTATTTATTGTTGGAGAAAAATTAGTTTTTTAAATTTTATAAAAACTTTTAGGATTGTTCTCATACAATATATAAGAATTTGTAATCTAAAAATCGTATATTGAAAATTCGATATGGCCTTTTCCCCTGTAGTGATTTAGGCTCCCAGATCACGATCTATCACCACCACTCCTGCTAGATCACGATCTGTCACCAAATAATCTTCCAGGCTATGACTTAAGTTTGATCAGCACTTGACGTGTGGACGCCTTTATCACCACTAAAGTAACTAGCACGAGAAAAAATTTCTCTCAACAATGGAGAGAAAAATATTTGTCTCTTATATGTATAAAGTGGCTGCTCTATTCTTTTGGGAAAAAATAAGCCATTTTATATCTCTATCTAGTGGAAACCCTCGGCTCTACTTTTTTAATATTATTTAATTCTATGAAATCAAGTTTTTTTTTAATTAAAAATAATAAACCAAAAGTAAAGTTACTTCTTTCTTGTCATAGGAGCCTACCTTGTAAACTAACACAAGGCCCCTTAGACACAAGTACATTACATGGGGCCTTCCACTAAATAATATATTTAGGCTTTTAACCCAAATAACTAGTTATCATATTTATTAATCCAGTAGTGGCGCAGTCAATTAAATGAGCTAACCCGAGGATCATTTGGGAACATATAATAGTGGCTATAATAATTAGCCTTGTAATTAAACTAGCTCAATTATTTAATTCTAAATCTACTCCACTAAAAGATTGGAACTGACCTCCATAATTATATGCTCGAATAATAATTCGTCCCAAGCCACATTGGTTTCTTTACTGTACAATCCTTTGTACCACATCATTAATTAAATCGATATCTCAACTGTCCAATCAATTTAATAACATCTTGTTTCTTGATACTTACTGGTTTTTTTTAATGATCATTTTCAATATACTAAATATATTGACACACTCTGGCTAGAGAATTTTGTGATCAAGTACCGAAAACCTATCAAGAGATGTGTTGTACAAATTCTATATTGTTAATCTATAACTCCAATACTCATAATTGCTCCCACCGAGATACCGGGTAATCTTGACCACAAGTGTGTGTCGTGTCCATTGGTAACTCAAATGGAATAACAATTACAATCATGAAATCATAAGTAACTCAAGATTAAGATTACAGTAAAATCAATGCCTATGAGATTTAATAAGTCTGACAGTCATTTCAAGGTTAATTAAATCTCATATGTGATCCAGTTCAATGTAATCAAACTATATCAGTAAATTCATACATGATTAAGACAAATAATTCAATGAATTTACTATAGTCTAAACATAAATAGAGCGCCCAACTCTATTTATCAACTGCAAACTTAATATATTTAATCATAAGATAACTTGTATTTATGTTTTCAGTGAATCCATATGATGATCACATAAATACATATAATATGATTAAACGAACCTTTTTCAATATATTTATGCAATTGAAAATATCTCAAATATTTTATTCATCAGAAAATAAATTAATATGCTTTAAAAGAGTATATAATCACAACATTTATATCATTAAGAGAAGGTTACTCTTCGTCTGTTTGTATTGCCCCTTTCAAAATTCAAAGTTTCGGCAAGTCAAAGAGAACGTCATAGAATTAGAAAGGGGAGAAATGCTAGAAATCTTTGGAGTTACTTATGCAAAAAGAGCAGCCCCAAGGGTGTGGTCAGATTGGTTGCATTGCAGCTGTAACCTCTACCAAAACCTGGGTTCCATTTTTAAGGGTGGTAAGGGGGGTAAAAATTGTATTTAGACTTGCCCAGCCCCCCCTCCCCCCTTCTCCCCCCCACCTTTGAAAAAAAAATAAAAGAGCACTCATATTTAAACAGCATCAAGATAGAAAATAAGATATTGTACATGCTACTATTCCTAATGAGTAATGATATAGCCACAAACTCTTGTACAAACTTATTTTATACAAACTGATGTGGCATGATAAAATTGGTTGAATGAAAATATCTTGGCCCACATTATTTATTTCTATTATCTTATATTTTCATTCAACCAATGAATTAATGACACATCAGTTTGTACAAGAGTTTGTAGCTGTATCAACACTCATTCCTAATAAAGTGTTATCATTTCTACTATGATAATATTTTTTTGTGGTTAAATATTATTTTTCTAAATAAATTGGGATTTTTTTTACTAGACCGGCAAAAAGAGCATGAAATACTCTTCTAAGTTAAAAAAAAAAAAGAGATGTAAATGATTACACTTGCATGTGGACTAGTTAGTTTTATTATGACTTATATTTTAATATTGGGTTGTGATGCAGTTTAACTATGAAGATTTAATTCAATAAATTTATATTATTCAAAGTTGATTTTGTCAAGTTGAGAGTATTTTTTTTCAATATTTGTCCACTATTTAATTAATTTGAGTAGTATAATAAATTTGTTTTCTGCTTATGTGATGAATGTCATGAACTACTCTGTAGACAAAATTGTATTGCATATTTTAATTAATTCCTGATTGATTTATGCACTTAATCTATGACTACCATGGTTCCTAATGAATTGCAATATTTTAAATTGCCGAAATATCTTTAATAATGCTGGAGAATGATTATAAAATCAATTAAAACTTTTAATTGTCAACATGGGTAAAAAGCGGTAATTAAAAAACGTTAGTTGCATAAACATATATAGGAATTAAATTGGAATAGTTATACTAAAATCAGATGTACAAATTGATTTTTCTTTAAACTCTTTTCTTATTCAATCTTCTTTAATCAACTTTTCAAAAAAAAAAAACTTCTTTTATATATTAGTTCGTAAAAATCAAGGATTAATTAATTTTGATAATTAATAGATTAAACAATCCACGTGAAAACGATAATTTTCTCATCACTTTATGAATGCATTGTATGTATGTATATGCAAAATTCAATAAAGTAATTCTTCGATGCATTTCTTTATTAATGTGAAATGACACTTCTATTCTTCTTTATGAAATTTTGTTATGAAAAAAGAGTATATTGAAAGTAGTTAGGGAGGCTAGGCGATGGTTAATTTGAGTCAAATGATTTTCAAAGATTCTGTTCAAGTTTACTAAATTGAATTGAATTGAACTGTGAAGTGTACTTAATTGAAAAAGTACTTGTATACGGTTTGAATTAATTTTCCCATGAAATCTTCAGGATATGTCTTAATTTCCTACTCGAGGAAAATTGCTCCTGCCATTGATGACCAAGAAACTGCGTAAATAAATATAACTCTTGTACACACCAACCAGGGCTTTCTTAATGTCAAAAATCAGCAAATGAGGATTAAATCCAATACAATACTTTCGACATTCATTCTCAATTTTATCTAGCGATTCTTTATAATATTACGCGCATTCTCTTCGTGCGTTGAAATATTCTTTTTAATACTGCGCGCATTCTCTTCTTGCGTTGTAATATTCTTTTTAATACTGTGCGCATTCTTTTCGCGCGTTAGAAAAAAATCTTCTCCCTGTGACTATTCATCTCTCTGTAAATAAATTTACATATGAATTTGTTATCTTTGATTTTAAATAAAATTTTGATTTGAACTTTTTGTCTTATGAGGTACAAATGAAAAATGACTAGGTGTGGAAATGGTAATCAGAGTATTATCTCCATAAATTGCAAATGTTAACCAACTAATAGTTTTTCTAAAAATTACCTGATCAAATGTGTTCAATAATATTGCTTGTGAAGTATGAAAGAAAAGATCCTATGATTAAGCAATTAGCTAGACATTGAGGTAAGAATAATATTAGAAGGAGTGATTTAGTTAACGTCAATTCATGGAACGCAAACGTAAAGATTAAAAAAAATAAAGAAATACAAGTTTCTAAACGTATGAAATATTATTGATAAATTATGAATGATAAAGCTAGGAATTTAAAGTCCTTTTATACTAATCTTGATTATTACAAATTTGTCAAAATAGGCAAACTCGAAATACTTTTATATAATAAAATTCTCCTAATTGAAATAAGAAAAATAAAACAAACGGTATATAAATACTAAAAGCAATAGGAATTAAACTTTCAAAATGAGAACAAAAGAAAGGGAATTGCCAACGAAAGCATGGGGCAAATATACAATTATTTTTAAATAAATATAATAATATTATATTTTCAAATAAAAATAGTATATAGTAATATTATTAATTCTCTATGAGTATAATAATATTAATTTTAAGTAATTTTAGCTTAGAATCAATGTCAATTATTATTTGCAATAAATATAATTTATAAAATAATATAATAATATTATTTAAATAAATATGATATTATTTATTTTATTTTATTAAATATAAGGGTAAAAATGGAAGAGGGAGGAGTGGATTCTCACTCCCATCTCCCCCCATGAGAGTGGGTATCCCACTCCTCACTTCAAAAAAAAGTGGGTCCCATGGAGTGGGATTCCCACTCATCTCTTAAAATTGGTAAGTAAATATTGGAGTAGGAGGAATTCAAACTCTTCACTCCCACTCTAGGAAGTAAATAGTACATTAGTTATATAGCAAATTTTTTTGGTTAAATGTGTACTTTTGGTAGTGACATTTGTACTTTGTTGCTAAAAAATGTGAAAATTTAAAAAATTTTGGCAGATGATTTTTCACCAAAATTTAAGACCTTTAGCGATAAAATTTATTTTCTATCCCTAAATGTGTACTTTTAACTTAATGTCCACTTTTAGTTATACAATTTGTATTTGTTTGTTAAAAATTTTAAAAACTTTTGGCCAATGATTTTTTGCTAAAATTAAGTTTTAGCCATAAATTTTAAATTTCATCGCTGAAAACTTCAGTACCCTATTTATATATATCATTTAGTTCATTTCTTTCATTCATTCATTCTCTCATTCTTTCATTCCTTTACTTTTATTCTTTAATTTTCTCATCTTTAAATATATAATTCTCATTTTCTAATTTAATCTCTATTTCTTTTTTCTTTTACTTTTAATATGGTGTGATTTTTTTTATTTACCTTATTTGTTTCAACTTATATTATTATTATGTTTGTGTTTATTATGTTAACTAATTATTGCGTGTTTGTTTGTAGTGAATATTGAAGATCAATGACATCATGATGAAGAAAATCAAGAAATAGTATTCATTTGTGAAATATGTATTCATTTGTAACAATTTTCTTTCAAAAAATATATATTAAATTTTGTAATAGTTATCATATTTTTAATCAATAATGATGATTCTTTTTAAATTATTTAATTCTCTTATTATCATAGTAGTGTTAATTATTATTGTAATTTAGTATGAAAAATTAATGATAATATTTTAACATTAGTAATAATAATTAAATGATAGAAAAATAATACCTTTTAACGACGAAATAATTTTCGTCGTTAAAAGTATGCATTTAGCAACAAAATATTATTCATCACTAAAAATATTTTAGCGATAAAATTTAAAAATTCGACAACAAAAACCTAACGCGACGCTCCTACTATGACAAAATGGGAACGTAAATTTTTTCATCACTATAGCCTCTAGCAACGAAAATTGTATGTTTTAGTGACTGTTCGTCGCAAAAGTTCTTTTTTGTTGTAGTATCCCTAATTCATTATCCTATTATTCATTACTCTAATATATACAACACTAGCAAGTGAAATATAAGTTCAATGCCAATCCTTTATGAATTACGAACATAAATAAAGTTAGAAAAATGAACTCAAATACTTTTGAAATTAATTTTAGTAAATTTATTGATTTAAAAAAATTAATAGCTTTATTCACTCGATCAAATTCATACACATATACATACATCAAAATTTATTTTTATCAAAAATTTTATAAGAGTTAAGATCTAACTCTAATGATAAGTAGCAGCTTACCTAAGATTCAATCTTCACTAGTATAATAAAAGAACCAAATTGATGAGTAATAAGCTTGCGCTAATAATATTAAACAAAAAACCAAATTCTTGTTGATAGTTTCAGACTTTTTTTAAAATTAATATTTAACTCCAAGTATTGTGATTTTGTATCCCTTTATTAATCAAATCTTTTCTGTTTTAGAAGGAAAAAAATTAACAAAAAACAAAAACGCAACTGCGTAAGAAATGACTCACGCTCAATGCCTTTTATTTGATTTTGATCCAACAAAACCTTCAATCTCCCAAAATCCCAGCACAAGACTTAATATACCACGATGCTGCTCAGAATTTTATTTCCTTTTTCTTCTTCTTCTTCTTCTCCAAAAGCAGCTTTAATCTTTAAGCTTCCATTTTCATTCACTCCCTTACGTTATCCAACAACTCCCAATAATTCTAGAAATGGTCTCTCTTCTTTGTTCAATAAGCCTTATAACCAAACTACACTCACTAAATTTAAATTTTTCGACGAGAATTGCAAATCAGGTAACTTTACTTTGAACGGAGCTCTTGATTTCTTTGATTGCATGGTTTGTATGAAAACCCCTCTTCCTTTGTCCTCATTCAATAAAATCATTATGATACTGTTGTTTTGCTTCTCAAGCGGCTGATTTCATTTGGGTCGATGCCTGATTTGATTACTGTAAACATTTTGATTAATTTCTTTTGCAATGTGAGTAGGGTTTCTCACGATTTTGTAGGTTTCGGGAGAATCTTGAGGAGGATGTTTTCTCTGGATGCTATGACTTTTAATTCTTTAATTAAGGGTTTTTGCAAGGAGAGAAGGATGTTAGAAGCCACAAAGCTATTTAAGAAGATGGTTGCTTTTGGCTGTAATCCTACTGTGATTACCGATAGTAGTTTAATTAATAGGTTGTATCAGACAGGCAATACAACTCTTGCTCTTCTGTTACATGAAGGGATGGTTAATGGGAATGATAAATTAGGTGTGGTTTGTTAGCCTAATGTTATTACTTGTGCTTGTATCATTGATGGTCTTTGTTAAGACAGGTTTATAAACAAGGCGGATGAATTGTTTGTAGAAATAAAGAGTAAAAGGATTATCCCTAATTTGGTTGTTTACAGCTATTTAGTTCATGTTTTTGTTGTGTTGGTGATTGGGATAAAGCCAAAAGTTTGTTTATTGAGATGATAGATGAAGGCATCCAACCGGATGCGATGACGTTTTGATAGATGATCTTTACAAGAATGGGATGGTAGGAAAAGCAAGTGAAATGTTAGAGCTAATGATGCAAAGAAAAGTGCATCCTAATATAGTCATTTGTACCAGTTGGATAGGTTTTGTTTGATGGGCAGAATTGATGATGCAAGGAACCTTTTTGCTTCAATGATGAATAATGGGTACAGACCTAATGTTGTTAGCTACAGTATTTTGATCAATGGGTATTTCAAAAGGCAAAAAGTAGAGGAAGCAATGAGTTTGCACACGGAAATGGTTTCAAAAGTGATTAGACCTAATGTTGTTACTTATACCACCTTGTTAACCGGCCTCTTTCAAGCAGTTAGAGTTGGAGATGCCCGTAAGCTGTTTAATCATTAAATGAAACATAATAAAGTTGTACCCGATGCAAGGACATATATTATGGTTATTGATGGTCTCTGTAAGAATGGTTATCTTTCTGAGGCATTGGAACTATTATGTGATTTAGAGAGGTGCAAGTTTAAGCTAAACATAGAGATTATTAGTTGCCTTATCGTTGGATTGTCTAGAGCAAAGAGGTTGGAAATTGCTTGGAAGTTATTTCACAAATTGCCTCATCATAGGTTGGTTCCAAATATTGTATCATATAACATCATGATCAATGACCTTTGTAAAGAAGGACAATTAGAAAAGGCAAATGGTGTGTTACTTGTTATAGATAGAAAGGGTTGTGCTCCAAATGCAGTCATGTTTGCTACACTTATGAGCATTTTCTTTGAAAATAATGAGGCACAAAAAGTGGTAAAGCTACTTTACAAAATGAAAGAGAGAAATGTGATGTCGGATGCATCAGTATGAACTATAGTTGTAAACATGCTTGCGAAGGATGAAAAATATCGTAAATCTGGCATTGCTACCTTCCTTTCCTGATCACATGCCTACAAGGCATTAATGAGAGGAATGTAACTTTGATAGGCATTCATTTTCAATGGTAAGGTCAATGTGGTGAACTTTTTTTAGGACTAACTTTCTCCACTATTGTTTTTTCTGTCCTGTGGTTGTGCAGGGTGATTCGTAAAAGTCAATAGCTGAACATAGATTTCTTGTATCAGAAAAATTTCATATGACTTTTAACTCTTAAGATAACTACTACACAAAGGAACATAGATGACGTTTAAATTAATACTAAGATGACGAAGTAAAATTAATCATCTTTGTAATAGTCATTTAAATAAGGTACAAAAGATGACACGTAAAGATAGTCATCTAATAACTATCATAGATGACTCATTTCTCAAAAAGCAGTCATCTAATGTTGTTCTATGTAAAGAACCGAGTTGAGTGTCAACAGAGATGACTTACTTTTTAAAAAATCAGTCATTTAGTGTTGTAAAAGAACTATCTTCTCTTTGAGTATAAATGACTAATTTTAAGTAATGGACGTCAACATAGTAGTCATCATAATATGAATAGATTATTGAAAATCTGAAATGCCTATTATTATTATTATTACTACTACTGTAATAATAATAATTGAAAAGCTACAATATAAAATAAATATTCATCCAGCAATTGCAATACTCGTATTTGAATTTGGTACATGACAAACAATACTAAAAAAATTCTTTATGTTTACAATTTTCAAATGAAAGTAATTAGATATCCTTAACTCTTTTTTCTTAAAGTAGAACTGTATTACATTCTTCACAAGAACAATAAAATGCAGCTAGCCCTCTAATTGGCTACTCCAATAATCATGCCAAAGCCAAAGGGAGTTGGAGAGTGAAACCTTTTGATGAACCTTCCTTGATTACAAAATGAAAATAATTGAAATAATTTTATGCACTTTTTAATATTTTATTCGAAACAAAGATAATTACGAAGATGTAGATAAAAAAAAATCCTATTCATTTACTAACCTCGCAAAGTCATTGTGCTACAAAATTTAGTGAAAAATGTTCTGCCATATGTACTTTGCCCACTCCACTCTTACTTTTTCAATATCCTTTTGGGTGAAACTATCTCGTCCAACAAACCATATATCAGGCACAAAATAGTCAACATTAACACATGCATCAACCTTGTGAAATCTATAAATTTTGAAAGGATAAAGAGATGACTACCAAGTTTTTTTATTGAATCATCCTAGTTTTCAATGATTTCCTTCATAAATCTCATAACGTAATATCCACATTCAACATCTGAAGTTTGTTGAGGACACTACACATAAATTTTGAACTAATTAATTTTAGTCAATGTTTGGCAATTTTTGTAGACCATTTACGTATGTTTGCTAAGTTTATTGATTTGGTGGCCAAATGTTGATTGTGCCAAATGAAATATTTGCTCCTTATGTTGGACATTTGTTTACTTTTTGCTTGGCAAAGCTGCAAATTAATGGTTAATTCTAGTTATTACCAACCTTAGATTGTTAATTATCAATTTTACATGCACAAGATGGACTAATTTTGGAAATACCTGAACTTGTTTCCTTCATTTTTTGTTAAAGAGCCTACAAGATAGGGACTTGATAAATGTCAGTACGGGGGCCAATGGAATGAACTTCTCTTGATTTTTTCTTTAAATTGGTAACCTTATGCGATGTATTGAATTTGCATAGGTTATTGGTTGTAATTTGCACATCACTTCCTCAAATCAATAAGTTTACTCCAAAGAATGAGCATTTGGCCTTTTTTTGCGGACATATACAGGTTGTCTTACTTCTGTATCTCCTAACTGTGACTCGATAAAACATTCCTTTGAATCCACAGACTTCAGATCTCTAGCATTTAGATTTTATCATTTCATAACTAAATGTAGTCCATTTTGTTGTAGCTCTCTCGCAAAACTGATCTCAGTGTGAATTTGTGACAAGAAGCTTGGACTAAGCTTTACAGCTAGTCCCATATCTGGATACTAAATGCCTAGTTGAAAATTTAAGTAAACTATTTTTGCCCAAAATGAAAGAAAAGCAAATAAAACGTTGAAGAGAGAGGTGCGCAATGGGCTTGGTTTGGAGGAGAATAATTCTGGTAGTAGCAGCACATGTGCGAGGTATTTGGCAAAAGCATGCTGGGTGAGCGTATGACAAGATAGCTTCGGGAAAGCAGCTACATTAGTAGAAAAGCTATATCTCTGAGAATGCAGAAGGAAGGTGGTGTGTGCAATCTCTGATGCTATGGGTGTCAATGTGCAAGTGTATACAACATGTAATATACTGATGAGTATTCAAATCGTCTCCACAGGGATTGATGTTATCAGATTTGCTACAACAATCTTAATAGTGCATTTTTTGTTCTAAATTAAAATAAAACAATTTTCTCCTCTGTCAGCCTTCAATCTCTCTTGATTTTTGTTTTTGTTTTGTTTTTCTCTCCGGTTTATTCCTTGGATCATGGCGCTCTTTTTTTCTTTGCTTTTGTGCTCCTTTTATAGCTTAGAATTAGGGCAATCGGAAGTCTGGGTCGCGTATCTTCAATTTTTGGAAACTCCAGATCGCAATCTTCTAAGTATCTCATGCGAAATCTTCTCTGTCAATACTCCAAAGAATAACACAGATGTTACTTAAAATTTAAGTTTCCAGTAACCTACAATTATGTATATGATCTAAGCACAAATTAATCTAAAACAAACTAAATTTATTAAAAATAAACTAAAATGGATGTTCATGTAAAATATAACTTAAATGTAATAAAAACATGTCATTTACTTTTTCAGTATTACAAATTCAAGTCTAAAAATGTCATGATAACTCTCATTTAATAAAGTTATCAGAAGCAACCTGCTCGCATCTTTCTTTTCTTTTCTTTTTCTTCTTTTTCTTTAGGGTAATTCAAATTACTCTCCACCTACACTGACTATCTTCAAAATGACTCAAAGGAAAAAATCAATTTATCTTCAAATTTTGTTACTTTTAATGTTGATTTAAAATGTACGAGAATGGTGAATGGTGATTTTACACTATTTGTTTAGTTTATTTTCCTACTCTTTATATGATGATGTGACGTCCAAGAGCAGAGATAAATTTTTTCCAGACCACGCTAAATTAAATTTTACTCAATTAAATACATATTATCTTCAAATATTTTAGAATAAAAAAAGGAAAATTATCATTCGTATACCCTTAATTTACTTTGTTATAAAAAATACTACAACACTTTGAGGGTGTATCAATCGTTCACCCTATGTTGACAAAATGTATCAGCCGACCACCAAACCGTTAGTTGTTGTTTGAAAGTTAACAGAATTATAGCGAATTGACGATTTTACCCTTCAAACTTAAATTAAAGTAAAGGAAAATTATCACTTGTATACCCTTAAATTCTCTTTTTATCACTTGTATGATATGAAAAGACCAGATTATCCCTCTGACGTCATTATATTTAAACGGAAACTAACAGTTTGGTGGTCGGCTGATACATTTTTTCAACTTAGGGTGAACGATTGATACACCCTCAAAGTGTTGTAATATTTTTGATAACGGAGTAAACTAAGGGTATAGAATGATAATTTTCCTAAAAAAAATAAATGTTGAAGTGAAAATTATATTAAAACAAATTAAAAAAATATATTTTTTGGTTTTATCTAGTTGAGATGGTAAAATATCTCACATTGAGATTGAGAACAAAGTTTTTGAGACTTAAATTATGCTCAGATAGATGATGAGGGAATTGAGTTTCATTAAGCTACTAAAAAAAAGTACATTTGGTATGAAACATCAGCCTATATTAAACATGAAAATTAAGCATTCTAAAACCAAAAAAATTAACTTTCACATTCTAATACCAAAAATTAACTTGCTACTAAATAAAAATACACTACAATTATATATAAAAACACTAGTTGAGTTGTACCCGACTAAACTTAACTTTTGTTTTTCCACAGCCAAAATATTTGTTCTTATCTATTATATTTTAAAGTATGAGCATCATTATAAAATTAAAATTTTACTAACTTTTATTAATTCTCTAATCATCTCATAATGCCAAAACTATGGGACATTGGACCAATAATTTAGACGACGGACTCAAACTTTTATATTTTATTTAAGCAAATCATTAGTCTTCCCTTGTTGGGAAGCAGCAGGTAATTGATACAAATTTTGGTGATATTGTGATGTTTGAATATTTAATTACGACAAGACAATACATGTAGTCCCATGTCATGACATATCTATTTGTATTAGGCATGGCAATGGGGAGGGGAGGGTAGGGGACCAATTTCCCCGTACCCATCCCCGATATTTTATGTATGTCCCCGTCCCCTCCCCGTCCCCATCATGATTACTTGAGAGAATCCCCATCCCCTCCCCGAATAATAACAGGGGATCCCCGAGGGTCCTCGATCCCCAAATAACTAATACATTTTTTTTTCGATTTTGAGTTAATCATATTAAAATAAAAATTTAAATAAAAGTAAAGTTCGAAATATATCTTACATTAATATCCATTACAAAAGTCACATCCATTAAATTAGTCAGTAACGCAGCATGCAAGAGATACAAACTTCTTTTACAAACTATCATGAACAAATTAATAGTTTAATACAAAATTGTTACAAAAAAAATTGAATTTAGATTCAAAATTAACTTTTTCAATAGTGGTGTGGACACTTTATAAATGTGGACTATTTCCGTTGCAGCATAATAGTTAAGTCGGAAAAATGAAGAGTAAATATTAGATTAGATTAGATTAGATATTAAAATTGTGATTCACTGTGGGCAATTATAACATCTAAAAATAAATAAAAAATATATTTAAATTTAAAATATTTAATGAATATTAAAATTAAAACAAAATTTTTGAACTAATAGAATCTACCAGGTCTATTTGTAAAGATGGCCAATGGGCAATACCAACATCAAACCACGGCCCACCAAGTGAATAGGTCATGCCGTGTCATGCCTAAATTTTTTTATAAAGGCCTGACATAGCCCACGGCACGAACCCACCCATGCCGTGCTCGGGCCATGCCATGGGCGGTGCCCAAAAAAGGTCCATCAACCTTTTTTTTTCTCCTTCAAGCCCATATGTCTAGTGCGTTTAAAAAGCTCACGTGTCTATGTGTTTTTTTAAGCCCATCAACATCACAGTAATAATAATAATAATAATAATAATAATAATAATAATAATCATCATCATCATCATCATCATCATCTTGTAATAATAATAACAACAACAACAAAAAAAATAATTTTTATTAAGGGAGCAATTAACATTTTATTATCAGTTTATCATAATTTCACAATTGTATATTTAATTTCACAATAACCAATCATAAAATAACAATACATATTAATTCCATAGATCATAGTAATAATTAATGAAAATTAAAATTACAATCCTGAAATAATGATTACAAGAAGTCACAACTATGAGATATCAATTATAACAAATCACAAGTCACAACTTACAAGTCACAAAGGTTGTGAATTTACAAATGATAGATGGTTCAGTTGGTGCCAACCTAGTTGGGATGTGCTGTTAACTGTAGTGATGCAAATTATACCTAATTTTATTTAAACTACTAATATTATAATTGCACTGGAACTCCATTGAATGAAAATGTAATTTTTAATTTATCATAAAATATTTCCTTCATAATTTTATTTTTTGTGTATAAATATGAAAAATATTTCATTCACAAATGAAACATATCTCCATTAACTAAGTTATGATTTCATAAATGAATTATCAACATTGTAAAATTTTTTATTTATCATTTACAAAATCATGATATTTATAATTTTATTTATAAAAATAATTTTATTTATTTATTCATTTAATAAATTAGAAACATAAAACAATTAGAATATTTATTTAAACTAAGACTTAAATTAATTTTTAAAAGCCTATGCTAAAAAAATTTAAAAAATTAATTTCAAGATGTTTACAAAATCATAACTTTTATATTTATTTTTCATTAAAAAATTTTACTTTGATATATTTTGGCCCACGTGCTATTGATGGCCCACTGGCCGCGTGCTAGCCCACCAATGAAATATGCTTATTACATGCCTTTTCGCATATCGTGCTTTAGTCCATCTCTAATCATGTCGTACTTTTAAGGCCACATGCCTAAAATTTTAGGCCTGGCCCCGCCTACGTGTGTGTCATACTGTGTCGCGTGCCTTACCAAAACATGCTCGTGCTGTGCCCATGCTGTGGCACATGCTACTCCACCCATTGGCCATCTTTATCTATTTGTACAGTGACAGACTCATGCTTGGGTTATATTTGACTACAGGCCCAAAAAAAAAACAAGTTGTTTAATTACAAAATTGTCATTAATATATAAAATAATTTTTATTTATGTACCTTTATTAATTTCAACATACCTTTCCCACTTTTACACCCATAGAGCAATAACAGTACAGTGCTCCAGCTCTCGTGGTCGTGGTGGTCCCCTCATTCACTGCTTGTCTAATGAAACATCAAAAATTCCCCTTCATTTTTTTATGTTTCATTAGGTAAAAACCAAACTCTTATTTTTATTTGTTGAAGTTCCCTCGCTCATTTACAAGATGCAATCAAGCATCTCTTTCTCTAGTTCTCTCTTGTGCAATAACTATGTATAAACAATTAAACAAATATCCGAAATTGGGATTTGGGTAATAGTTTTCAGGATGATTATTAATTTGTTATTTATTATATAATCCTAATACGCTAGGGTGGCAAAAAAGCTTGATAAGGACCTTTGCTCGATTGATTCAACCCTAAAGTTTAAGGCTTTGAGGGACAAGGTCGGGCTAGAGCTCAAGGAATCAAAGCCCAATTACATTGGGTTATGGTTAAGGCCTTACTAAAAATTCTTGACCCGACCCTTAACCCCTAAATTAATTTTTAAAATAAAAATATAATATTTAAAAGTTATTAATAAGTACACACACACCACATACATGGTCGCCACTGCACCTTAAGTATATTTGTCTCTAATTTGTATTAAGTTAGTTATTTTTATTTGATTTATCTAGTTGTTAATTTGGTTAATCTATTAATTTGGTTAGATTGTCATATGTTGTATTGTTGTTAAAACTAAATAAAAAATAATTTATTAAATTCATTATAACAAATTCAACATAAAAAAAGAATAAAAATAATATAATATTATTAATAAAAATAAAAATTAGGATTTTTATTCTAAAAATGATAAAAAAAATTAAAAAAATTATAACTGCACTCAAACAAAACTCGAGCCTGACCTTTATTTTTAAAGGTCATGCATTTTAAGAGTTAAGACCCTTCATTTTAGTCATAAGGTTGGGTAAGGGTTTGGCATGGCCCGAGCCCAACCTGGCTATTGCCAAGCCTACTAATAGGTGGTCAACATCTCAATATTAGATTGAGAAGGAAATGGGTTGTCTACTATAAATTTTTTTTTTATAGTATGAATTTTAAGAATAAGACTCTTAAGGTTCCCATTATTAGATGTATTTTGAATTTTCCTCTTATGAGGTATAGTTTTTCATTTATACATATATGAAATTTTATTTTCAATTAGTATAAATTTTTTATTATTTTTAATTTAACCCAGGGTACCATGACGTTTTGGTCTGCCCCCTGCATTGATAATTACACACATATGCTACGTAATATGCGACCTCACCTTCGCTTATCTTTTTAATTGATGTGTCTGTAACAAACAAATGAAAGGGTTAATAACTTTTAAAAAAAATAATAAATAAAATTTCTTTATATAGGAATAAAATAAGACTTTGTTATCTATATAGCAGTGGCGGATATATGTGTAGGCTAGACCAGGCTGTAAAATATCCCTTATGTATTTATTAATTTAGCAAAATAATAGAATTTTTATTTTTTTCATATATGTCCCTCATTCAATTACCTTATGATTTCATCAACTTAGTATAACAATAGAGTTTTTATTTTATATTCAAATATGTCCCTAACTCAATTACACTTATGTTTTCATCAATTTCATATAACAATAGAGTTTTTATTTTATTTCAAATATGTTCCTAATACAATTATATTATTTTCAATTGAAATTAGTTACTTATTTATAAAATGATTAAATTATATATTTATTGAATAGATTGTAAATATTAGGGAGGTAAATTTTTATTATTGCTTTAATTTATTTTAAAAACTTCTAATTAAAAAAAAAGTATGTCAATATAATATAACACATCAATGGTATTAAAAATACTTATAAACAATATACAGTAACAATTATCAACATTTTCATAAATTTTCTATATGAATTTTCAGACTTTATTTTTTAGTTCTATGAACTAGGAGAACAAGTTAAAAAATAAAATTTGAATATTTTAAGGAGCTTTTGATAGAAGGATTATCAACATCTAGATTTTTAAAAAGAGTTAAAGCACCTGACAAAGAAACAACTGTATCCAAGTACCTTTTTGCTGAATTGAGTTTAGTTTATTATTAAAACTTTTAACTAAAAATACTTTTATAATTTGAATAGATAAATAAATTTTAATTGTTTAATTTATGAAGCCTGGTAATTTAGTATTTCATTTCAAACATAAAAGTTTTACTTGTAATTTTTAATTAATTGTAATTACATAAATTAATCTATTTTAGTTTGGAATTCTTAATTGATTCCTTAATCCTTATATAATTACATGTTATTATAGGTTGCAATGTCAAATTCCATAATTTAAAAATAGTTTTTTGATATTTAAATTGTCTTTTGTTTATACTTTTTTTTATAATTATTTTTTTATAATTATTTTTTTATAGTACATATTTATGGGGATAGATTTCTTAGTGTTCCCCCTTATTTAATGTACTTCTTTTTACTTATAAATTTTTATGTTCGCTTTAAAATGTAAATTTTAAAATTTAGCCTGGAATAATAATAAGTCTTGGGTCCGCCCATGTTATATAGAGACTGGAGAGAGACTTCATTCAATGGTCGTCTTGCTTTCTCATTGACTCCACAAAAGGTCAACAGATGCCTGCACGGTTTTGAAGATTTTGGCTTTTCTAATTTCAACCTACCATCATCTGTTGCTACAACTATGATTACTACTACACAAAATTTGAAGGTCTGAATGGTCACTTCAAATCTTTATAGCCGTCCCCACGTATAAATCATAATATAGTTAGGAAAAATTTAAGAATACTTCTAGGATACCATATAAGTCATACAATAAATAAAGAAAAATTGTCATTCGTATACCCTTAGTTTACTCTGTTATAAAAAATACTACAACACTTTGAGGGTGTATCAATCGTTCACCCTAAATTGACAAAATGTATATGTCGTCCACCAAACCGTTACTTGCCGTTTAAATAGGATGATGCCAGAGGGGTAATTTGGTCTTTTCATATCATACAAGTGATAATTTAAAGGTATGCAAGTGATAATAAAATAATTTAAGGGTATACAAATGATAATTTTCCTTTACTTTAATTTAAGTTTCAAGGGTAAAATAGTCAATTCACTATAATTTCGTTAACTTTCAAACGGCAGCTAACGATTTAGTAGTCGGCAGATAGCTTTTGTCAATTTAAGGTGGATGATTGATACACCCTCAAAGTGTTGTAGTATTTTTGATAACAGAGCAACTATAAGGTATACGAATGATAATTTTCTATAAATAAATGATATTATGACATGTGTATATTTATTTTAAAGAACCAGCATACAATTGATAGTTATATAAAATTCAACTATACATATTATGCATGTATTAATTAATTGCATTATTTTTGATGTATTATAAAATTTCTCGATGCATGCATTAATTCAACTATATAAAATTTAACTATACATATCATACAAGCATTAATTAATTGTATTATTTTTGATATATTCTAAAATTTGTTGATAAGAAGTAGCAATATTCTAACATTAACTATTCATTTGCATATGGTATTAATATTCAGCTTCTTGAAGAAAATTCATTTCTCTTTATAATTTGATGTAATTTTCTTCCTTCACTAGTAAACCTTATTCTTCTAGCCAATGCTTTCAAGATTGATGATGGTGATCAATATTCAATATTAAAAATCACATTCTTGAATGTAGTTCTCGCATCATTTTAATTGCATTGTACTTCTCTAATATAATATCAATCAAACTCCATCTAACAATGCATCTAGTACTCTTTATAAGAGCCGGATTTTACCGGCCCCTTGACTTGTTCATTACTTGCTTCAATATTTTTGTCGCCCACATTTTCTTGGCATGGGATGCTATGGAATTTGCAAACTGCATTTGTTGAAATATTTTATAATGGCCCATGTGCCAATTATTAAATTAGTAATAATAAAATAAATTATGGGCTGAAATCCTATTAGTCAATTGAGAAAAAACTAACTGCCCACTTTGATGGAAAGTGGGAATTAAGGTTTTATTAAAATTGGTCCTCTCTCCACCCAATAAATAAAAATAATATCACATTAATTTTCTCTTCATCAGAAAGTGAGTCACTCTAGAAGGGTGAAAAGAGATAAATCAATGTTGTTAATCTCCAGTTAAAGGCATTGGAAACAGGGTTAAAGCTCCGGTTAAAGGCATTGGAACTTACAGCTTTGGTCTTAGATGGACATCATTTAGATTTTTTCAGACTTTTTATGTTCCTTCTGCTTTCTTGCAACTTAATTTCCTTGTCCAAACTTGTTTCTGTTGGATATTCTTTTAAATTTAGGAATAGATGATTTTGTTTATTTAAACACAATAATTTTATTGGTTTTATAATTCTTTCTGATGGACTATACAAATTAAAGTTTGATAATATTTTTGCTGAGTCTCTACTGACCTTGCATTATAATATTGGCACTAAACATGGTTTAGTAAATGAAAGTTTAGCATACTTGTGGCATAAGTGTTTGGGTCACATATTCAAAGCAAAAATAGAAAGATTAGTGACGAATGAAATATATTCAGATTTAGATTTTACTGATCTTAATATTTGTGTAGATTACATTAAGGGAAAACAAACAAAACACACAAGTAAGAAAAGAGCGAGAAGAAGTACACAACCTCTTAAGATTATACAAACTGACATATTTGAGCCTTATGATGTTCTATTTTTTGGTAGAGAAAAGTACTTTATTACCTTTATTGAAGGTTTTTCACGTTATAGTTATATCTATTTGTTGGATGAAAAATCTCAATCAATGGATACCCTAGAGGTATTTATCAATAAGGTTGAAAGACAACTAGATAGAAAGGTGAAAATTGTCAAGTCTAATAGAGCCGGTGAATATTATGGAAGATATTTTGAGAATGGACAATTCCTAGTCCGTTTGCTAAGTTCCTTGAAAAATGTGGTATATGTACTCAATACATAATGTCGCACACCAGCAATGTAATGGTGTAGTAGAAAGGCGCAACCGTACCTTATCATTGTGGATGGAAGCGTTAAAGACCACTACTTATTTGTTAAATAGGGTTCCTAGCAAGGCAATTTCCAAGACTCATTTTGAACTCAGAGACGGGAAGGAAATCTAGTTTAAGACACCTGCATGTTTGGGGCTATCAGGTGGAAGTAAAGATTTATAATCCACATAAAAGAAAATTGATTCAAGAATAACCAGTGGATATTTCATTGATTATCCAGAGAAGTCTAAAGGGTATAGATTTTATTTTCCTAACTATAGTATGAGAATTGTTGAATCTAGAAATGGTAGGTTCATTAAAAATGGCGAAATTAGTGGGAGTACGGAACCACGAAAGGTGGAAATCCAAGAAGTTAGAGTGCAAGTTCCCTTGCCTGTAACTTCTTTTAAAGTTGTTCCTGTCGTTGTTGAACAAATTAACGACTTTCAAGAACAAATAAATAATCCAGTGCCCCATAACGAAGTCGTCAATAATAAACTTGTGGCAGCTAAACCACAAGAAATAGCATTACTAAGATCTCAAAAACAAAGAGGATCTGTTATTTTTTATGATTATGTGGTTTACTTACAAGAGTTAGAATTTGACTTTGGAATTGATGAAGATCTAGATTCTTTTTCACAAGTCACAGAAAGTATTAATTCTGATAAATGGTTAGACGCCATAAAAGAAGAGTTAAAATCAATAAATCACAATGATGTTTGGGAACTTGTTGAATTACCTAAAGGTTGAAAACGCATCGGGTGTAAATGGGACTATAAAACCAAGCGTGATTCAAATGGCAATGTGGAATGATGCAAGGCCAGATTTGTTGCCAAAGGTTTTACTCAAAAGGATGGTGTTGACTATAAAGAGACCTTTTTACCAGTCTTTAAGCAGGACTCTTTTAGAATTATTATGGCATTGGTGGCTCACTATGATTTAGAGTTACACCAAATGGATGTGAAAACTGTTTTTCTAAATGGCAATTTAGAGGAAGATGTTTATATGGCCAAACCTAAAGGCTTTTTTGCTGAAGAAAATGAACACCTCGTGTGTAAATTAAAGAAATCAATATACGGACTTAAGCAAGCCTCCCGACAATAGTATCTTAAGTTTAATGATACCATCTCTTCCTTTAGATTTAAGGAAAACATTGTTGACCGATGTATATATCTTAAAATTATTTTTCTAATTCTATATGTTGATGAAATTTTTCTTATTGTTAATAATTTTAGTTTACTTCATAAGGCTAAGGAGTTTTTCTTTAAGACCTTCGAAATGAAAGAAATAAGTAACGCATCCTATGTGATTGGAATTGAGATATTCCATGATAAAGCACAAAGATTGTTAAAGTTGTCTTAGAAAGCATATATTAATAAAGTTTTAGAGAAATTTAGAATGGAAAAATGCTCTGCAAATGTTGTTCCAATTTAGAAAAGAGATAAGCTCAGCCTTATTCAATGCCTAAAGAACTAATTAGAATGCAAACAGGTGGAAAATATTCCTTATGCATCCATTGTTGGAAGCTTATTGTATGCACAGACATTTACCATGCCAGACATCAGTTTTCCTGTTGGAATGCTAGGCAAATATCAAAGTAAACCTGGGTTGGATCACTAGAAAATTACAAAGAAAGTATTAAGATACTTGTAAGGAATAAAGGATCACATGCTATCTTATAAGAGATCTAATAATCTTGAAGTGATAGGGTATTCAAATTCATATCATGATGGCTGCATAGATACCAGAAAATCCACATTTGGCTATTTGTTCATGATGGCTGGAGGAGCCATCTTATGGAAAAGTGCAAAACAGTTTGTCATTGCTATATGCACCATGAAAGCTGAGTTTGTGGTGTGCTTTGAAGCCACTATTCATGGATTATGGTTGCGAAACTTTATTTCAAGGCTTAGAATTATCGACAGTATTACCAAGCCGCTGAAGATTTATTGTGATAATGTTGCAACAATCTTCTTCTCTAAAAGTGACAGGTATTCGAAGGGTACTAAACATATGGAATTAAAATACTTTTCCGTTAAAAAAGAAGTTCAGAAACGATGAGTGTCAATCGAGCAAATTAGCACCAACTTTACGATTGTGGATCCTTTAATAAAAAGATTAAACCCAAAGGTTTTCAGCAAACATGTTGAAATGATATATAAAATTAGAAGTCTCTATTGACATTATGTTCATACTTTTATCCTCTTTATGTATTTGATACTTTGAGCTCATTTAAGTATCATGTTTGATTTATTGGTATATACATGAATGATGATATGATTTTTAACAGATTTTGTCTCTGACTAGGACATTATTGATGGACAGTCATTGTTTTCTTTTCCATTACAGGTCATGTTAAGTATAAAATTAATATTGTGATACATAGAAGGAACTATGTCAAAATAATGATGTGGAACTGCTATGATTCGTGTTAGTTTTTTCTTAATGATGATTTTATGGCTTAACCAATGCAAGTAAGGATTTGACCCTTACTATGCGCATGAAGTTTATTATTATTAAACCATTAATTTGAATGTGCCTAGGGATGGAAATTGTACCCGCAAACCCGTAAACCTGCAAACCCGCCTAAACCCGCATGTCAAAACCCATCGCTATGGATAATTTTGCGGGTTGCAGGCGGGTTTGGTATTATAAATTGAAACCTACACTTGGATGCGGATGGGTTTGGTATTAGTCCAATAGCCGGCGGATATCCGAATGCATATCTACTAGACCCGCAATGTTTTTTAAATATTTTGAATTTAATCTTAATTGAAAAAATATTTAAATCTAAAAAATATATAAAGAAAATAATGCAATTATGCAAAGTGCCAAATAACTAAAGTACTTTTGTATGGTCTATTTTCTTTAACTTAATACATGAATTATTTCATTATTATAATTTTTTTGAATTAATATTTGAAAAGTATTATTCTTTGGAAATTATTAATCTTAATCATTATTGTAGGCATCGTGTTGGATGCATACTAATGATAGTGAATGAAATGAAAATCTTCTCTTGAAGCTTGTGTTGAATGATAATATGAAATATAATTGCTGTTTTTAGATGCTAGTTTGTGGGTTTTTTTAATGGATTTGTGTATTTTATACTTAAATTTGAGAATTTGTGTATGTTATGTTGAATTTGATATTATTATTGTAAATTTATATATTGAACATTTGTGATTTTAAATATACAAACCCACAAAAAATCTGTCGGATACCATTGCAGGTTTGGTAATTGTTAAAACCTGCAACGAGTGCGTTTTGTAATTTAAATTTTGTGTAGGTTTGGATTTGGTAATGATAAACTCGCTGCGGGCGGTGGCCATTTCCATCTCTAAATGTGCCACATGGGCCAAGTGGAAGAATGTTGAAATATTTTATGGTGGCCCATGTGCCACATTATTAAATTAGTGATAATAAAATAAGTTATAGGCTAAAATCCTATTGGTCAATTGGGAAAAAATTAACTGCCCACTTTGACGGAAAGTGGAAATTAAGGTTTTATTAAAATTGGTTCTCTCTCCACCCAATATATAAAAAGATATCACGCTAATTTTCTCTTAATCAGAAAGTGAGTCACTCTAAACGGGTCAAGAGAGAGTAATCAATTTTGCTAATCTTTAACTCTTAGTAGTGAGATTTGATCAAGAAAAATTACTATGGATTAAGGTATGCTTTCTTTCAATTATGATGATATGAAAATCATGATATTCTATGATCTTAGGGATTAAAGTTTATTCAAATTAGGATTTATTTGCTTTATGGGAATTGAAAAAAATTCGAACAGCATTTTTCAGCTTTTTTCTATGATTAGGGTTTATTTGCTTTATTTACTTTATTTACTATGGATTAAGGTATGCTTTCTTTCAATTATGATGAACAAACTCATTTAATGGCATTGTTCACTGTGAATCATCTATTGCTCCTTTTATAACTCAGAATTAAGGGAACCAAAAGTATGTGTTGCGTATCCTTCATTCATAGTGTGTGTCACGTATCCTCAATTTGTAGAAACTTTAGATCGCATTCTTTTAGTTGTTGCGCATGAAATCTAGTCTGTCATTGCTCCAGGATTGCTACAACATCTGCACTATTTCATATTTATTTTAATTCTTGTGTCCAAGTTTTTTGTGTCTACCAATTTGTTGCAGCAGTATTCCTTCCCTAAAACTTGAGCTTTTTGTCACCTACAATTATGCACATAATCTTAAGCACAAATTATCCTAAAAACAATTAAATTTACTAAAAATAAATTAAAATAGATGTTTATGCAAAATATAGCTAAAATAAAATAAAAGCACATCATTTACTCTCTAAGTATTATTGATTCATATCTAAAAGTATCATAATAACTTTCATTTCATAGAGTTATCAGTAGCCTGCAGTATCAGACAAGATAACAATAACCCAGATGATGAAACATCAGCAGCACCTCGAGTTAAAGAAGTTAAAGAGTTTATATACATAACGTTGAAGGAAACTCCATGCAAAATCTTCCATGTTCGGAACAAGACATTGTAGTGTTGATTGATGAGTTAGATGCAGTCAATATTTAATGATTCATGCTATTAGGATTTGTATGTGTTCTTGTTTTATGTCATTATTATGTGTGTATAGTTCCGTAGTTGGTTTAATTTTAGACATTATATGATAGGGGTTGTCATAATTACTGTCTACTTTGAGTTATTTTGTATGCGCTGAAGTGTGTGTATTTCAAATTGTTATGAATAAGGTTACATGATGTGTATATTTATTGTGAGAACAACTATTGCATTTTTTCGATTAGGACACTTGTTTGGGGGAAAAGTAGAAGATCAAAGAACAATGCCACGTGTCGATATGGAGTTCTTTCGCTACCAGGCCTACATATTTTCAATAGAATTACAGAGGTACGCGAGACCACTCCATGTCAATACGTATATACGCGTCAAACTTGCTTTCCACGCAATTTTTTGAAACGTCTAAGCCGCCACACGTATGAAAAACAAGAATATTTCTGACACGACAACAGGGTGCGCCAATAAAATAACGCTAGGTGGCATGGCAGCCGGGGTATACCTTATAAATACTCAGGTTTAATTTTTATCAAATCAGCTTACACACACATCATGAGAGCTGAGGTTTCTTCCACCTCAAGCCTTCATTACAGAGAGCTTGCAAGCTCTCTAACTTGAGCGTCACCAGCCAACCTCGGCCCCACTTTTGACATTTTTCTTGTTGTTTTGTAGGTTTAAAGGGACTTTTAGAAGCTCTCCGTACCTGAAGACCACCATCTCAATCCTCCTTCACCCTACGAAAAGTCGAAACAACCAGTGCACCCCGAACAAGCGAGGCACCCTGCTCCCCGATAAAAATAAATTTATTATTCTTAGCTTAGTTTTGTGGCGTTCATACACGCGTCCAAAATCTACTAAAAACAACACTTGTTGGTTTAATGGGCAAAAAAATATGCAGCTACACTAAGAGAATTGGTTTTGGTGAGGGTATAATATAAAAATCATAAACCTGGAAAGGTTAGAAGTCTCAACATCTTGTTGCGGGTTAAGACTGTTGAAGGTGAAATAATCTATTTAGGATTCGAATCTGGTTCGCATAAAAGTTGGAGACATTTCTTTTGCTTTTTTATTCTTTGGGTTTATATAAAATGTAAAATATAACCATGGTAAATTAAATATTAAAAAAAGGGATATTGACGCTTCCCCACCATAATTTTGGAGTTTTACCACTTATGTCCTTTGAGTTTCCATAATATGTTGATACATTGAAAAAAAATCGTTAAAATGGTCGATTGTGGTATCCTACAGGAATTATAACCTAAAAGCTTGGGCAACATCAGATGATCAAAAATTAAGTAAATAAAAATCAACAAAATCTTATGTTTTGCCGTATGCAAGATCATAGGTTTTGAGGTAACCGTAGTCACTATCTCATTGAAAATATGTTCAAGACATAAAACAGTCACTTTTTTTTTTTCATTTATTAAGATTTTTACTTCAAATAGATTATGAGGTATTGTAAAAGTTACCTAAAGCAAATGGTTGCCAGGTATTTTATTATTAGCATCACTGTGTCAATAATATTGCAATTTATTTATTCCTTTTATTAGGGATTTGTTTCCTTTTATTAAGGATTTGTCTAGTCTTGAGAATTAACTAGTTTAGATTATGTGGAATATTGGAGAATATTTTTGAAGACATAAAGAAGGAAATTGGTGTGTAAGTAAGATTACATATCAATCAAAGAGTTTCAAATAAATATGACTACTACAATATTGGTAAGTATATCAAGTATTTATGGAATGTTGGATGATTAGTATTAAAAATTGTTTAATTATCAAGCGATAATAATGTTATTTTGTGCTTATGTTATAATTTATATTTGTGTTCATGCAATATATTAGGAATTATTAATTATGTATTAAATATATCTAATTTTATATATTTTTGTGTATTTATTAGGTAGAATATTAATTTCACGTAATTCGAGGCTCTAAACAGATAAATGTTTTTAATATTTTATATAATTATTTATATAAATAAATTTAGTTTTATTTTCAATTTTAGTTGTTTTTATTACTTTTAATTATAATTAATTTAATTTTAATAATTCTTTTTATTTCAACTATGCTTAACTAAATAATAATAGTTAGGGTAAGGTGAAACTCTTAGAAAATAAATATGATTTATTCAAATTCTATTTTTAATTTTATAAATTAAATTATGTTCTATTTAATTTTATACATATTTTATATTTTAAAATTTTGATTTATTGTAGACAAACAAGGGAATTTGGCACAATAAATTCTTAATATCTTAATATAAGGTATGGTAAAATGATATTTTGACTTATTGTGGACAAATTAAATTTTGGCATAATAAATACTTAATCCATCATAAAATTAAAGAGAAAATAATAATAATTTTGTATAATTAATCTTTTGGGCAATAAATCTAAAAATATGAAAAAAAGAATTTATTAAGTTTTATTTACTACTAAGAGTGGATCCACAACCCTAACTACTTGAATTTCATAGTTTTACTTAAATTAAGTTGTTTATATTTAAGTTTTATTTTCAATTTTTAGATAAAATAAAATAAACAAATTAAATCTTTTCTCTATGGATCAACCTCAGACTCACCGAGCTATAATACAACAAGACATTCTTATACTTAGGAGTTAAAAATTACTTTTAAGTTTTGTCATTGAACTCTTAATGAAGTATATCATAGTACTTCTCTACTAGGGTTTAGATGAGATATTGCTCCTATATTAAAGATAAGTTTTTCACATATTGCAGAAGTGGTGAAGAAAACATATCATATTTTATATCATAGAAGCAGTTGACGCAAAGAACAAGAAGAAATCCTATTTGGCCGCATATTCTTCATCAAGCCTTCATAATATTAAGTTCTTTCATTAGACATTCTTTTTATTTACTCTGATCTCTTCGGGACGAAGATGTCATTTGTTGTATTGAGGGATCTCAAGGAAAACAGCGAACACAAATTGAAGATGAGGGGTGCTCACTAATTAAGGTTGACTAAGTTAGATACAATGAGGTGGCGGTAAGAGTACGAAGGTGTCGAAATTGTGTAAGAATCAAATAGGTGTAATCTTTTCATTACTTACTAAATTGTTTATTGTCTGGGCGTAGTCTTGTTGATGTAAGATAGTGATCTAAACCGCGTAAAATTCCTTTATGTGCTTTACTTTCTACAATTTACTGTTTCAAGCATATTTGACAAATTCATGATAAATGAACAATAATATAAACAATACCGCAGATAATTACAATAAATAGTTACTATGAACAACAATGTGTGTATAGTATGTATGAACAGTAGCTATAAACAATGTCATATAAATAGTGAGTCATACAAAATCGCCTGAATAGTTTTTGTGAACAATAATTTGAGGATTAATTACCTAGAAAAATCTAACTAATTCATCTAGTGTTTTAATTTCCCTTACTTGTTAAAGCAGATCAAAATTATTTATAATGGTATAACTCAAAATTTATTAAGAGAAAGTGTCAGTCTAGGAAAAGAAAATTTGCACCCCCAAGGCTTGAGGAAGCGGCCATGTAGATATCTAAGTTTTGTTTTTTTTTTAAAAAAGGGATTCATAGGCCCTTTTTTTATCATAATATCCTTTGAATATAGTGACTAAAAAAAATTGCTTTAAAAGTTATTGATTTAAAAAATTTTAATAAATAAAAGTATTAAATAAATAATGTCATCTACTAGTAGACTAATAATATTTAAATATGTGAACTATAATATTTATTTTAATATATTTGTATCTATTGTAGATAATTTAAATAAATATTTGCTTTAAATAAATTTTTCAAATAAAAAAATCTCACATACTAATAATGTTAAAATTATTATTTTACATAATATTCAAAATAATTCAAATTTTAATACAATTATTTTAATAATATTTTCTATTTTATAAAATTTACTTTAATACAATAAAATATAACTAATAGATTGTAAAATACTAGAATATTTGTAAATATTGAAATTATTTTAATATATATTATTAAATTTTTTTTAATATTGTATTTCCATTTATTATAGAACATTAGAGTCAATTTTATGAAATAATAGAGGAAAATGCATTATGATCAATAGGAGGTCTTGATGTCCCCTTTTTTGAAAACTTAGGGATCTTGGTGATCATTTCCCCAAACTTTCGGGGTGTAGATGTCTTTTTTTCTTTTGAAAATAATTACTATTATCTACATCCTCCATGTTTGTCTTATTGAATTAAAATGAAATTTTTCTAATTGAAGTTTTTTCGAGCTTTTATAGATTTCACGTTAAATGCACTTTATTATTGATAGATTCTGTTGAAAAGACAAAAGTAAAAAAGGTGGTTCATATGTTGGATTTTGAATACATTGAATCCGCATGCTTTTCTTGACAAAAATTGGAAAATTGAAGGTAGAGAAGCATGCATTTTTGTTTTTTCAATTCGGCACCAAATTACTGGACTTTTGCCAACTACTTTTGAGACTTTCTTGCAATGAAGCTCAACTATAAATAGAGCTTCATTCAGAGAGCCAAAGCATCCAAAAACATTTAAGAGAGTTACAATTTATTTGTAGAATTGTTAATGAGTGAGCAATTAGAGAGTGTGTATTTGAGAGGTTTTTCTTTCAAGTGTGTGAGAGTATTGGGTGTATTTTGGTTATGGGAAGTGAGGTTTTCTTTACTCAAATATTGTACTCCAGTAATTATTAATAATACAATTATTTTCTCTTACTCCAATGGACGTAAGCATATTGCCGAACTACGTTAAATTTTTGTGTCATTTATTTTTCTTGTAATTATTTGGTACGCTTGATTTTGCATTTCACACAAGTGGTATCAAAGCCGACGGTTCGTACTTGGAGTAGACGGTACACATATACAAGTGGTATCAATTGTCCACGAATACAAAGTGGAGCCAATAGTTTATACTTGGAGTGTAGTAATATAAATTTTGCATGCCTAGGAAAGTTCACAAAAGATGATAAGAGCCTAGACTAAGGTAGCGTTTGTTTTTTTGTCCGAAATCTAAAATGGTCCAATTTTTCTAAAGTCCAATGGGTCGGTGTTTGTTTTTCCTTTTAAATCCAATTTAAGTGGTATCTTGTTTGTTTTTACAATAAAAACATCTTAAATTTGGTTATTTGACATTTATATCTTATAAATTAAAACAAAAAGAGGATTAGATTTTATAGTTTAGCTTGTTATTTTACGTAGATATTTTTGGAATATAATATTTAGTTGTCATTCAGCCTTTTTCATTTAGAAAAAGTCACAAAAGTTTACTTTTTCTATTCAAAGAAATGATAAAATCGAGCCTAAAATTAACAAAATTTCAGACTTTAGACATTTAAGTCTTAAGTGGGACTGGTGTGATCCCTCCAGTCTTTCCTATGAACTTTTCTGGTGCATTTTTTCATACGTACTGATCTCAAATGTGGGAATTGTTTTTTAAGAAAATGGTAAAAGATGAAAGTTCCAAAAGTGGAGAGAGATCTACCCAGACTATTCTAGGAGAGACTTCAGGTGGAAGGCAAGAGTTTTCATATCGCCTTTCGATACCTATTATAGGAAGTCAGAAGATTGATGTTAAAAAGTTTGATGGGAAATCAACTTCGGCATTAGAGGCGCGAAGTTATAGATGTTCTTATTCAAATTGATCTATTTTTATTCTGAAAAACAAAAGACACTTGTATGACAAAGAAATCTGGGATCGTATGAACGAGAAAGGCTGTGGTTAGATCAGATCTTGTTTGATCAAGGAGGTGAAATATCTGGTGAAAGATGAAGAGTGCGTGATAACTTTGTGGCGTATATTGGAGGAGAAGTACCTACTAAATGTCCTGAAAATCACCTTCATGCAATGAGCCAAGTATATGGCTTTTGAATAAAGCTCGAGGTGTTAATGCACAATCATGTCTCAAGATTTGAAAAGTTACTTGCTGATTTAAGTAATCTAGATAAAGACTTTAAGGATGAAGTCAAAGATATGATTCTCTTGTACTCACTTCCAGAAGGATATAGCCATTTTGTGACTACTTTATTATATGGGAAAAGCGTAATCATTTTCAAGGATGTTTGCACAGCATTGACCAATTTAGAAAGTCAGAATAATGATAAACATTTTAAAAGAGCATCATCTGAAGCTTTATTAGCAAGAGAAAGAACGATGGAGAAAAAGAGGAAGCGAGGTGGAAAGAATTCTCAGTCCAAATCAAGAAGCAGAAATATAGCTCGAGATGAGTGTGCCTTTTGTCATAAAAGAGGCTATTGGAAGAAAGATTGTCTAAAACCTCATAAGAGAGATAGGAAGAAACTAGTAGTTGCAAATATGGCACGTAAAGATGAAGTCTCTGACTATTCACTAAGTATTACGTTAGCAGTATACGTAGCTAATTCGAGTGAGTGAATACTTAATACTGGAGCAACCTATTATTTGTATCCCATAAAAGAATTGTTTACAAATTTCCATAATCTAAAATCCAATGCAGTAATGATAGAGAATGATCAACCTTGTTGCACAATAAGGATAGAATAATTCGGCTCAAAATGTTCGACGAAATGGTCAGAGAACTAAAAGAAGGTAGATATATTTCAACTCTGAAGAAAAATCTAATTTCTGAAGTTGCTTTAGAGGCTGAAGGCTATAAGGTTACCATTGAAAATGGCACAATGAAGTTCACTCATGGGACTATGGTGATTCTACAAGGGGTTCGATGTCATAATTTGTACTATTTGAAGAGAGGTACAACCGATGAAGCTAATTTTTCTGAGGCACACAGTGATCACTTAGTTATAGCATGTACGACTGGAACATACTGGAGAAAAGTCTCTGCAAACTTTGATGAAGCATAGACTTTTGAAAGGTGCCAACAACTATAAACCGAAATTTTATGAACATTGTGTTGGTGGCAAGAAAACAATGGTCAAATTTGGTACGGCTAATCACGATACTCGTGAAATCCTTGAATATGTTCACAGCGATGTATAGGGACCAACCAAGACTACATTAATTGGTGGAAGCCATTATTTTATTTCATTTGTTGATGATTTCTCTAAACGTGTGTGGGTGTACAAAATGCGAGTAAAAGATGAGGTTCTAGAAATTTTCGTGAAATGGAAGAAACTGGTAGAGATATAAGCTAACAGAAAGATCAAAGTATTGCGTTCTGATAATAAGGGTGAATATACTTATAATCCATTCTTGGAAGTATGCTAGAGTGAGTGTATAAAAGACATTTTACGGTGAGACGTACTTTGCAATAGAACGGTGTGGTATAAATCATAATTTATTGAAGAAAATATAGTGTATGTTATCTAATGCTGGTTTAGATAAAAAGTTTGGTGCTGAGGCTGTGAGTTACACAAGTCACTTAATAAACCGGTTGCCTTCTGCTGCAATTGGAGGTAAAACTCCTATGGAAATGTGGTTTGGAAAGCATGCACAAGATTATGACTCCGTTAATATGTTTGGGTGTCTAGTTTATTATCATGTAAAGAATGATAAGCTCAGTCCTCGTGCAAGAAAAGCTATCTTTTTGGGGTTTAAAGGTGGAGTTAAATGTTATAAGCTTTAGGATCTTGAAGATAAAAAGTTTGTGTATAACAGAGATGTCACTTTTGATGAAACCTCTATGTTGAAGGCTTCAAGTTCTCAGCATGTGGAGAATAAATCCAATGAGACATTACAGTGAATGGAGTTTAATGCAACTCTATATGCACCAGTTAGTTCTACATCAGAGAAGATTTCAACTTTGGAGAAGACCTCAAGAGTAGAAGAAGAAGTTGTTGTTGTCCCAAAGAGGAAGAAATAACTAAAGATGTAGAAGATTAAAATGATATTATAGTAACAAGAAGACCAAAAAGAGTGATAAAAAATCCGGATGACGTACTAAAGACATGGTGGTAGCCTATGCACTTTTAGTTATTGATGATGACATCCCAACACTTTCAATGAAACCTGACGCGTGAGTGAAAGTAATCAATAGAAGTTAGCCATAGAAAAAAAAATGAAGTCTCTTTATCAAAACTAAACTTGGGAACTTACGGTGTTACCTAATGGAAAAAGGGCTATTGACAATAAATGGGTCTACACTGAGAAGCGAGGTTCTCCAAATCAAACAACTCTTTAATACAAGGCAAGGCTCATAGCAAAATGTTTTGCTCAAAAGGAAGGTATTGACTATAACAAAGTGTTCTCTCCAGTTGTAAAACATATTTCTATTCGTATCCTACTTGCCTTAGTACTTGAATATGAGTTAGAGTTGACTCAATTGGATGTTAAGACAATATTCTTGCATGGAGATTTAGAAGAGGAAATCTATATGACTCAGCCTTGTGGTTTCAAAGTTATATTTTGCATATTCATTTATCTTAATTTATTCTTCATAAATTTTGTTTGATTTAGAATAAATTGTGTACTTAAATCATATGCATAATTGTAGGTGTCCGAAAGCCCAAATTTCAAAGAAGGAATGCTGATGCAATAGGCTTGCAAGAGATGGAAAATAACTTGGCTACAAAAGAATTGAAACAAATCTGGAACATTGCAATTGCTGTAGCAACCATTGCTGTAGCAATCCTTGAACAACGACAAAGAAAGTTCTGCGTGAGATACTTGTAGAATTGTGATCTGTAGTTTTCTAATCTGACTTTTGCTCCCTCTAGGCTTCTGTTTACCCTAGTTTTCAACTATAAAAGGAGCATATATCATATGGAAAGGCGGCCGTGATTGAACATCGAAGCAAATCAAGAAAAAAAATAAGGAAGAAACAGAATTCAAAAAAGAACAAGTCTGCACCAGTGAAGAAAAATCTGCAGAACTATTTGGATTCAGATTTTATCATTCTTTATTTGACTCCTTGTTTATTCTTCGATTGAAATGATGTATTCCATGGCTGAAACTTTGTTGTTGGTTTTACTTTCACAAGTTATGAGATAAATTTGATTTTGGTTGAGGGACAAATAATCTAGATGGATTCTTGACTGTTCTTATAAGTTCTTTGCACGTCTCATTATAGCATTTTGCTTTAATAAATATTATTTCAATCATTATTTCGGTCGACCTCCTATTTAATGATTCAAGTTAAGAGAGAACCGCAAAAGGGCCTTATTTCTAACACTCAACACCCCCCCAACCAGCTTATTGTTAGTCCCTAGCAAATAAAATGAAAACAAAATTCAAATCCAAAATGATTTTTTTTAAAACAATCGTGTTCATTCAATCAGGCTAATGATAGCAATCAAATAAAAGTATAAGCATTATCTGCAGTCTAAAGAAACATCACACCCACATCAACCATCCACATGCATCAGTCTAGTAAATTTTGTCACAGTTATAGTAATCAAGCGACTTTCAAGAATGACATGCCAAACCCCAAAATCTCACCGGTAATAGTGACACTCTCACAAGCAAATTAAACTCAATAAAAATTGTCATTTCAATGAATGATAAATTGAGTGAAGCTAATAAAGAAATAATATCACACACTCTCCTAAAATGAAAGGAATATGCCCACAACTTAGAAATAATGCGATCTCAAACAAAATACTAGTCAACCCAATGTATTTTTTTTTTTTTTTTGCATCACTATATCTTTTTAGCCCATATAACTAGCTTCTACTTCAGACTATAGTTCCCTAAATTCAAGAAGGACTTTTATTAGGACGTAACGTAGGCTAGGCACATGGCTAACAAAGAAAGAAAAATAGAGAAAACAAAATATATGCTTGAGAAAAATAAATATGTTTTGGAAATTAAAAGGTGCATTTCACTTATTTATTATTATTGTATATCTTTTTTTTCTTTTTTTAAAAGAACTTTGTTTTCTCTTTTTTTTCTTTTTCTTTTTTCTTTTTTTTAGGTATTGCACAACTTTACCAAACAAAACAATTTATTTATATTTTTCTCAAACATGAATAGGTGATGGAACTTATAAGATATCGGGTAATACTCCAAATCGGAGTGGGTCAAAATGATAAGTTGACAAAGAACACTTTTTTTTTTTATAAAAGACTCAAAAGGGCTAACTATAGATATTTCACAGAAGGGATGGCTAGAAAGACTCAAACGGGTCAAAGATGGCCTTTCCATTGTCTTTTAGGGCTCTAAATAATCTTCCATATCTACTAGTTAGATGGACCTTCAGATGTAGCAACACACATTTTTTTATTTAACTCTTTTTTTTAGAGAGTTGACTCAAAGAAAATCTAAAGATCATGTATAAAATAATAAACTGCTGCTAAGTTGTATGAAGAATGGGCAAAAAGGGTTACTCTCCAAGAAAAATGATAGGCTCAAGAACTCACTTGTGCTTATTATGACATGCTGATTTCTTCAAGAAACTCATATTTGTCTCTGATATTAATATGTAGAGTAGCAAACATGGCGTAACATATCTGAAGGCCAAAGATAATACAAATACTAAAATTTAAAATTCATCATGTCATCCAATGTTAAAACAAATTACACAATTTTTTTTTTAAACAACATTCTACCCCCAACCTATTCTAAACATGAAAGGAAAATATGCATGCAGAAATGTGAAAATACTTTGAAAAAACTAATTAGAAAAGTTACACTTAAAATGATAGAAAAAGAAAATTATTTTTTTTAACTAAGAATATGCGTTTCTAGAGACACTACACTCCATATTCAACTATCTTCAACTCAAAAATTTGAAAATGTATATTTATAAAGGAGAAGTCAAAAAGAAAAAGTTAGAAAGATCACACATAAAATAAGACAATTTTTTTATTTTTTTTATTTTTTTAAAACTAAGAAGATGCTTTTCTAGAGTAACTACACTTCATATTCAGCCATCTTCAACACAAAAAGTTAACAACAGTTAGTTTCTACAACAAAAAATTAGTAAAAACTTAACCAAGATTTCATAATTGTCAATTATTCCCTCCCCCAACCAAAACAAAACATTGTACTCAATGTTTTAAAGAAAGAAGTAGAGTTTAGAAGACATCACCTGGGTAGTGCAACACAGAAGAAAATATTTAAAGGCGGAGAGTTAAATCTAATTTGTACTTTACTACTCGTAGCTATTGTTACCATCGTTATTTGGATACTCCAATACTAAGGTCCCGGATCCGCTCTGGTTTATAAGCTTGTAATGAGATCAAGTAGCTCATTAGCAAGTGTGGAATGAATGAAATATTTTTTTATTGCACATTAAGAAATGTGATGAAACAATCATAAAAGTTATTGACATTTAACAAACTGATGGGTTTCTGATGAATGTGCAGATTGGCCCAAGATGCTAATATGATAAGTGCCTCTAGAGTTGCAAGATCTCCTGGTAAGAAAATAGAAGCATCAAAGATGATTAAGCATTTCATTATTCTTTCTTGCATACCTAAGACAACTAACTTTTCTCCAAACGGTGAGTCGACAAACAAAACCCGAGGTTTTAGGATTGTTGGGATGATGTCTAACACTTGGTTCCCTAACATAAGCAGCTTCGAGACCGTTTGATAACCCTCGGTCACCTCCACCATATACCAAGTGTAATTTCCTTGTTGCTATGCTTCGACCAAGATCAATGGCTGCCTCAACGAACTCTTTATATTTGCCATAGTTAAATCCAAAAAGCACACAAATGGTCTTTGAATTGTTTATTGGGAGTAGTTGCCATTGGGATACTTCTCAAAAATAATTTGTGAGTGCAAACAAAAAGAATCATGTTTAATGATCTTGGCGGTTGTGGTCATAAATTTGTGAATGAGGTATCATGTCTAAATCAAATAACGTGTAAAGCACATGGCTCGAGAGTAAAAAATGAAACAGTAAAAAGGAAAAGCAAACAATGATAAAATAAAATTATTAAAGACAATAATGTAAATAGTAAAACAACAGTGAAATAAAATAACAGTGAAGTAAAAGGATATTTACAGGTAGTTGCGATTGTGGCTCACATTTTCCTCTGGCTTTACGTCCAGAAACGGCTTCAACGCCCTGTATGGGTCGAGAATAGGATTCCCATCCAGTTTTCTTATAAACTGGCAAACAAGGTCATTTATAGTCAGATTCCCGAGATTGTATCGTGCATGCTCTTTCTGGAATGATGGCCATAACTGGAGAATTACTCCTTGCACATATCCACTGGGATGCGTTTCAAGAGACAAAAGGATATCATCCAATGACTCCTTATTTAAGCCATTCCTAATGAATTGAATCTTATCTTTTCTGCTATCAGACACCATTCCTAAAGAACATGATTTTTTATCGCATCTCATTCTGGCACAGTTATGACAAGCACGAAATTTTTCGAGCTCTTCGCTTTCTTGCGTAATTTCCTTTTCCACAACCAGGCCTCGATTAACTAGCGGATGTCTGCAGGTATGTTATTCCTCATAAGCAATCGCATGCATTCGGACCGAGCTTTATAGATTGTAAGAAGGGCATTCTGAGGAAGTGAAGGGAATCTACTGTGAAGCTTTGCCGAGATCTCGTTTCTGTCCATACCTTCGCCTCAGAAGATCAGTAATTATGGAAAACTGAAGTAACCGACTTGATTGTCACGAAGTACCTTTATTCGCCACTTAACCGGAGTAACAAACTAAAGCACACAAACAAAGAAAAACAAACTAAAACACATAAAGAAAATTACAATCGTTGTCTTAATAAATTTACCTCAAACTCCAACTGGATGTTGTAGACGCCACTCTCACTGTCTCTGAGTTGGCTTTCTAAATCTTCAACGTGGGAAACTAACTCTGGTGGTTGCAAAGCCCAAATATGATGTGTTTTACAAAATCGAATCTACTTTTTGAGATGAGATTTTACACGTTGAAGTGGTCTAAGAATGTCCAGGAGGAACTGTTTAGCTATGACACTCATGATTAACAATGATAAAAGAAAACTTAATGATTAAACAATCATACTTATGCACAAATAATTTCAATTAGCAAAAGAATAATAAAAAGAAAGAAAAAATCAAATCATCGAAAAGACAGAAAAATCTCAATTCAAATGTGGTGGGTCACTCAAATTTATTTTAGTGTCATCTCCATGTAGTCGGTACTCTAGATATGGCTTTAATCTTTGACCATTAACTTTAAAAGTGACATCATTCTTTGGGTCATTAATTTCAATTGCCTTATGTGGAAAAATAGTATGAACAATAAAAGGGCTACACTATCGAGAGCGTAGCTTACCTGGGAATAGGTGCAAGGGAGAATTGAATAAAAGCACTTTCGATCTGAAGTGAAAGATTTTCTTAAAATTTTCTTGTCATGAAAGACTTTCATTCATTTTTTGCAAACCTTGGCATTTTCGTATACATCATTACGAATTTCTTCAAGTTCTGCTAGCTGTAATCTCCTTTCTGAGCTAGCTTGCTGCATGTCAAAATTGAATTTCTTGATGGCCGAGTATGCACGATGTTCGAGTTCCACGGTAGGTGGCAAGCTTTTTCATACACTACCCTCAGTAGGTGACATCCCAATTGGGGTCTTGAAAGTCATTCTATATGTTCATAATTCATCATCGAGTCTTAATGACTAATCTTTTCTGTTTGGCCTCACCGTTTCTAATACGTGCTTTATTTTTCCCAAGAACGCATATTCGAAAGTGTTGGGTAATGGTTTGAGCTCGAGTTTCGATGGTGATTCTGATAACAGACTGAGTTTCTTCTCTGATGGTGCTAGTTGTTCAATTCTTGACTTCTATTTATTAGTGTCCATGGCTGGTCTTTGAGTCAAGTAGGGCGTTGACCTCATCGACTGATCTGTTAATATCAAAATTTAAACCAAAGTGAGTTAAACAGGTTTGTAAAGGGCCATCACTAAGATTTGAAAGAAAAGTATCATCAACTAATGCTTTAATTAAATCCATACAAACAATTCCATCATCTACATTGTGAGGTTGTTTGACAATGTTGAAGATGTTGAGCTCCATAGTCATATTGTTGAAGGACAACTGCATATTTCTAGTTCTTTATTGAATATGAGTATCCGCAGTTGCCAAGAAATGTCAGACTAGGAAAATGGGGATATGCTTCTTTGAATCCTGTATTGGTTGAGTGTCAATTACAATGAAATCAACAAGAAAATAAAATTTGTCTACCTGGATAAGCACGTCCTCCACAATACCACGAGGTATTTTCATGAATCGATCTGCAAGCTGTAACACCACTGGAGTTGGATGTAATTCTCTAAGTCTAAGTTTCACAAATATTGAATAAGGCAACAGATTTATACTAGCTCCTAAATCTAACAAAGCATTCTCAATTGTATGGTTCCCTCACTATCTTTAAGCATAAGATAGTAGAGCCCTTGGTCTTTACATTTTAGAGAAATTTTGTGTTGGAGTATAGAATTGACGTTTTCTGTTAAAAAGCCTTTTTTTGAACATGAATGTTTCTCTTTTTAGTACAAAGGTCTTTAAGAAACTTGGCATAAGATGGAAGTTGTTTTATAGTATCAAGTAAAGGATGTTAACACTTACCTATTTGAAGATTTCAAGAATCTCACATGTGGATTTTCCTTCTTTCCTTTAACTAACCTCGAGGACATGAAGCTTTTGGAATATATTCTCGTGGGTCGGTTTCTTCTTTCTCTCCGATAGTGACTTTTCAACATTCACAGTACAATTTGATTTTCTTTGTTGTCGCGCATCTTCATTTTGTTTTCGACTTCTTTTTCTTTTCGCAAGGTCATAACTGCTTTGACCTCTCCATGGTGCTGTGGTGAACTGGTACTTACTTCATGCACTCCTTTAGAATTAGGCACTGGTTGACTTGGAAACTTGCCTTTCTCAACAGTCATTAGCAAGGTCTGAACTGAAGAAGCAAGCTGTCCCACTATCTTATCGAGGTTTAAAATTGATTGAGCTTGTGAATTGAAGCCTACTCTTATCTCATTTCACAGTCCATCAATGATGCGGTTTTGTTGCTTGATCATGGAATGAGTAGAATTCTTGAGATTCTATAATGCATCATCCCATGATCTAGGTTGAGAGTAGTTCTGGTTCTTATTGTATGGTCTAAATGGGGGCTGAGAGGCTTGAGGAACTTAAGGAATTGGTTGCATTGGTGGAGCTGGAGTTGCTGGTCCATTCTGTTGCAATCCTTAAGACCATGAAAAATTAGGGTGGTCTCTCCATCCAGGGTTATATGTGTTAGAGTATGGGTTGTAGTTTGATGGCTTTCTCATGACACCGATGGGATTGGCTTGATCTGAGTATGAGTCATAGTCATGTAGCTCTATTAATTTAGCACTCGTCAACGATGCTATTTATCGGGAAAGACCTTTAATTATCTCTTTGACTTCTTTAATTCCCGAATTTGACTCGCCAATATGAACCTCATTCACTCCTTTAATTCTTCTAGTATTCCTGAGAGATCGACTCCACTGCTGGGAATTATTCGCTTGTCGCTGGAAAAACTCTCAAATCTCTGATGCACTTTTTGACATTAGCTCTCCTCCATTTGTTGCCATTAGCCATTCTTGCACATTTGACAATAATCCCTCTAAAAAGTATTGGCATTGGTGCCATTTCTCGTACCCATGATGTGGACACTTTAAAAGTAGCCCATTGAATTGCTCACATACTTCGAAAAATTGCTCGTCTTCTCTGGGGTAAACTTTGGAATTTCCCTGCAAATAGCATTGGTTTTATGCACTGGGAAGTATTTGTTCAAAAATTTTGTTACCATTTGTTCCCATGTTGTAATGCTATGAGCAGGCAATGTATTGAACCATGAACGAGCTCTATCTTTTAAAGAAAATAGGAATAATCTAAGTTTAATATCAACTTCTGAAAAATTCTCGTATTTAAAAGTTTGACAAATAGTATGAAAATCATTCAGATAATTATATGGGTCCTCATTTTCTAAGCCATAAAATGTTGGGAGACAATTTAGCACACTAGGTTTTAACTCAAAACTCCTAGCAACTACATTTGGGTATCTTATGCATGATGTGCTCAAATTAGCTAAGGGACTGAAGTAGTCCTTAAATGGCCTCTCCTGTGGTTCTGGTTGTTGGTGTTACAAATCCATTTCAATTTTATTTTTAAATGCAATGTGTTTGTGTGTGCGAAGTGTTTTTTTCTAATTTAAGGTCTATAAGCTCAAGATTAGGAATTTGTGACCTTCAACCATGCATGCAAAGAACATAAAAATGAGAACAAAACAAATAAAAATAAAGAAGAAAGAGAAATTACGATACTGACCTTATTGCGTTGTTACAACTTTACTATGGAAACACATAAAAAAAATATACGTGAAATTAACTAAAATTAAAATAAATTAACAAGATAAATGAAAAATTATAAAGAAAAATAACTTGAAAATTAAATTGTGGAATTTAAAGAAGAGAAAAACAAATTCTTACCTAAAAATGTAAATTCACTTCTTTTTTTTAATAAAAAAAATTACAAGGAAACAACTAAAATAATAATAATAATAAATTATTTACAAAAATTAATTCTACGAATTAAAATACTTACTTCCCCGGCAACGGCGCCAAAAACTTGTTGTGCAAATTTTGTTGAACTCGCAAGCGCACGAATCTATTGTAGAATAAATCAATGATGTCGAGTGTCGATCCCACGAGGTGGAAGATTTTAATTAAGTGTAGAATTAATTTTGTAAGTGGGTGGTTGAATTTGTGGTGAAATTGATATAAACTATGTTAGAATTTAAATTAGAATGACGAGAATAAATTAAACTAGGAATTATTGTAATAAAGTGCTTGGGTATCTGGATCCGTATCAACATGCACCATGGGTTAAATATTCCTTATTAATACCAATTAAATTATGAGGGGGATTTCCACACCTCATGAACCACACTCTAATCAATATGGTGCTAAGGGCTTATCGTGTCAAATTGTAATAGCCTTGTATTAGGGAGCTGGTTAAACAAGAGCGATATCTAGACAAGAATATTACTATCTGTTGACGAAAAGTCAAAACCTCCACGAAAATTAGAGGGGAAGAGAAAGTAAATTTACTAAATAAAGCCCATGACACATGTTAAGACTTCACCTTCAACCCAAGCTTGAAAGAAAATTAGCTACTCATAATTGAACTAAGGGAAAAATGGAAATTTATTAAAATACGTAGAAAATACAAGATGGAGAAAGAATTACAAAAAATTAAGCTCAAAAATGGATTCAGAGTGTCGAAATAGAGGGGGAGAGCCCCTTTTTTATAGATACACTGAGTAAATCATAGCCATCGGATAAAAAACAGCTTGGACGCACAGGATTGCGCCACGTCATCAGTCAACAGTATGCGGTTTTACTACGGGTTTGACCACGTGGTTTGAACAGTAACACGGTTTGCACACGGTTTAAACAGTGACGCTGTATGAACAAAGATATCGTGAATGGGATACCCATGAATAGTACCGTACATGTGAATAGTGCCATTTTTCTTTTTATGCTACTCTTAAGGTTTTCGACTATCCTGAGTTCAAAAGTGACGTCTGTTTTGCTATCCGATATCTCGTTTATTGTGAAATGACCATGATGCCCCTAAAATACATAAAATACTTAATTAAAACAAAACACTCATAATTAAATAACAAGGGACTTAAATAAATAAAATTAGAGATGTTAGTGAGACTTGAAGTGTAAAATGACGATTTTCTCCTTTATAAATATACACTTTCTAACACTCAACACACCCCCCAACCAGCTTATTGCTAGTCCCTAGCAAATAAAGAGAAAACAAAATTCAAATCCAAAATGATTTTTTTTAAAAACAATCGTGTTTATTCAATCAGAATAATGATAACAATCAAATAATGGTGCGTTTACTTACCGGATTGGGAATCGAATCCTAATCAGAATGATTGACGCGTTTACTTCGCAAAAATGAAGTGGGAATCGGAATCAGAATGGTGGGGCCCACAACTATTTGGGAATGAGGAATGAGAGATTGATTCCCATGGGGGAGGTAGGAATCAATCTCCCATTCTCGGGAATTTTCATTTTGCCCTCCCCCAAAATAAAAAATACCCACTTTGTCCTAAATTCTATTTAATTAATATGTTATTATAATTAATTAATAAATATATTATTATAATTAATTAATTAATTACTTATTATGATTAATAAATATATTAATATAATATTAAATATAATCATTAATAATTATAGTTCTTGAACAAATAATCACAATAATTAATATATTATTATTGTAGTTTATTAATTAATATGTTATTATAGTAATTATTTATATTATTACTATAATTAATTCATATATTATTATTAATTAATTAATATAATTATTACTTTAATTAATATATTAACATATAATTATAAATAATTATAATTTTTGAAAAATAATCACAATAATTAATTTATTGTTATTGTTGTTATAATTAATTAATTAACTGTTATAATAATTATTAATATAATTATTATAATTAATTCATATATTATTATTAATTAATTAATTAATATAATTATTACTATCAATTAATATATTAACATATTAAACAATAATTATTAATAATTATAGTTTTTGAATAAACAATCACAATAATTAATTTATTGTTATTGTTATTATAATTAATTAATTAATATACTGTTATAATAATTATTAATATAATAATTAATTCATATATTATAATTAATTAAATAATATAATTATTACTACTAATTAATATATTATTAACAATAATTATTAATAATTATAATTTTGAATAAATAATCACAATAGTTAATATATTATTATTGTAATTAATTAACTAATATATTATTATAATAATTATTAATATAAATATTATAATTATTAATATAATTATTATAAGTCATTCATATATTATTATTAATTAATATAATAATAATTATTAAATAATATAATAATATATTATTAACAATAATATAATCACAATAATTAATATATTATTGTTTTAATTAATTAATATATTATTATTATTATAATTAATTCATATATATATTATTAATTAAATAATATAATTATTACTACTAATTAATATATTAATATATTTTTAACAATAATTATTAATAATTATAATTTTTGAATGAATAATCACAATAATTAATATATTATTATAATTAATTAATTAATATTAATATTATTAGTTAATATATTTTTATAATAATTGTTAATATAATTATAATAATTAATTAATAAAATTTTACAATTAATTAATATATTAGTTAATTATTATTATTATTATTATGACAATAATCCATTAAGTACTTTTTAGTAATTTGTTACAATCTAACTCATTCCGATTCCGATTCAAAACAAAGTAAACACATTAATGGCAATTCAGTTCATTCCCATTTCGATTCCTATAGTTCAAGTAAACAACTTAATTTGATTCCCATTCCAGCTCATTCCCATTCCTGTCCATTCCGATTCCAGCCCATTCCGATTCCAATTTAGTAAACGCACCATAAGATAAAAGTATAAGCATTATCTCCAGTCTAAAGAAATATCACACCTACATCAACCATACACATGAATCAACCTAGTAGATTTTGTCATACCTACTTTCAAAAATGATATGTCAAACCCTAAAATCTCACCAGTAATAGTGACACTCTCACAAATAAATTAAACCTAAGAAAATAGTCACTCTAATGAATGGTAAATTGAGAGAAAAATAATAAGTAATATCAGATGCTCTCACCAAAATGAAAGAAATACACCCACAACTTAGAAATAACACGATCTTAAGTCAAACAAAATATTAGTCAACGTAATTTATTTACTTATTTTTTTCTCTCTTTTTTTATGCACCACTACATCTTTTTAGCCCATATAACTAGCTTTTACTTCAAATTATAGTTCCCTAAAATCCAGAAGAACTTTTATTAGGATGTAACGTAGGCTAGAGACATGGTTAACAAAAAAAAGAAAATAGAGAAAACAAAATATATGTTTGATAAAAATAATATCTTTTGGAAATTAAAAAGTACATTTCACTTATTTATTATTGTATTATATCTCTCTCTCTTTCTTGTTCTTTTCTCTTTTTTTTAAAGAACTTTGTTTTCTTTTTTTCTTTTTTTTTCTTTTTTTCTTTTTTTTTGTATTGCACAACTTTACTAAACAAAACAATTATTTATATTTTTCTCAAACATGAATAGGTGATGGAACTTGTAAGATATCGGGTAATACTCCAAATTGGAGTGGGTCAAGGTGATAAGTTGACAAAAAAATTTTTTTTTTAATAAAAGACTCAAAAGGGCTAACTATGGATATGGGATGGCTAGAAAGGCTCAAACGGGTCAAAGATGACCTTTCCATCATTTTTTAGGGCTCTAGATAATCCTGCATATCTACTAGTTAAATGAATATTCAGATGTAGCAACACACTTTTTTTTTAAAGCAAAATTTTTTTTTTTAGAGGATTGATTCAAAAGAATATAGGGATCGTATATAAAATAGTAAACTGCTAAGTTCTATGAAAAATGGGCAAAAAAGGTTACTCTCTAAGAAAAATAATAGGCTCAAAAGCTCACTTGATATTCATTATGACATGTCAATTCTTTCAAGCAACTCATATTTATCTCCGACATCAACATATAGAGTAGTAAACATAGTGTAACATCACTCAAAACCAAAGATAATACAAATACTAAAATTCGAAAGTTATCATGTCATCCAAAAATAAAAACAAAATCACACTATTTTTTTTTAAAGAACATTCTACCCCCCAACCTATTCTAAACATGAAAGGAAAATATGCATACAGAAATGTGAAAATGATGCAGAAAAACTAATTGAAAAAGTTACACTTAGAATGATAGAAAAAGAAAATAGTTTTTTTTTAACTAAGAAGATGCGTTTCTAGAGGCAATACACTCTATATTCAGCCATCTTCGACTCAAAAATTTGAAAATTATATTTATAAAGCAGAGTTCAAAAAGAAAAAGTAAGAAAGATCACAAATTTTTTTTTAAACTTCCAAACTGAGAAGATGCGTTTCTATAGTCACTACACTCCATATTCAGCCATCTTCTACTCAAAAATTTAGCCACAGTTAGTCTCTACAACAAAAAATTAGTAAAAACTTAACAAACATTTCACAATTGTCAACTATCCCCTTCTCCCAACCAGAACAAAACATCGTCCTCAATATTTTAAAGGAAAGAAGTGGAGTTTAGAAGACATCACCTGGGTGGTGCAACACATAATAAAATATTTATAGGCGGAGAGTTAAATCTAATTTGTACTTCTTACTGTGGCTATTGTTACTATCGTTATTTGTACACTCCAACACCAAAGTCCTGGGATCTGGCTCTGGTCGATAAGTTTGTAACAGATCAAATAGCTCATTAGTAGTGTGAGCACAAATAAAAAATTTTTTCGTTGTGGAAGGAATGAAGTAGTTTTTTGTTGCATGGTTAAGAAATGCGATAAATGATCGATGCCAATAGAGAATATAGATGATAGAAAAATGAATGGTGCTAGTTGGCAAGATCATCATTTTAACCTAAGCTTTGTACTGGTATCTTTAGCTACGTTTCAATTTACCGATGCAAAACTGGCTAACAAACATATTTCCTTATTTTTTTTTCTTAGAAAACAGAGAACATTGAGTGAAAAACATCACGAAAGAGGCCCATAAATATCAGGACTTGCTTCCTTTATTGTGGTTACTTTGTTATTCTTTTTTAATGTCACTTTATTTTGCAAATAATAAAAAGTAGATTCAAAAAAATAAAAAATACTTATAATATTCTTTTAGTAATATTTATTAATTATAAAATCGTGCTTGGAAATGAAAGTTCTATTATTAAATTATGATCCAAAGGGGTAATGGGTATTGCAAAAATACTAGCAGGTAATGTTAATAAATACAGATTTATCTAGGAAGAAAGTCGTAATCTCATTTTTTTGTGTTACAATAATCAATATTCTTCTAAGTTAGTGGGTGTCATCCAATTCAAATGGTAGAATCTCTTATGAAAAAATAAAAGGTCTGAAGTTTGAAACTTGTTCACATGAGTGAAGAGGGATTGAATTGTCGTTATGATAAATAATAATAATAATAAAAGAGTATTTCTTTAAACCAAACACATCCACAATAAAAATTAAATATTTATTAAACAAAAGAAAATGTGAACTATTCCTTGTTCGGTAACGTAGGTTGAGAAATACATAAATAGGCAAACCACATTAATTTGAAGGATCCCCCTATCTTACATGCATCTAATATAGGGATTGCCTAATTTGAAATGTAAATCCGATAAGGAAACCAAGACTCAAGGCCTTTTAAGAAACTCCATAATGTCAGTGTTAAAAGCAGAGCACTCAACTTTGAAACCTTGAAATCCAGTTTTTGAAATCTTGTTCAGTCATCTCTCTCCCACCTGTAGTATGAACCAACATGATGCAGTCAAGGTGGATCACTTGTTTTGAAGCAAGGCTTGTGTTTAGCAGTACTGGGAGAATACATTCAGCAACAATCACTTTCCCATTTTCTGGAAGTGCTTCGTAGCAATTCTTCAAGATCTTCACTCCAATTATGACATATCTACTGTAAGTAACATCATAAAATGAATTAAGATTTTAATCAATAAATTAAAAGCCTGCTGGGAGGTCGAGAACGGCAAAAACTAATAACCTTCATGAAAATGGCATCCCCTTTTAGAATACTGACGAACATGTCTCCCTCAACATGCTCAATACCTACATCAATTTCAACCATGGACCAAAAAAAAATTAATAGAGGATATAGAATCGGGAAATTATCAATTGTCCATTCAAGATTTGATCCGTGATCGAAACTATTCAAAACCTTTTTAAATTACCAGTAGTCCGCCCAAAGTTTTGCAAAGTATATCAATTAATTTTTCACATTGTCATTAATACTATCAGAAATTTTTGGGAAAACTTAATCAAATGACCACTTGATCGTTGAAGTGTCATCAAAATTTAATGATTATTAACAACGAGGTGGATTGCTAATATATTTTACAAACCTTAGGTGACAGCTGATAATTTTATAAGGCTATAATTATTTGAGAGATATGTCAATTTTCTCCTACAGTAGTCTATATATATCATTTACTTTCCTATTGTTTTTATAATAGTCAATAATCTCCATGACAATATAAATTTTTAATATTATCTTTATTTTCAAATAACCTTTTATTTGCATTTATTATAGACCAAATAAAACACATGAATGAAAATTAAAATAAAAAATTTAATTATTAAAAATATGAAATATACATTTTGATGCGAACAAAAAATTGAATGTGATTGTATTTTCCTTATTTTTTAACTTCCCTATAAAAAAATATATTAGGCAAACAACAATGATCAATATACACACCCGGGTAAGCTGGAGCATCCTGAATTACATGTGGTAAGTCGAAGTTAATGCCTTTAATTGATGGATACTTGGAGATAATTATGTTAAGTGAGGCACCAATTCCACCACCAACGTCAACAACTGACTTGAGGTCTTCAAAGCCTTTGTAATTTTCAAGTAATTTCTTCATGATAATGGTGGAATGAGAAAACATTCCATTGTTGAAAATCTTGTTGAATCTTGGATCTTTGCCAAAATACTCGAATGAAGTCATCCCGTAGGCCATGTTGAATGGGATGCCACCTTTAAGTACGGCTTCTTTTAAGTGGTACCTGCACCAAACCACATTATTTTCTGGGGAAATTTACAACATTAATTCGGACATGAAAAATACATTATCACTTGTTTATCAAAATTATGTAATCTAGTCTTAATCAAGATAGGCATACAAGCTTTGTCCATCTCCTTATTTTTTAAAATAAATCAAGAGAGACATATGAACGAGCTCAGAGACCTGATGGAGTGGTTTTCACATGTACTATTACGTGAAAAAAGCCTTGATATTTGTATGAACTTTGGCGAAAAGTTGGTGGTTTGGATATTTTTAGAAAAAAGTTCATTTGTACTTTTTTTTACCAGCTCTCCATAATAATCTTGCCTTGATTTATAAGGCAAACGTCGGAAAGTGAAATATTGTCTTCATTTTTGGTAAGGAATTTACAGATGGGTGCAGAGCCATAAAGTCTCTCAACTCCGCCACCTGGGAGAGTGTGCAAAGTGCAATTAAGAACTGAGTAGCTAGCCAAAAGACGCAATATGCGATCAAGCATGATATGGGCATCTGGGTTCTTTGCCGGCAGCTGAAAAGCTATGTGTTTTGGAGACATGAAAGCACCTGGGCCAGCTTTAGCAATGACCTCTAAAAGACCAAGCTCGATAGCTGATTTGAGAACCATTGGCAAGACTGAGGAACTGGCTAGTTGTATAGCAAAGAGGTTTGCTTCTCCATCTGAGATTTGGGTTGGAGTCATTTGAGTTTCAGAACCCAATTTTTTTTTAGAGAAAGATGAGAGAACGAGTTTAGAGAAAAGGGCTAAAGTCGCTGAGTAGTAAGCTATTAAAGGTCTGATGGCACTGATCAGTAGTAAGCTAGCTACGTGGAGTTATTTATTGTTGGAGAAAAATTAGTTTTTTAAATTTTATAAAAATTTTTAGGATTGTTCTCATACAATATATAAGAATTTGTAATCTAAAAATCGTACATTGAAAATTCGATATGGCTTTTTTCCCTGTAGTGATTTAGGCTCCCAGATCACGATCTATCACCACCACTCCTGCTAGATCACGATCTGCCACCAAATAATCTTCCAGGCTATGACTCAAGTTTGATCAGCACTTGACGTGTGGACGCCTTTATCACCACTAAAGTAACTAGCACGAGAAAAATTTTCTCTCAACAATGGAGAGAAAAATATTTGTCTCTTATATGTATAAAGTGGCTGCTCTATTCTTTTGGGAAAAAATAAGTCATTTTATATCTCTATCTAGTGGAAACCCTCGGCTCTACTTTTTTAATATTATTTAATTCTATTAAATCAAGTTTGTTTTAATTAAAAATAATAAACCAAAAGTAAAGTTACTTCTTTCTTGTCATAGGAGCCCACCTTGTAAACTAACACAAGGCCCCTTAGACACAAGTACATTACATGGAGCCTTCCACTAAATAATATATTTAGGCTTTTAACCCAAATAACTAGTTATCTTGTTTATTAATCCAGTAGTGGCGCAGTCAATTAAATGAGCTAATCCGAGGATCATTTGGGAACATACAATAGTGGCTATAATAATTAGCCTTGTAATTAAATTAGCTCAATTATTTAATTCTAAATCTACTCCACTAAAAGATTGGAACTGACCTCCATAATTATATGCTCGAATAATAATTCGTCCCAAGCCACATTGATTTCTTTACTGCACAATCCTTTGTACCACATCATTAATTAAATCGATATTTCAATTGTCCAATCAATTTAATAACATCTTGTTTCTTGATACTTACTGGTTTTTTTTAATGATCATTTTCAATATACTAAATATATTGACACACTCTGGCTAGCGAATTCTGTGATCAAGTACCGAAAACCTATCAAGAGATGTGTTGTACAAATTCTATATTATTAATCTATAACTCCAATACTCATAATTGCTCCCGCCGAGATACCGGGTAATCTTGACCACAAGTGTGTGTCGTGCCCATTGGTAACTCAAATGAAATAACAATTACAATCATGAAATCATAATTAACTCAAGATTAAGATTACAGTAAAATCAATGCCTATGAGATTTAATAAGTCTGACAGTCATTTCAAGGTTAATTAAATCTCATATGTGATCCAGCTCAATGTAGTCAAACTATATCAGTAAATTCATACATGATTAAGACAAATCATTCAATGAATTTACTATAGTCTAAACATAAATAGAGCACCCAACTCTATTTATCAACTGCAAACTTAATATATTTAATTATAAGATAACTTGTATTTATTATGTCTTCAGTGAATCCATATGATGATCACATAAATACATATAATATGATTAAACGAACCTTTTTCAATATATTTATGCAATTGAAAATATCTCAAATATTTTATTAATCAGAAAATAAATTAATATGCTTTAAAAGAGTATATAATCCCAACATTTATATCATTAAGAGAAGGTTACTCTTCGTCTGTTTGTATTGCCCCTTTCAAAATTCAAAGTTTCGGCAAGTCAAAGAGAACGTCATAGAATTAGAAAGGGGAGAAATGCTAGAAATCTTTGGAGTTACTTATGCAAAAAGAGCAGCCCCAAGGGTGTAGTCAGATTGGTTGCATTGCAGCTGTAACCTCTACCAAAACCTTGGTTCGATTTTTAGGGGTGGTAAGGGGGGTAAAAATTGTATTTAGACTTGCCCAGCCCCCCCTATCCCCCTCCACCTTTGAAAAAAAATAAAAGGGCACTCATATTTAAACAGCACCAAGATAGAAAATAAGATATTGTACATGCTACTATTCCTAATGAGTAATGATATAGCCACAAACTCTTGTACAAACTTATTTTATACAAACTGATGTGGCATGATAAAATTGGTTGAATGAAAATATCTCTTGGCCCACATTATTTATTTCTATTATCTTATATTTTTATTCAACCAATGAATTAATGACACATCAGTTTGTACAAGATAAGTTTGTACAAGAGTTTGTAGTTGTATCAACACTCATTCCTAATAAAGTGTTATCATTTCTACTATGATAATATTTTTTTGTGGTTAAATATTATTTTTCTAAATAAATTGGGATTTTTTTTACTAGACCGGCAAAAAGAGCATGAAATACTCTTCTAAGTTAAAAAAAAAAAAGAGATGTAAATGATTACACATGCATGTGGACTAGTTAGTTTTATTATGACTTATATTTTAATATTGGGTTGTGATGCAGTTTAACTATGAAGATTTAATTCAATAAATTTATATTATTCAAAGTTGATTTTGTCAAGTTGAGAGTATTTTTTTTCAATATTTGTCCACTATTTAATTAATTTGAGTAGTATAATAAATTTGTTTTCTGCTTATGTGATGAATGTCATGAACTACTCTGTAGACAAAATTGTATTACATATTTTAATTAATTCCTGATTGATTTATGCACTTAATCTATGACTACCATGGTTCCTAATGAATTGCAATATTTTAAATTGCCGAAATATCTTTAATAATGCTGGAGAATGATTATAAAATCAATTAAACTTTTAATTGTCAACATGGGTAAAAAGCGGTAATTAAAAAACGTTAGTTGCATAAACATATATAGGAATTAAATTGGAATAGTTATACTAAAATCAGATGTACAAATTGATTTTTCTTTAAACTCTTTTCTTATTCAATCTTCTTTAATCAACTTTTCAAAAAAAAAAAACTTCTTTTATATATTAGTTGGTAAAAATCAAGGATTAATTAATTTTGATAATTAATAAATTAAACAATCCACATGAAAACGATAATTTTCTCATCACTTTATGAATGCATTGTATGTATGTATATGCAAAATTCAATAAAATAATTCTTCGATGCATTTCTTTATTAATGTGAAATGACACTTCTATTCTTCTTTGTGAAATTTTGTTATGAAAAAAGAGTATATTGAAAGTAGTTAGGGAGGCTAGGCGCTGGTTAATTTGAGTCAAATGATTTTCAAAGATTCTGTTCAAGTTTACTAAATTGAATTGAATTGAACTGTGAAGTGTACTTAATTGAAAAAGTACTTGTATACGGTTTGAATTAATTTTCCCATGAAATCATGAGGATATGTCTTAATTTCCTACTCGAGGAAAATTGCTCCTGCCATTGATGACCAAGAAACTGCGTAAATAAATATAACTCTTGTACACACCAACCAGGGCTTTCTTAATGTTAAAAATCAGCAAATCAGGATTAAATCCAATACAATACTTTCGACATTTATTCTCAATTTTATCTAGCGATTCTTTGTAATATTACGCGCATTCTCTTCGAGCGTTGAAATATTCTTTTTAATACTGCGCGCATTCTCTTCTTGCGTTGTAATATTCTTTTTAATACTGTGCGCATTCTTTTCGCGCGTTAGGAAAAAATCTTCTCCTGTGACTATTCATCTCTCTGTAAATAAATTTACATATGAATTTGTTATCTTTGATTTTAAATAAAATTTTGATTTGAACTTTTTGTCTTATGAGGTACAAATGAAAAATGACTAGGTGTGGAAATGGTAATCAGAGTATTATCTCCATAAATTGCAAATGTTAACCAACTAATAGTTTTTCTAAAAATTACCTGATCAAATGTGTTCAATAATATTGCTTGTGAAGTATGAAAGAAAAGATCCTATGATTAAGCAATTAGCTAGACATTGAGGTAAGAATAATATTAGAAGGAGTGATTTAGTTAACGTCAATTCATGGAACGCAAACGTAAAGATTAAAAAAAATAAAGAAATACAAGTTTCTAAACGTATGAAATATTATTGATAAATTATGAATGATAAAGCTAGGAATTTAAAGTCCTTTTACTAATCTTGATTATTACAAATTTGTCAAAATAGGCAAACTCGAAATACTTTTATATAATAAAATTCTCCTAATTGAAATAAGAAAAATAAAACAAACGGTATATAAATACTAAAAGCAATAGGAATTAAACTTTCAAAATGAGAACAAAAGAAAGGGAATTGCCAACTAAAGCATGGGGCAAATATACAATTATTTTTAAATAAATATAATAATACTATATTTTCAAAAAAAAATAGTATATAGTAATATTATTAATTCTCTATGAGTATAATAATATTAATTTTAAGTAATTTTAAATTAGAATCAATGTAAATTATTATTTTCAATAAATATAATTTATAAAATAATATAATAATATTATTTAAATAAATATAATATTATTTATTTTATTTTATTAAATATAAGGGTAAAAATGGAAGAAAGAGGAGTGGATTCCCACTCCCACCTCCCCCCATGAGAGTGGGTATCCCACTCCTCACTTCAGAAAAAGGTGGGCCCCATGGCGTAAGATTTCCATTCCTCCCTTAAAATTGGTAAGTAAACACTAGAGTAGGAGGAATTCAGACTCTTCACTCCCACTCTAGGAAGTAAATAGTACATTAGTTACGAAGAAATTTTTTTTTTGTTAAATGTGTACTTTTAGTACTGACATTTGTACATTGTTGCTAAAAATTGTGAAAATTTAAAAATTTTTGGCAGATGATTTTTCACCAAAATTTAAGACCTTTAGCGATAAAATTTATTTTCTATCCCTAAATGTGTACTTTTAACTTAATGTCCACTTTTAGTTATACAATTTGTATTTGTTTGTTTAAAAATTTTAAAAAACTTTTGGCCAATGATTTTTTGCTAAAATTAAGTTTTAGCTATGAATTTTAAATTTCATCGTTGAAAACTTCAGTACCCTATTTATATATATCATTTAGTTAATTTCTTTCATTCATTCATTCTCTCATTCCTTTACTTTTATTCTTTAATTTTCTCATCTTTAAATATATAATTCTCATTTTCTAATTTAATCTCTATTTCTTTTTTCTTTTACTTTTAACATGGTGTAATTTTTTTTATTTACCTTATTTGTTACAACTTATATTATTATTGTGTTAACTAATTATTGCGTGTTTGTTTGCAGTGAATATTGAAGATCAATTACATCATGATGAAGAAAATCAAGAAATAGTATTCATTTGTGAAATATGTATTCATTTGTAATAATTTTCTTTCAAAAAATATATATTAAATTTTGTAATAGTTATTGTATTTTTAATCAATAAAGATGATTCTTTTTAAATTATTTGATTCTCTTATTATCATAGTAGTGTTAATTATTATTGTAATTTAGTATGAAAAATTAATGATAATATTTTAACATTAGTAATAATAATTAAATGATAGAAAAATAATACCTTTTAACGATGAAAATTATTTCGTCGTTAAAAGTATGCATGTAGCAATGAAATATTATTCATCTCTAAAAATACTTTTAGCAATGAAATTTAAAAATTCGACAACAAAAACCTAACGCGACGCTCATATTGTGACAAAATGGCAATGAAAATTTTTTCATCACTATAGCCTCTAGCAACGAAAATTGTATGTTTTAGTGACTGTTCGTCGCTAAAGTTTTTTTTGTTGTAGTATACCTAATTCATTATCATATAATTCATTACTCTAATATATACAACACTAGCAAGTGAAATATAAGTTTAATGCCAATCCTTTATGAATTACGAATATAAATTAAGTTAGGAAATGAACTCAAATACTTTTCAAATGAATTTTAGTAAATTTATTGATATAAAAAAATTAATAGCTTTATTCACTCGATCAAATTCATACACATATACATACATCAAAATTTATTTTTATCAAAAATTTTATAAGAGTTAAGATCTAACTCTAGTGATAAGTAGCAGCTTACCTCAGATTCAATCTTCACTAGCGTAATAAAAAAACCAAATTCATGACTAATAAGCTCGCGCTAATAATATTAAACAAAAAACCAAATTCTTGTTGATAGTTTCAGACTTTTTTTAAAATTAATATTTAACTCCATGTATTGTGATTTTGTAACCCTTTATTAATCAAATCTTTTCTGTTTTAGAAAGAAAAAAATTAACAAAAAACAAAAACGCAACTGCGTAAGAAATGACTCACGCTCAATGCCTTTCATTTGATTTTGATCCAACAAAACCTTCAATATCCCCAAATCCCAGCACAAGACTTAATATACTACGATGCTTCTAAGAATTTCATTTCCTTTTTCTTCTTCTTCTTCTTCTTCTTCTTTTTCAAAAGCAACTTTAATCTTTAAGCTTCCATTTCCATTCACTCCCTCACATTATCCAACAACTCCCAATAATTCTAGAAATGGTCTCTCTTCTTTGTTCAATAAGCCTTATAACCAAACTACACTCACTAAATTTAAATTTTTCGACGAGAATTGCAAATCAGGTAACTTTACTTTGAACGGAGCTCTTGATTTCTTTGATTGCATGATTTGTATGAAACCCCCTCTTCCTTTGTCCTCATTCAATAAAATCATTATGATACTGTTGCTTCTCAAGCGGCTGATTTGATTTAGGTCGATGCCTAATTTGGTTACTGTAAAGATTTTGATTAATTGCTTTTGCAATGAGAGTAGGGTTTCTCACGGTTTTGTAGTTTTCGGGAGAATCTTGCGGAGGAGGTTTTCTCTGGATTCTGTGACTTTTAATTCTTTAATTAAGGGTTTTTTGCAAGGAGAGAAGGATGTTAGAAGCCACAAAGCTATTTAAGAAGATGGTGCTTTTGGCTGTAATTCTACTGTGATTACCGATAGTAGTTTAATTAACAGGTTGTATCAGACAGGCAATACAACTCTTGCTCTTCTGTTACATGAAGGGATGGTTAATGGGAATGATAAATTACGTGTGGTTTGTAAGCCTAATGTTATTACTTGTGCTTGTATCATTGATGGTCTTTGTTAAGACAGGTTTATAAACAAGGCGAATGAATTGTTTGTAGAAATGAAGAGTAAAAGGATTATCCCTAATTTGGTTGTTTACAGCAATTTAGTTTATGTTTTTGTTGTGTTGGTGACTGGGATAAAGCCAAAAGTTTGTTTATTGAGATGATAGATGAAGGCATCCAACCGGATGCGATGACGTTTTGATAGATGATATTTGCAAGAATGGGATGGTAGGCAAAGCAAGTGAAATGTTAGAGCTGATGATGCAAAGAAATGTGCATCCTAATATAGTCATTTTTACCAGTTGGATGGGTTTTGTTTGATGGGCAGAATTGATGATGCAAGGAACCTTTTTGCTTCAATGATGAATAATGGGTACAGACCTAATGTTGTTAGCTACGATTTTTGATCAATGGGTATTTCAAAAGGCAAAAAGTAGAGGAAGCAATGAGTTTGCACACGGAAATGGTTTCAAAAGTGATTAGACCTAATGTTGTTACTTATACCACCTTGTTAACCGGCCTCTTTCAAGCAGTTAGAGTTGGAGATGCCCGTAAGCTGTTTAATCATTAAATGAAACATAATAAAGTTGTACCCGATGCAAGGACATATATTATGGTTATTGATGGTCTCTGTAAGAATGGTTATCTTTCTGAGGCATTGGAACTATTATGTGATTTAGAGAGGTGCAAGTTTAAGCTAAACATAGAGATTATTAGTTGCCTTATCGTTGGATTGTCTAGAGCAAAGAGGTTGGAAATTGCTTGGAAGTTATTTCACAAATTGCCTCATCATAGGTTGGTTCCAAATATTGTATCATATAACATCATGATCAATGACCTTTGTAAAGAAGGACAATTAGAAAAGGCAAATGGTGTGTTACTTGTTATAGATAGAAAGGGTTGTGCTCCAAATGCAGTCATGTTTGCTACACTTATGAGTGTTTTCTTTGAAAATAATGAGGCACAAAAAGTAGTAGAGGTACTTTACAAAATGAAAGAGAGAAATGTGATGTTGGATGCATCAGTATGAACTATAGTTGTAGACATGCTTGCAAAGGATGAAAAATATCGTAAATCTGGCATTGCTACCTTCCTTTCCTAATCACATGCCTACAACGCTTAATGAGAGGAATGTTACTTTGATTGGCATTCATTTTCAATGGTGAGGTCAATGTGGTGAAATTTTTTTACGACTAACTTTCTCTACTATTGTTTTTTTCTGTCCTGTGGTTGTGCAGGATGATTCGTTAAAGTCAATAGCTGAACATAGATTTCTTGTATCAGAAAAATTTCATGACTTTTAACTCTTAAGATCACTACTACACAAATGAACATAGATGACGTTTAAATTAATATTATGATGACGAAGTAAAATTAGTCATATTTGTAATAGCCATCTAAAATGAGGTACAAAAGATGACACGTAAAGATAGTCATCTAATAACTATCATAGATGACTCATTTCTCAAAAAGCAGTCATCTAATGTTGTTCTATGTAAAGAACCGAGTTGAGTGTCAACAGAGATGACTTACTTTTTAAAAAATCAGTCATTTAGTGTTGTAAAAGAACTATCTTCTCTTTGAGTATAAATGACTAATTCTAAGTAATGGACGTCAACGGTAGTAGTCATCATAATATGAATAGATTACTGAAAATCTGAAATGCCTATTATTATTATTATTACTACTACTGTAATAATAATAATTGAAAAGCTGCAATATAAAAATAAATATTCATCAAGCAATTGCAGTACTCGTATTTAAATTTGGTACATGACAAACAATACTAAAAAAATTCTTTATGTTTACAGTTTCCAAATGAAAGCAACTAAATATCCATAACTCTTTTTTCTTATAGTAGAATTGTATTACATTCTTCACAAGAACAACAAAATGTAGCTAGCCTCCAGCTGGCTACTCTAATAATCATGCCAAAGCCAAAGGGAGTTGGAGAGTGAAACCTTTTGATAAACCTTCCTTGATTACAAAATGAAAGTAATTGAAATAATTTTATACACTTTTTAATATATTATTTGAAACAAAGATAATAACGAAGTTTAGATAAAAAAAAAATCCTATTCATTTACTAACCTCGCAAAGTCATTGTGCTACAAAATTTAGCGAAAAATGTTCTGCCATATGTACTTTGCCCACTCCACTCTTACTTTTTCAATATCCTTTTGGGTGAAACTATCTCGTCCAACAAACCATATATCAGGCACAAAATAGTCAACATTAACACATGCATCAACCTTGTGAAATCTATAAATTTTGAAAGGATAAGGAGATGACTACCAAGTTTTTTTATTGAATCACCCTGGTTTTCAATGATTTCCTTCATAAATCTCATGACATAATATCCACATTCAACATCTGTAGTTTGTTGAGGACACTACACAGAAATTTTGAACTAATTAATTTTAGTCAATTTTTGGCAATTTTTTGTAGACCATTTATGTATGTTTGCTAAGTTTCTTGATTTGTTGGCCAAATGTTGATTGTGCCAAATGAAATATTTGCTCTTTATGTTGGACATTTGTTTACTTTTTGCTTGGCAAAGCTACAAATTAATGGTTAATTCTAGTTATTACCAACCTTAGATTGTTAATTATCAATTTTACATGCGCAAGATGGATTAATTTTGGAAATACCTGAACTTGTTTCCTTCATTTTCTATTAAAGAGCCTACAAGATAGGGACTTGATAAATGTCAGTACGGGGGCCAATGGAATGAACTTCTCTTGATTTTTTCTTTAAATTGGTAACCTTATGCGATGTATTGAATTTGCATGGGTTATTGGTTGCAATTTGCACATCACTTCCTCAAATCAATAAGTTTACTCCAAAGAATGAGCATTTGGCCTTGTTTTGTGGACATATATAGGTTGTCTTACTTCTGTATCTCCTAACTGTGACTCGATGAAACATTCCTTTAAATCCACAGAATTCATATCTCTAGCATTCAAATTTTATCATTTCATAAATAAATGTAGTCCATTTTGCTGTAGATCTCTCGCAAAATTGATCTCGGTGTCAATTTGTGACAAGAAGCTTAGACTAAGCTTTACAGCCAATCCCATATCTGGATACTAAATGCCTAGTTGAAAATTTGAGTAAACTGTTTTTGCCCAAAATGAAAGAAAAGCAAATAAAAGGTTGAAGAGAGAGGTGCGCAATGGGCTTGGTTTGGCGAAGAATAATTCTGGTAGTAGCAGCACAGGTGCGAGCTATTTGGCAAAAGCATGCTGGGTGAGCGTATGACAAGAGAGCTTCGGGAAAGCAGCTACATTAGTAGATAAGCTATATCTCTGAGAATGCAGAAGGAAGGTGGTGTGTGCAATCTATGATGCTATGGGTGTCAATGTGCAAGTGTATACAACATGTAATATACTGATGAGTATTCAAATCGTCTCCACAGGGATTGATGTTATCAGATTTGCTACAACAATCTTAATAGTGCATTTTTTGTTCTAAATTAAAATAAAACAATTTTCTCCTCTGTTAGCCTTCAATCTCTCTTGATTTCTATTTTTGTTTTGTTTTTCTCTTTGGTTTATTCCTTAGGTCATGGCTCTCTCCTTTTCTTTGCGTGTGTGCTCTTTTTATAGCTTAGAATTAGGGCAACCAGAAGTCTAGGGCGCGTATCTTCCATTTTTGGAAACTCCATATCGCAATCTTCTAAGTATCTCGTGCAAAATCTTCTCTGTTAATACTCCAGCAACAGCTGCTGCATGTTACTTAAAATTTAAGCTTCTAGTCACCTACAATTATGCATATGATCTAAGCACAAATTAATCTAAACACAAACTAAATTTATTAAAAATAAACTAAAATAGATGTTCATGCAAAATATAACTGAAATGCAATAAAACCATGTCATTTACTCTCTAAGTATTACAAATTCAAGTTTAAAAATGTCATGATAACTCTCATTTTATAAAGTTATCAGAAGCAACTTGCTCGCATCTTTCTTTTCTTTTTTTTCTTCTTTTTCTTTAGGGTAATTCAAATTACTCTCCACCTAGACTGACTATCTTCAAAATGACTCAAAGGAAAAAATCAATTTATCCTCAAATTTTGTTACTTTTAATGTTGATTTAAAAAGTACGAGAATTGGGAATGGTGATTTTACACTATTTGTTTAGTTTATTTTCCTACCCTTTATATGACGATGTGATGTCCAAGTGCAGAGATAAATTTTTTCCAGACTATTCTAAATTAAATTTTACTCAATTAAATACGTATTGCCTTGAAATATTTTAAAATAAAAAAAGGGAAATTATCATTCGCATACCCTTAATTTACTTTGTTATAAAAAATACTACAACACTTTGAGGGTGTATCAATCGTTCACCCTATGTTGACAAAATGTATCAGCCGACCACCAAACCGTTAGTTGTTGTTTGAAAGTTAACAGAATTATAGCGAATTGACGATTTTACCCTTGAAACTTAAATTAAAGTAAAGGAAAATTATTACTTGTATACCCTTAAATTATCACTTGTATCATATGAAAAGACTAGATTATCCCTCTGATGTCATCATATTTAAACGGCAACTAACAATTTGGTGGTCGGCTGATACATTTTGTAAACTTAGGGTGAATGATTGATACACCCTCAAAGTGTTGTAGTATTTTTGATAACGGAGTAAACTAAGGGTATACGAATGATAATTTTCCTAAAAAAAATAAATGTTGAAGTGAAAATTATATTAAAACAAATGAAAAAAAAATATTTTTGGGTTTCATCTAGTTGAGATGGTAAAATCTCTCATATTGAGATTGAGAACAAAGTGTTTTAAGACTTAAATTATGCTCAGATAGATGATGAGGGAATTGAGTTTCATTAAGCTACTAAAAAAAATTACATTTGGTATGAAGCATCAGCCTTTATTAAACATGAAAATTAAGCATTCTAAAACCAAAAAAAAATTAACTTTCACATTCTAATACCAAAAATTAACTTGCTACTAAATAAAAATACACTAAAATTATATATAAAAACACTGGTTGAGTTGTACCTGACTAAACTTAAGTTTTGTTTTTCCACTGCCAACAATTTTTGTTCTTATCTATTATATTTTATAGTATGAGTATCATTATAAAATTAAAATTTTACTAACTTTTATTAATTCTCTAATCATCTCATAATGCCAAAACTATGGGACATTGGACCAATAATTTAGACGACGAACTCAAACTTTTATATTTTATTTAAGCAAATCATTAGTCTTCCCTTGTTGGGAAGCAGCAGGTAATTGATAAAAATTTTGGTGATATTGTGATGTTTGAATATTTAATTACCACAAGACAATACATGTAGTCCCATGTCATGACATATCTATTTGTATTAGGCATGGCAATGGGGAGGGGAGGGTAGGGGACCAATTTCCCCGTACCCATCCCCGATATTTTATGTATGTCCCCGTCCCCTCCCCGTCCCCATCATGATTACTTGAGAGAATCCCCATCCCCTCCCCGAATAATAACAGGGGATCCCCGAGGGTCCTCGATCCCCAAATAACTAATACATTTTTTTTTCGATTTTGAGTTAATCATATTAAAATAAAAATTTAAATAAAAGTAAAGTTCGAAATATATCTTACATTAATATCCATTACAAAAGTCACATCCATTAAATTAGTCAGTAACGCAGCATGCAAGAGATACAAACTTCTTTTACAAACTATCATGAACAAATTAATAGTTTAATACAAAATTGTTACAAAAAAAATTGAATTTAGATTCAAAATTAACTTTTTCAATAGTGGTGTGGACACTTTATAAATGTGGACTATTTCCGTTGCAGCATAATAGTTAAGTCGGAGCAAATGAAGAGTAAATATTAGATTAGATTAGATTAGATATTAAAATTGTGATTCACTGTGGGCAATTATAACATCTAAAAATAAATAAAAAATATATTTAAATTTAAAATATTTAATGAATATTAAAATTAAAACAAAATTTTTGAACTAATAGAATCTACCAGGTCTTTTGTAAAGATGGCCAATGGGCAATACCAACATCAAACAACGGCCCACCAAGTGAATAGGTTGTGTCGTGCCGTGCCCAAATTTTTTTTAAAGGCCTGACACAGTCCACGGCACGACCCACCCGTGCCATGCTCGGGCCATGCCGTGGGCCGTGCACAAAAAAGGTCCATGAACTTTTTTTTTTCCCTTCAAGCCCACATGTCTAATGTGCTTAAAAAAGCTCATGTGTCTGATGTGTTTTTTTAAGCCCATCAACATAATAATAATAATAATAATAATAATAATAATAATAATAATCATCATCATCATCATCATCATCTTATAATAATAATAATAATAACAAAAACAACAAAAATAATTTTTATTAAGGGAGCAATTAACATTTTATTATCAGTTTATCATAATTTCATAATTGTATATTTAATTTCACAATAACCAATCATAAAACAACAATACATAAATTTAATTCCATAGATCATAGTAATAATTAATGAAAATTAAAATTACAATCTTGAAATAATGATTACAAGAAGTCACAACTACGAGATATCAATTATAGCAAATCACAAGTCACAACTTAGAACTCAAAAAGGTTGTGAATTTGCAAATGATAGATGGTTCAATTGGTGCCAACCTAGTTAGGATGTTCTGTTAACTGTAGTGATGCAAATTACACCTAATTTTATTTAAACTACTAATATTATAATTGCACTCGAACTCCATTGAATGAAAATGTAATTTTTAATTTATAATAAAAGTATTTCATTCATAATTTTATTTTTTTTTGTATAAATATGAAAAATATTTCATTCACAAATGAAACATATCACCATTAACTAAGTTATGATTTCATAAATGAATTATTAATGTTGTAAAATTTTTGATTTATCATTTATAAAATCATGATATTTATAATTTTATCTATAAAAATAATTTTATTTATTTATTCATTTAATAAATTATAAACATAAAACAATTAGAATATTTATTTAAACTAAGACTTCAATTAATTTTTAAAAGCCTATGCTAAAAAAATTAAAAAAAATTAATTTGAAGATATTTGTAAAATCATAACATTTTATATTTATTTTTCATTAAAAAATTTTACTTTGTTATATTTTGGCCCACGTGCTATTGATGACCCACTAGCCGCATGCTAGCTCACCAATGAAGTACGCTTATTATATGTTTTTTCGCATGTCGTGCTTTGGTCCATATTTAATCATGTCGTGTTTTTAAGGCCACGTGCCTAAAATTTTAGGCCCGGCCCCGCTCACATGTATGCCATGTTGTGCCGCGTGCCCTACCAAAACGTGCTCGTGTTGTGCCTATGTCGAGCCACGTGCTACCCAACCCATTGGCCATCTTTATCTATTTGTACAGTGACAGACTCATGCTTGGGTTATATTGGACTACAGCCCAAAAAAAAAAAAAACAAGTTGTTTAATTACAAAATTGTCATTAATATATAAAATAATTTTTATTTATGTACCTTTATTAATTTCAACTTAACTTTCCCACTTTTACACCCATAGAGCAATAACAGCACAGTGTGCCAGCTCCCGTGGTCGTGGTGGTCCCCTGATTCACTGCTTGTCTGTTCGGTCACTTCCCCTTCAATTTTTGATGTTTCATTAGGTAAAAACCAAACTCTTATTTTAATTTGTTGAAGTTCCCTTGCTCATTTACAAGATGAAATCAAGCATCTCTTTCTCTAGTTCTCTCTTGTGCAATAACTATGTATAAACAATTAAACAAATATCAGAAATTGGGATTTAGGTAATAGTTTTCAAGATGATTATTAATTTGTTATTTATTATATAATTCTAATACGCTAGGGTGGCAAAAAAGCTTGATAAGGACCTGTGCTCGATTGATTCAACCCTAAAGTTTAAGGCTTTGAGGGCCGAGGTCGGGCTAGAGCTCAAGGAATCAAAGCCCAATTATATTGGGTTATGGTTAAAACCTTACTAAAAATTCTTGACCTGACCCTTAACTCCTAAATTAATTTTAAAATAAAAAATATGATATTTAAAAGTTATTAATAAGTACACACACCACATACATGGTCACAACTGCATCTTAAATATATTTGTCTCTAATTTGCATTAAGTTAGTTTTTTTCATTTGATTTATCTGGTTGTTAATTTGGTTAATCTATTAATTTTGGTTAGATTGCTATATGTTGTATTGTTGTTAAAACTAAATAAAAAATAATTTATTAAATTCATTATAACAAATTCAACACAAAAATAGAATAAAAATAATATAATATTATTAATAAAAATAAAAATTAGGATTTTTATTCTAAAAAAGATAAAAAAAATAAAAAAAATTATGACTGCACTCAAATAAAATCTGAGCCCGATCCTGACCTTTATTTTTAAAGATCATGCATTTTAAGGGTTAGGACCCTTCATTTTAGTCATAGGGTTGGGTAAGGGTTTGGCATGGCCCGAGCCCAATCCGGCTATTGCCAAGTCTACTATTAGGTGGTCAACATCTCAATATTAGATTTAGAAGGAAATGGGTTGCCTACTAAAAAAAATTTTTTTTTTATAGTATGAATTTTAAGAATAAGACTCTTAAGGTTCCCATTATTAGATGTATTTTGAATTTTCCTCTTATGAGGTATATTTTTTCATTTATACATATATGAAATTTCATGTTCAATTAGTATAAATTTATTATTATTTTTAATTTAACCCGGGGTACCATGACGTTTTGGTCCGCCCCCTGCATTTATAATTACACACATATGCTACGTAATATGTGACCTCACCTTCGCTTCTCTTTTTAATTGATGTGGCCATAACAAACAAATGAAAGGGTTAATAACTTTTTATAAAAATAATAAATAATTTTTTTTTATATAGGAATAAAATAAGACTCTGTTATCTATATAGCAGTGGCGGATCTATGCGTGGGCTAGATCAGACTGTAAAATATTCCTTATGTATTTATTAATTTAGCAAAATAATAGAATTTTTATTTTTTTCATATATGTCCCTCATTCAATTACCTTATGATTTCATCAACTTAGTATAACAATAGAGTTTTTATTTTATATTCAAATATGTCCCTAACTCAATTACACTTATGTTTTCATCAATTTCATATAACAATAGAGTTTTTATTTTATTTCAAATATGTTCCTAATACAATTATATTATTTTCAATTGAAATTAGTTACTTATTTATAAAATGATTAAATTATATATTTATTGAATAGATTGTAAATATTAGGGAGGTAAATTTTTATTATTGCTTTAATTTATTTTAAAAACTTCTAATTAAAAAAAAAGTATGTCAATATAATATAACACATCAATGGTATTAAAAATACTTATAAACAATATACAGTAACAATTATCAACATTTTCATAAATTTTCTATATGAATTTTCAGACTTTATTTTTTAGTTCTATGAACTAGGAGAACAAGTTAAAAAATAAAATTTGAATATTTTAAGGAGCTTTTGATAGAAGGATTATCAACATCTAGATTTTTAAAAAGAGTTAAAGCACCTGACAAAGAAACAACTGTATCCAAGTACCTTTTTGCTGAATTGAGTTTAGTTTATTATTAAAACTTTTAACTAAAAATACTTTTATAATTTGAATGGATAAATAAATTTTAATTGTTTAATTTATGAAGCTTGGTAATTTAGTATTTCATTTCAAACATAAAATTTTTACTTGTAATTTTTAATTGATTGCAATTACATAAATTAATCTATTTTAGTTTGGAATTCGTAATTGATTCCTTAATCCTTATATAATTACATGTTATTATAGGTTGCAGTGTCAAATTCCATAATTGAAAAATAGTGTTTCGATATTTAAATTGTCTTTTGTTTTATACTTTTTTTTATAATTTTTTTTATAGTACATATTTATGGGGATAGATTTCTTAGTGTTCCCCCTTATTTAATGTACTTCTTTCAACTTATAAATTTTTATGTTTGCTTTAAAATATAAATTTTAAAATTTATTCTGGAATAATAATAAGTCCTGGGTCCGCCCCTGCTATATAGAGACTGAAGAGAGACTTCATTCAATGGTCGTCTTGCTTTCTTATTGACTCCACAAAATGCCAACATATGCCTACACGGTTTTGAAGATTTTGGCTTTTCTAATTTCAATCTACCATCATCTGCTGCTGCTGCTACTACTATGATTGCTACTACAAAAAATTTAAAGGTCTGAAAGGTCACTTCAAATCTCTATAGCCGTCCCCATGTATAAATCATAATATAGTTAGGAAAAATTTAAGAATGCTTCTAGGATACCATATAAGTCACACAATAAATAAAGAGAAATTATCATTCGTATACCCTTAATTTACTCCGTTATAAAAAAATACTACAACACTTTAAGGGTGTATCAATCGTTCACCCTAAGTTGACAAAATGTATATGCCGTCCACCAAACCGTTACTTGCCGTTTAAATAGGATGATGCCAGAGGGGTAATTTGGTCTTTTCATATCATACAAGTGATAATTTAAAGGTATGCAAGTGATAATAAAATAATTTAAGGGTATACAAATGATAATTTTCCTTTACTTTAATTTAAGTTTCAAGGGTAAAATAGTCAATTCACTATAATTTCGTTAACTTTCAAACGGCAGCTAACGGTTTAGTAGTCGGCAGATAGCTTTTGTCAATTTAAGGTGGATGATTGATACACCCTCAAAGTGTTGTAGTATTTTTGATAACAGAGCAACTATAAGGTATACGAATGATAATTTTCTATAAATAAATGATATTATGACATGTGTATATTTATTTTAAAGAACCAGCATACAATTGATAGTTATATAAAATTCAACTATACATATTATGCATGTATTAATTAATTGCATTATTTTTGATGTATTATAAAATTTCTCGATGCATGCATTAATTCAACTATATAAAATTTAACTATACATATCATACAAGCATTAATTAATTGTATTATTTTTGATATATTCTAAAATTTGTTGATAAGAAGTAGCAATTCTAACATTAACTATTCATTTGCATATATTAGAAGCTGAAGAAAATTCATTTCTCTTTTGATTTGATGTAATTTTCTTCCTTCACTAGTAAACCTTATTCTTCTAGCCAATGCTTTCAAGATTGATGATGGTGATCAATATTCAATATTAAAAATCACATTCTTGAATGTAGTTCTCGCATCATTTTAATTGCATTGTACTTCTCTAATATAATATCAATCAAACTCCATCTAACAATGCATCTAGTACTCTTTATAAGAGCTGGATTTTACTCAGTTCCCTTGACTTGTTCATTACTTGCTTCAATATTTTTGTCGCCCACATTTTCTTGGCATGGGATGCTATGGAATTTGCAAACTGCATTTGTTGAAATATTTTATAATGGCCCATGTGCCAATTATTAAATTAGTAATAATAAAATAAATTATGGGCTGAAATCCTATTAGTCAATTGAGAAAAAACTAACTGCCCACTTTGATGGAAAGTGGGAATTAAGGTTTTATTAAAATTGGTCCTCTCTCCACCCAATAAATAAAAAATAATATCACATTAATTTTCTCTTCATCAGAAAGTGAGTCACTCTAGAAGGGTGAAAAGAGATAAATCAATGTTGTTAATCTCCAGTTAAAGGCATTGGAAACAGGGTTAAAGCTCCGGTTAAAGGCATTGGAACTTACAGTTTGGTCTTAGATGCTGGACATCATTTAGATTTTTTCAGACTCTTTATGTTCCTTCTGTTTCTTGCAACTTAATTTCCTTGTCCAAACTTGTTTCTGTTGGATATTCTTTTAAATTTAGGAATAGATGATTTTGTTTATTTAAACACAATAATTTTATTGGTTTTATAATTCTTTCTGATGGACTATACAAATTAAAGTTTGATAATATTTTTGCTGAGTCTCTACTGACCTTGCATTATAATATTGGCACTAAACATGGTTTAGTAAATGAAAGTTTAGCATACTTGTGGCATAAGTGTTTGGGTCACATATTCAAAGCAAAAATAGAAAGATTAGTGACGAATGAAATATATTCAGATTTAGATTTTACTGATCTTAATATTTGTGTAGATTACATTAAGGGAAAACAAACAAAACACACAAGTAAGAAAAGAGCGAGAAGAAGTACACAACCTCTTAAGATTATACAAACTGACATATTTGAGCCTTATGATGTTCTATTTTTTGGTAGAGAAAAGTACTTTATTACCTTTATTGAAGGTTTTTCACGTTATAGTTATATCTATTTGTTGGATGAAAAATCTCAATCAATGGATACCCTAGAGGTATTTATCAATAAGGTTGAAAGACAACTAGATAGAAAGGTGAAAATTGTCAAGTCTAATAGAGCCGGTGAATATTATGGAAGATATTTTGAGAATGGACAATTCCCTAGTCCGTTTGCTAAGTTCCTTGAAAAATGTGGTATATGTACTCAATACATAATGTCAGGTACACCAGAACAGAATGGTGTAGTAGAAAGGCGCAACCGTACCTTATCATTGTGGATGGAAGCGTTAAAGACCACTACTTATTTGTTAAATAGGGTTCCTAGCAAGGCAATTTCCAAGACTCATTTTGAACTGTAGACGGGAAGGAAATCTAGTTTAAGACACCTGCATGTTTGGGGCTATCAGGTGGAAGTAAAGATTTATAATCCACATAAAAGAAAATTGATTCAAGAATAACCAGTGGATATTTCATTGATTATCCAGAGAAGTCTAAAGGGTATAGATTTTATTTTCCTAACTATAGTATGAGAATTGTTGAATCTAGAAATGGTAGGTTCATTAAAAATGGCGAAATTAGTGGGAGTACGGAACCACGAAAGGTGGAAATCCAAGAAGTTAGAGTGCAAGTTCCCTTGCCTGTAACTTCTTTTAAAGTTGTTCCTGTCGTTGTTGAACAAATTAACAACTTTCAAGAACAAATAAATAATCCAGTGCCCCATAACGAAGTCGTCAATAATAAACTTGTGGCAGCTAAACCACAAGAAATAGCATTACTAAGATCTCAAAAACAAAGAGGATCTGTTATTTTTTATGATTATGTGGTTTACTTACAAGAGTTAGAATTTGACTTTGGAATTGATGAAGATCTAGATTCTTTTTCACAAGTCACAGAAAGTATTAATTCTGATAAATGGTTAGACGCCATAAAAGAAGAGTTAAAATCAATAAATCACAATGATGTTTGGGAACTTGTTGAATTACCTAAAGGTTGAAAACGCATCGGGTGTAAATGGGACTATAAAACCAAGCGTGATTCAAATGGCAATGTGGAATGATGCAAGGCCAGATTTGTTGCCAAAGGTTTTACTCAAAAGGATGGTGTTGACTATAAAGAGACCTTTTTACCAGTCTTTAAGCAGGACTCTTTTAGAATTATTATGGCATTGGTGGCTCACTATGATTTAGAGTTACACCAAATGGATGTGAAAACTGTTTTTCTAAATGGCAATTTAGAGGAAGATGTTTATATGGCCAAACCTAAAGGCTTTTTTGCTGAAGAAAATGAACACCTCGTGTGTAAATTAAAGAAATCAATATACGGACTTAAGCAAGCCTCCCGACAATAGTATCTTAAGTTTAATGATACCATCTCTTCCTTTAGATTTAAGGAAAACATTGTTGACCGATGTATATATCTTAAAATTATTTTTCTAATTCTATATGTTGATGAAATTTTTCTTATTGTTAATAATTTTAGTTTACTTCATAAGGCTAAGGAGTTTTTCTTTAAGACCTTCGAAATGAAAGAAATAAGTAACGCATCCTATGTGATTGGAATTGAGATATTCCATGATAAAGCACAAAGATTGTTAAAGTTGTCTTAGAAAGCATATATTAATAAAGTTTTAGAGAAATTTAGAATGGAAAAATGCTCTGCAAATGTTGTTCCAATTTAGAAAAGAGATAAGCTCAGCCTTATTCAATGCCTAAAGAACTAATTAGAATGCAAACAGGTGGAAAATATTCCTTATGCATCCATTGTTGGAAGCTTATTGTATGCACAGACATTTACCATGCCAGACATCAGTTTTCCTGTTGGAATGCTAGGCAAATATCAAAGTAAACCTGGGTTGGATCACTAGAAAATTACAAAGAAAGTATTAAGATACTTGTAAGGAATAAAGGATCACATGCTATCTTATAAGAGATCTAATAATCTTGAAGTGATAGGGTATTCAAATTCATATCATGATGGCTGCATAGATACCAGAAAATCCACATTTGGCTATTTGTTCATGATGGCTAGAGGAGCCATCTTATGGAAAAGTGCAAAATAGTTTGTCATTGCTACATGCACTATGAAAGCTGAGTTTGTGGCGTGCTTTGAAGCCAGTATTCATGGATTATGGTTACGGAACTTTATTTCAAGGCTTAGAATTATCGACAGTATTGCCAAGCCGTTGAAGATCTATTGTGATAATGCTGCAACAATCTTCTTCTCTAAAAATGACAGGTATTCAATGGGTGCTAAACATATGGAATTAAAATACTTTGCCGTTAAAGAAGAAGTTCAGAAACAATGAGTGTCAATCGAGCAAATTAGCACCAACTTTACGATTGTGGATCCTTTAATAAAAAGATTAAACCCAAAGGTTTTCAGCAAACATGTTGAAATGATATATAAAATTAGAAGTCTCTATTGACATTATGTTCATACTTTTATCCTCTTTATGTATTTGATACTTTGAGCTCATTTAAGTATCATGTTTGATTTATTGGTATATACATGAATGATGATATGATTTTTAACAGATTTTGTCTCTGACTAGGACATTATTGATGGACAGTCATTGTTTTCTTTTCCATTACAGGTCATGTTAAGTATAAAATTAATATTGTGATACATAGAAGGAACTATGTCAAAATAATGATGTGGAACTGCTATGATTCGTGTTAGTTTTTTCTTAATGATGATTTTATGGCTTAACCAATGCAAGTAAGGATTTGACCCTTACTATGCGCATGAAGTTTATTATTATTAAACCATTAATTTGAATGTGCCTAGGGATGGAAATTGTACCCGCAAACCCGTAAACCTGCAAACCCGCCTAAACCCGCATGTCAAAACCCATCGCTATGGATAATTTTGCGGGTTGCAGGCGGGTTTGGTATTATAAATTGAAACCTACACTTGGATGCGGATGGGTTTGGTATTAGTCCAATAGCCGGCGGATATCCGAATGCATATCTACTAGACCCGCAATGTTTTTTAAATATTTTGAATTTAATCTTAATTGAAAAAATATTTAAATCTAAAAAATATATAAAGAAAATAATGCAATTATGCAAAGTGCCAAATAACTAAAGTACTTTTGTATGGTCTATTTTCTTTAACTTAATACATGAATTATTTCATTATTATAATTTTTTTGAATTAATATTTGAAAAGTATTATTCTTTGGAAATTATTAATCTTAATCATTATTGTAGGCATCGTGTTGGATGCATACTAATGATAGTGAATGAAATGAAAATCTTCTCTTGAAGCTTGTGTTGAATGATAATATGAAATATAATTGCTGTTTTTAGATGCTAGTTTGTGGGTTTTTTTAATGGATTTGTGTATTTTATACTTAAATTTGAGAATTTGTGTATGTTATGTTGAATTTGATATTATTATTGTAAATTTATATATTGAACATTTGTGATTTTAAATATACAAACCTGCAAAAAATCCATTGGATACCATTGCAGGTTTTGTAATTGTCAAAACCCGCAGCGAGTGGGTTTTATAATTTAAATTTTGTGCAGGTTTAGGTTTGGTAATGACAAACTCGCTGCGGGCGGTGCCCATTGCCATCGCTAAATGTGCTACATGGGCCAAGTGGAAGAATTTTGAAATATTTTATAGTGGCCCACGTGCCACATTATTAAATTAGTGATAATAAAATAAATTATAGGCTGAAATCCAATTGGTCAATTGGGAAAAAACTAACTGCCCACTTTGATGGAAAGTGGAAATTAAGGTTTTAATAAAATCGGTTCTCTCTCCACCTAATATATAAAAGGATATCACGTTAATTTTCTCTCCATCAGAAAGTGGGTCACTCTAAAGGGGTCAAGAGAGAGTAATCAATTTTGCTAATCTTTAACTCTTGGCAGTGAGATTTGATCAAGAAAAATTACTATGGATTAAGGTATGCTTTCTTTCAATTATGATGATATGAAAATCATGATATTCTATGATCTTAGGGATTCAAGTTTATTCAAATTAGGGTTTATTTACTTTATGGGAATTGAAAAAAATTCCAACAGCATTTTCAGCTTTTTTCTATGATTAGGGTTTATTTGCTTTATTTACTTTATTTACTATGGATTAAGGTATGCTTTCTTTCAATTATGATGAACAAACTCACTTAATGGCATTGTTCACTGTGAATCATCTACTGCACCTTTTATAACTCAGAATTAAGGGAACCAAAAGTATGTGTCATGTGTCCTCCATTCGTAGTGTGTGCCGCGTATCCTCTATTTGTAGAAACTTTAGATCGCAATCTTTTAGTTGTTCCGCATGAAATCCAGTCTGTCATTGCTCCAGTATTGCAACAAGATCTGCACTATTTCATATTTATTTTAATTCTTGTGTCCAAGTTTTTTGTGTCTACCAATTTGTTGCAACAGTATTCCTTCCCTAAAACTTGAGCTTTCTGTCACCTACAATTATACACATAATCTTAAGCACAAATTATCCTAAAAACAACTCAATTTACTAAAAATAAACTAAAATAGATGTTTATGCAAAATATAGCTAAAATACAATAAAAGCACATCATTTACTCTCTAAGTATTACTGGTTCAAATCTAAAAGTGTCATAATAACTTTCATCTGATAGAGTTATCAGTAGCCTGCAGTATCAGACAAGATAACAATAACCCAGATGATGAAACATTAGCAGCACCTCGAGTTGAAGAAGTTAAAGAGTGTATATACATGACGTTGAAGGAAACTCCATACAAAATCTTCCATGTTCGAAACAAGACATTGACTGTTGATTGATGAGTTAGATGTAGTCAATATTTAATGATTCATGCTATTAGGATTTGTATGTGTTCTTGTTTTATGTCATTATTATATGTGTGTAGTTTCGTAGTTGGTTTAATTTTAGACATTATATGATGGGGGCTATCATAATTACTGTCTACTTTGAGTTATTTGGTATGCACTGAAGTGTGTGTATTTCAAATTGTTATGAATAAGGTTACCAGATGTGTATATTTATGGTGAGAACAACTATTGCATTTTTTCGGTTAGTATACTTATTTGGGGGAAAGGTAAAAGATCAAAGAAAAATTCCATGTGTCGATATGGAGTTCTTCCCCTACCACGCCTATATATTTTCAATAGAATTACAGAGGTACGTGGGACCACCCCATGTGTCGATACGTATATACGCTTCAAACTTGCTTTCCACACATATTTTTGAAATGTCCAAGCCGCTACACGTATGAAAAACAAGAATATTCTTGACACGACAGCAGGGTGCTCCAATAAAATAACACTAGGTGGCATGGCAGGCAGGGTACACCCTATAAATACTCAGGTTTAATTTTTATCAAATCAGCTTACACACACATCACGAGAGCTGAGGTTTCTTCCACCTCAAGCCTTCATTACAAAGAGCTTGCAAGCTCTCTAACTTGAGCGTCACCAGCCAACCTCGGCCCCACTTTTGACATTTTTCTTGTTGTTTTGTAGGTTTAAAGGGACTTTTAGAAGCTCTCCGTACCTGAAGACCACCATCTCAATCCTCCTTCACCCTACGAAAAGTCGAAACAACCAGTGCACCCCGAACAAGCGAGGCACCCCGCTCCCTGATAAAAATAAATTTATTATTCTTAGCTTGGTTTTGTGGTGTTCATACACACGTCCAAAATCTACTAAAAATAACACTTGTTGGTTTAATAGGCAAAAAACATATGCAGCTACACTAAGATAATTGGTATTTGGTGAGGGTATAATATAAAAATCATAAAACTAGGAAGGTTAGAAGTCTCAACATCTTGTTGCGGGTTAAGACTGTTGAAGGTGAAATAATCTATTTAGGATTGGAATCTGGTTCGCATGAAAATTGAAGAGATTTCTTTTGCTTTTTTTTTTGGTTTATATAAAATGTAAAATAAAACCATAGTAAATTAAATATTAAAAAAGGGGATATCGACGCTTCCCCACCATAATTTTGGAGTTTTACCACTTATGTCCTTTGAGTTTCCGTAATATATTGTCAACACATTGAAAAAAATTATAAAAATGGTTGTTAAAATGGTCGATTGTGGTATCCTACGGGAATTATAACCTAAAAGCTTGGGCAACATCAAATGATAAAAAATTAAGTAAATAAAAATCAACAAAATCTTATCTTTTGCCGTATGCAAGATCATAGGTTTTGAAGTAACCGTAGTCACTATCTCATTGAAAATATGTTCAAGACATAAAACAATCACTTTTTTTTTCATTTATTAAGATTTTTACTTCAAATAGATTATGAGGTATTACAAAAGTTACCTAAAGCAAATGGTTGCCAGGTATTTTATTATTGGCATCACTGTGTCAATAATATTGCAATTTATTTATTCCTTTTATTAGGGATTTGTTTCCTTTTATTAAGGATTTCTCTAGTCTTGAGAATTAATTAGATTAGATTATGTGGAATATTGGAGAATATTTTTGAAGACATAAAGAAGAAAATTAGTGTGTAAGTAAGATTACATATCAAAGAGTTCCAAATAAATATGACTACTACAATATTGGTAAGTATATCAAGTATTTATGGAATGTTGGATGATTAGTATTAAAAATTGTTTAATTATCAAGCGATAATAATGTTATTTTGTACTTATGTTATAATTTATATTTGTGTTCATGCAATATATTAGGAATTATTAATTATGTATTAAATATATCTAATTTTGATATATTTTTATGCGCTTATTAGGTAGACTATTAATTTCACGTAATTCGAAGCTCTAAACAGATAAATGTTTTTAATATTTTATATAATTATTTATATAAATAAATTTAGTTTTATTTTCAATTTTAGTTGTTTTTATTACTTTTAATTATAAGTAATTTAATTTTAATAATTATTTTTATTTCAACTATGCTTAACTAAATAATAAGAGTTAGAGTAAAGTGAAACTCTTAGAAAATAAATATGATTTATTCAAATTCTATTTTTAATTTTATAAATTAAATTATGTTCTATTTAATTTTATACATATTTTATATTTTAAAATTTTGATTTATTGTTGACAAACAAGGGAATTTGGCACAATAAGTTCTTAATATCTTAAAATAAGGTATGGTAAAATGGTATTTTGACTTATTGTGGACAAATTAAATTTTGGCACAATAAATACTTAATCCATCATAAAATTAAAGGGAAAATAATAATAATTTTGTATAATGAATATTTTGGGCAATAAATCTAAAAAAATGGGAAAAAGAATTTATTAAATTTTATTTACTACTAAGAGTGGATCCACAACCCTAACTAATTGAATTTCATAGTTTTATTTAAATTAAGTTGTTTATATTTAAGTTTTATTTTTAATTTTTAGATAAAATAAAATAAACAAATTAAATCTTTTCTCTATGGATCGACCTCAGACTCACCAAGTTATAGTACAACGAGACACTCTTATACTTAGGAGTTAAAAATTACTTTTAAGTTGTTTCATTGGACTCTTAATGAAGTATATCATAGTACTTCTTTACTAAGGTTTAGATGAGATATTGCTCCTCTATTGAAGATAAGTATTTCACATATTGCAGAAGTGGTGAAGAAAACATATCATATTTTATATCATAGAAGCAGTTGACGTAAAGAACAAGAAGAAATCCTATTTGGCCGCATATTCTTCATCAAGCCTTCATAGTATTAAGTTCTTTCATTAGACATTCTTTTTATTTTCTTTGATCTCTTCGGGACGAAGAGGTCATTTGTTGTATTGAGGGATCTCAAGGAAAACAGCAAACACAAATTGAAGATGAGTGGTGCTCACTAAGCTAGGTTAACTAAATTAGATACAACGAGGTGGCGATAAGAGTGCGAGGGTGTCGAAATTGTGTAAGAATCAAATAGGTGTAATCTTTTCATTACTTAGTGAATTGTTTATTGTCTGGGCATAGTCCTGTAGATGTAGGATAGTGATCTGAACCACATAAAATTCCTTTATGTGCTTTACTTTCTACAATTTACTGTTTCAAGCATATTTGATATATTCATGATGAATGAACAATAATATAAACAATGCCACAGATAGTTACGATAAATAGTTACTATGAACAACAATGTATGTATAGTATGTATGAACAGTAGCTATAAACAATGTCATATAAATAGTGAGTCATACAAAATCGCCTGAATAGTTTTTGTGAACAATAATTTGAGGATTAATTACCTAGAAAAATCTAACTAATTCATCTAGTGTTTTAATTTCCCTTACTTGTTAAAGCAGATCAAAATTATTTATAATGGTATAACTCAAAATTTATTAAGAGAAAGTGTCAGTCTAGGAAAAGAAAATTTGCACCCCCAAGGCTTGAGGAAGCGGCCATGTAGATATCTAAGTTTTGTTTTTTTTTTAAAAAAGGGATACATAGACCCTTTTTTTATCATAATATCCTTTGAATATAGTGACTAAAAAAATTGCTTTAAAAGTTATTGATTTAAAAAATTTTAATAAATAAAAGTATTAAATAAATAATGTCATCTACTAGTAGACTAATAATATTTAAATATGTGAACTATAATATTTATTTTAATATATTTGTATCTATTGTAGATAATTTAAATAAATATTTGCTTTAAATAAATTTTTCAAATAAAAAAATCTCACATACTAATAATGTTAAAATTATTATTTTACATAATATTCAAAATAATTCAAATTTTAATACAATTATTTTAATAATATTTTCTATTTTGTAAAATTTACTTTAATACAATAAAATATAATTAATAGATTGTAAAATAGTAGAATATTTGTAAATATTGAAATTATTTTAATATATATATTATTAAATTTTATTTTAATATTATATTTCCATTTATTATAAAACATTGGAGTCAATTTTATGAAATAATAGAGGAAAAGGCATTATGATCAAAAGGAGGTTTTGATGTCCCCTTTTTTGAAAATTTAGGGATCTTGGTGATCATTTTCCCGCACTTTCGAGGTGTAGATGTCTTTTTTCCTTCTAAAAATAATTTCTATTATCTACATCCTCCATGTTTGTCTTATTGAATTAAAATGAAATTTTTCTAATTGAAGTTTTTTCGAGCTTTTATAGATTTCACGTTAAATGCACTTTATTATTGATAGATTCTGTTGAAAAGACAAAAGTAAAAAAGGTGGTTCATATGTTGGATTTTGAATACATTGAATCCGCATGCTTTTCTTGACAAAAATTGGAAAATTGAAGGTAGAGAAGCATGCATTTTTGTTTTTTCAATTCGGCACCAAATTACTGGACTTTTGCCAACTACTTTTGAGACTTTCTTGCAATGAAGCTCAACTATAAATAGAGCTTCATTCAGAGAGCCAAAGCATCCAAAAACATTTAAGAGAGTTACAATTTATTTGTAGAATTGTTAACAGAGTGAGCAATTAGAGAGTGTGTATTTGAGAGGTTTTTCCTTTCAAGTGTGTGAGAGTATTGGGTGTATTTTGGTTATGGGAAGTGAGGTTTTCTTTACTCAAATATTGTACTCCAGTAATTATTAATAATACAATTATTTTCTCTTACTCCAATGGACGTAAGCATATTGCCGAACTACGTTAAATTTTGTGTCATTTATTTTTCTTGTAATTATTTGGTACGCTTGATTTTGCATTTCACGCACAAGTGGTATCAAAGCCGACGGTTCGTACTTGGAGTAGACGGTACTGTTCACATATACAGTACTGTTCACGTACGGTATTGTCCACGAATACAGTGGAGCCAATAGTTTATACTTGGGAGGATCAGTGGCTTGTGTAGTAATATAAATTTTTGCATGCCTAGGAAAGTTCTGTCACAAAGATGATAAGAGCCTAAGGAGACTAAGGTAGCGTTTGTTTTTTTGTCTGAAATCTAAATGGGTCTGAATTTTTCTAAAGTCTGAATGGGTCTGAATACGAAAATCTGAATGACATGTTTGTTTTTCCTTTTTAAATATCTGAATTTAAGTGGTATCTTGTTTGTTTTTACAATAAAAAACATCTTAAATTTGGTTATTTGACATTTATATCCTTATAAATTAAAACAAAAAAGGAGGATTAGATTTTATAGTTTAGGAAATAAATTATTTTACAGAGATATTTTTGGAATATAATATTTAGTTGTCATTCAGACCTTTTTTCATTTAGATAAAAGTCACAAAAGTTTACTTTTTCTATTCAGACGTAAATGTCTGAAAATCAGACATAAGTTCCAAAAAACAAACAAACATATTTTAGAAAATGACTAAAATTAACAAAATTTCAGACTTTAGACATTTAACAAACAACCTCTAAGTCTTAAGTGGGACTGGTGTGATCCCTCCAGTCTTTCCTATGAACTTTTCTGGTGCATTTTTTCATACGTACTGATCTCAAATGTGGGAATTGTTTTTTAAGAAAATGGTAAAAGATGAAAGTTCCAAAAGTGGAGAGAGATCTACCCAGACTATTCTAGGAGAGACTTCAGGTGGAAGGCAAGAGTTTTCATATCGCCTTTCGATACCTATTATAGGAAGTCAGAAGATTGATGTTAAAAAGTTTGATGGGAAATCAACTTCGGCATTAGAGGCGCGAAGTTATAGATGTTCTTATTCAAATTGATCTATTTTTATTCTGAAAAACAAAAGACACTTGTATGACAAAGAAATCTGGGATCGTATGAACGAGAAAGGTCATGGGTTAGATCGATCTTGTTTGATCAAGGAGGTGAAATATCTGGTGAAAGATGAAGAGTGCGTGATAACTTTGTGGCGTATATTGGAGGAGAAGTACCTACTAAATGTCCTGAAAATCACCTTCATGCAATGAGCCAAGTATATGGCTTTTGAATAAAGCTTGAGGTGTCAATGCACGACTATGTCTCAAGATTTGGAAAGTTACTTGCTGATTTAAGTAATCTAGATAAAGACTTTAAGGATGAAGTCAAAGATATGATTCTCTTGTACTCACTTCCAGAAGGATATAGCCATTTTGTGACTACTTTATTATATGGGAAAAGCGTAATCATTTTCAAGGATGTTTGCACAGCATTGACCAATTTAGAAAGTCAGAATAATGATAAACATTTTAAAAGAGCATCATCTGAAGCTTTATTAGCAAGAGAAACGACGATGGAGAAAAAGAAGAAGCGAGGTGGAAAGAATTCTCAGTCCAAATCGAGAAGCATAAATATAGCTCAAGATGAGTGTGTCTTTTGTTATGAAAGAGGCCATTGGAAGAAAGATTATCTAAAACCTCAGAAGAGAGATAGGAAGAAACTAGTAGATACAAATATGGCACGTAAAGATGAAGTCTCTGACTATTTACTAAGCATTACACTCGAAGTATACATAGCTAATTCGAGCGAGTGAATACTTAATACTGGAGCAACCTATCATTTGTATCTCATAAAAGAATTGTTTATAAATTTCCATAATCTAAAATCCAATACAGTAATGATAGGGAATGATCAACCTTGTTGCACAATGGGGATAGGACAATTCGGCTCAAAATGTTCGACGGAATGGTCAGGAACTAAAAGAAGGTAGATATATTCCAGCTCTGAGGAAAAATCTAATTTATGTAGTTACTTTAGAGGCTGAAGGCTATAAGGTTACCATTGAAGATGGCACAATAAAGTTCACTAATGGGGCTATCGTGATTCTGTAAGGGGTTCGACGTCATAATTTGTACTATTTGAAGGGAGGTACAACCGATAAAACTAATTTTTCTGAGGCACATGGTGACGCCACTTAGTTATAGCATGTACGACTGGGACATGCTGGAGAAAAGTCTTTGCAAAATTTGATGAAATATAGACTTTTGAAAGGTACCAAAAACCATAAACCGAAATTTTGTGAGCATTGCGTTGGTGGCAAGAAAACAATGGTCAAATTTGGTACGGCTAATCACGATACTCGTGAAATCCTTGAATATGTTCACAGCGATGTATAGGGACCAACCAAGACTACATTAATTGGTGGAAGCCATTATTTTATTTCATTTGTTGATGATTTCTCTAAACGTGTGTGGGTGTACAAAATGCGAGTAAAAGATGAGGTTCTAGAGATTTTCGTGAAATGGAAGAAATTGATAGAGATTTAAGCTGACAGAAAGATCAAAGTATTGCGTTTTGATAATGGGGGTGAACATACTTATAATTCATTCTTACAAGTATGCCAGAGTGAGTGTATAAAAGACATTTTACGGTGGAACATACTCTGCAATAGAACGGTGTGGCCGAACGTATAAATAGTAATTTATTAAAGAAAATACAGAGTATGTTATTTAATGCTAGTTTAGATAAAAAGTTTGGGGCTGAGGCTGTGAGTTACACAAGTCACTTAATAAACCAGTTGCCTTCTGCTGCAATTGAAGGTAAAACTCCTATGAAAATGTGGAATAAAAAGCATGCACAAGATTATGACTCCATTCATGTGTTTGGGTGTCTAGCTTATTATCATGTAAAGAATGATAAGCTTAATTCTCGTGCAAGAAAAGCTATCTTTGTGGGGCTTAAATGTGGAGTTAAATGTTATAAGCTTTAGGATCTTAAAGATAAAAAGTTTGTGTATAACAAAGATATCACTTTTGATGAAACCTCTATGTTGAAGACTTCAAGTTCTCAGCATGTGGAGAACAAAACCAATGAGACATTACAATGAATGGAGTTTGATGCAACTCTATATGTACTAGTTAGTTCTCCATTAAAGAAGATTTAAACTTTGGAGGAGACCTCAAGAGTAGAAGAAGAAGTTGTTGATATCCCAAAGAAGAAGAAATAACTGAAGATGTAGAAGATGAAAATGATATTATAGCAATAAGAAGACCAAAAAGAGTGATAAAAAATCCGGATGACGTACTAAAGACATGGTGGTAGCCTATGCACTTTTAGTTATTGATGATGACATCCCAACACTTTCAATGAAACTGTACGCAGTAGTGAAAGTGATCAATAGAAGTTAGCCATAGAAGAAAAAATGAAGTCCCTTAATCAAAACTAAACTTGGGAACTTATGGTGTTACCTAAGGGAAAAAGGACTATTGGCAATAAATGGGTCTACACCAAGAAGTGAGGTTCTCCAAATCAAAAAACTCTTCAATACAAGGTAAGGCTCATAGCAAAATGTTTTGCTCAAAAGAAAGGTATTGACTATAACGAAGTGTTCTCTCCAGTTGTAAAATATATTTCAATTCATATCCTACTTGCCTTAGTAGTTGAACATGAGTTAGAGTTGACTCAATTGGATGTTAAGACAATATTTTTGCATGGAAATTTAGAGGAGGAAATCTATATGACTCAGCCTTATGGTTTCAAAGTTATATTTTGCATATTCATTTATCTTAATTTATTCTTCATAAATTTTGTTTGATTTAGAATAAATTGTGTACTTAAATCATATGCATAATTGTAGGTGTCCGAAAGCCCAAATTTCAAAGAAGGAATGCTGATGCAATAGGCTTGCAAGAGATGGAAAATAACTTGGCTACAAAAGAATTGAAACAAATCTGGAACATTGCAATTGCTGTAGCAACCATTGCTGTAGCAATCCTTGAACAACGACAAAGAAAGTTCTGCGTGAGATACTTGTAGAATTGTGATCTGTAGTTTTCTAATCTGACTTTTGCTCCCTCTAGGCTTCTGTTTACCCTAGTTTTCAACTATAAAAGGAGCATATATCATATGGAAAGGCGGCCGTGATTGAACATCGAAGCAAATCAAGAAAAAAAATAAGGAAGAAACAGAATTCAAAAAAGAACAAGTCTGCACCAGTGAAGAAAAATCTGCAGAACTATTTGGATTCAGATTTTATCATTCTTTATTTGACTCCTTGTTTATTCTTCGATTGAAATGATGTATTCCATGGCTGAAACTTTGTTGTTGGTTTTACTTTCACAAGTTATGAGATAAATTTGATTTTGGTTGAGGGACAAATAATCTAGATGGATTCTTGACTGTTCTTATAAGTTGCTGCACGTCTGTTATAGCATTTTGCTTTAATAAATATTATTTCAATCATTATTTCGGTCGACCTCCTATTTAATGATTCAAGTTAAGAGAGAACCGCAAAAGGGCCTTATTTCTAACACTCAACACCCCCCCAACCAGCTTATTGTTAGTCCCTAGCAAATAAAATGAAAACAAAAGTCAAATCCAAAATGATTTTTTTTAAAACAATCGTGTTCATTCAATCAGGCTAATGATAGCAATCAAATAAAAGTATAAGCATTATCTGCAGTCTAAAGAAACATCACACCCACATCAACCATCCACATGCATCAGTCTAGTAAATTTTGTCACAGTTATAGTAATCAAGCGACTTTCAAGAATGACATGTAGCATTATCTGCAGTCTAAAGAAACCCTAAAATCTCACCGGTAATAGTGACACTCTCACAAGCAAATTAAACTCAATAAAAATTGTCATTTCAATGAATGATAAATTGAGTGAAGCTAATAAAGAAATAATATCACACACTCTCCTAAAATGAAAGGAATATGCCCACAACTTAGAAATAATGCGATCTCAAACAAAATACTAGTCAACCCAATGTATTTTTTTTTTTTTTTTGCATCACTATATCTTTTTAGCCCATATAACTAGCTTCTACTTCAGACTATAGTTCCCTAAATTCAAGAAGGACTTTTATTAGGACGTAACGTAGGCTAGGCACATGGCTAACAAAGAAAGGAAAATAGAGAAAACAAAATATATGCTTGAGAAAAATAAATATGTTTTGGAAATTAAAAGGTGCATTTCACTTATTTATTATTATTGTATATCTTTTTTTTCTTTTTTTAAAAGAACTTTGTTTTCTTTTTTTTTTTTTTTTTTTTTTCTTTTTTTTAGGTATTGCACAACTTTACCAAACAAAACAATTTATTTATATTTTTCTCAAACATGAATAGGTGATGGAACTTATAAGATATCGGGTAATACTCCAAATCGGAGTGGGTCAAAATGATAAGTTGACAAAGAACACTTTTTTTTTTTATAAAAGACTCAAAAGGGCTAACTATAGATATTTCACAGAAGGGATGGCTAGAAAGACTCAAACGGGTCAAAGATGGCCTTTCCATTGTCTTTTAGGGCTCTAAATAATCTTCCATATCTACTAGTTAGATGGACCTTCAGATGTAGCAACACACATTTTTTTATTTAACTCTTTTTTTTAGAGAGTTGACTCAAAGAAAATCTAAAGATCATGTATAAAATAATAAACTGCTGCTAAGTTGTATGAAGAATGGGCAAAAAGGGTTACTCTCCAAGAAAAATGATAGGCTCAAGAACTCACTTGTGAAATACAAGTATGCAACCCAAGAGGGGGGGTGAATTGGAATTTTAAAACTTATCCTAACAAAACCACACAACAATCCAATCTAAAGCCTTAATAAATTTAAAAGCAATAAGTTCAATCAAAGCACAATAGTAAATAAGTAAGAGAGAAGAGAAACAAACACACGAAATTTTACGTGGTTCGGCAATCCCCGCCTACGTCCACGCCTCCAAGCGATCCAAGCTTGAGGTTTTCACTATCCAAGCCTTCCAAGGCTTAAAATGCTTACAATTGACTTCAAGGTGTCAATGAACCTTTACAACAATGAGATTATATCTCAATCTCTTCACTCAAGTGTTTCCCACACTTATACACTCACAAATTTGATGAGAAAAATAAAGATTACAACAAAACTCTCTTTAAGAGTGGATGAACAAATTTAAGAACAAGGATGATTCAAAATAATAATGATTTGCGAATTGAGAGCTCAAGATATGTTGTATGCCTTTTGTTTGTGCTTGCTAGAGAGCTTGAAAATGAATTGGCTTTGAGTTTTTATAGTTGGAGCTAAAAAACTAGCCGTTATTCACTTTTTACTCATAACCGGATTACCGTTTATGATATCCGGAATTCCGCTTGCATGTTACCGTTAAGGCAAAAATTTGAATTTTTGAGTATCCGGAATGCCGCTTGTGATATCCGGATTGCCGTTTATGCTCCAGAAGCTTTCTGCCCCGTAACCGGAATGCCGTTTAGCACAACCGGATTGCCGCTTGCTACAGTAACGGTACAGTGCACTGTTTGCGAAAATTACAGTTTGACCCCAAAACTTTCCATAACTGCACTATGGCCCAAAAAGTTATAAAAAGTTGCAATTAAGTCCAATTTCAGAATTTCTTAATAATACTATGTGAATCCCAAAACTTTCTGAAATTATGAACAAGCCCAAACTTTGTGAATTTTTAGAATGGCCCATAATATTTAAATATTTTCAAATAAGTCCAAATCCGAAATTCAAAAATAATATTTATTAAGCATAAAGATTTGTAAAATTCTTTCACTTTAGTTCACAACTTTGAAGAATAACTTAACTCCATAAAATTATTTTCTTGTTTTAAAAGCACAATATATAAAACTTTATTTTAATTACTCTCAATTTTCTTTAACCAACACATGTGGTTTGTTATCATCAAAATCAATATTTATAGCCATATAGGCTAACAATCTCCCCCTTTTTGATGATGACAAAGCACACTAAAGAAAATTGATTTAGTTATGAAAAGCTTCCCCTTAATCAATGCAAGGTTAAGAAATAATTTCAAAAAGATTTAAAAGCTCCCCCTGCATACATGCATATCAATTTTCATAACACATAGATATATTATATCTCCCCCTTCATCATCAAAAAGAACAAGAGCTCCCCCTACCAATCATCAAAATCTCAATACAAGCACGTTAATTCAAAAAATCCAAAGCATGAAAAGATATCATAGCCAACAAATAAAACAAATCCATGGCATCCAAAACTGAATTAAAGAACATAATAAATACGCAAAGCAAATGCATATAATCCAAATCAAATACATAATCCAAAGTCATAACAACTATCCATATAATCGAAAACGGAAAATACATAAAGCAAGAAATGACATGTAGGTGTGTCCGATACAAGCATAAGAGACTACTGAGGTGGTGAGGATGGTGGTGATGGAGGTGGATACGGATATGGAATACCGAAGTGCTCAAAGAGGAGGCGCTGGCCGTGAATGAGCTGCTGCTGCCGAAACTCGCCCGCCACCGAGAGCATCCTCACCTCATCCATAATCAAGTGTAACCTCATCGGAAATAGGATGCTCGGGAGGTGGTAATGCAGGTGCAGAGGCAGTAGGAGCAGAGGTAGACACTGGAGACTCTCGACGACGACGCTGGCCTCGAAACGGAAGCGAGAAATCAGGGAGTTGATCAGCAGGAATCACATCATTGAGTTGCCGATCATCACTAGGAGCGAGAAAGTGTAATTGTTTTCAGTGACTTTGACCCAAGCGCGATCACGCCACTCAAAACCTAAGCTAATAACAGAATCATCCCCTATACCCTTAGAAGGCCTAAACGATGGTTCATTAATCTAACTTCAAAGTGTTTAAGGATTTGGGTAATAAATTGACCATATGGAAGGGAGCGAGAAATCAAGGCGGTATGGTCAACATATTTCGATGATGAGATAACCTAAGTTAACCGAACGACGTTGAAGAATACAAATAATCAAAGCACCGTCCATATGAGAACCCTCATCCAAATGCCCTGATCTAGGAAGAACAATGGACTGACTCAAGCGAAGTAAAATACGAGTTTGAAGACAAAGACAAATGAGTACGGAAATGAATGGTACAATCTTCAACAAGATCTCTACGCCGACAAATATTTCGAACGGCGTCAATATGAACATATCTATCAATTTTGGGAGATTTCCTAGGCGAAAAAAAATTTCTAGACCAAAATCGGATGATCCTAGGATAGAGTTCAACAATGAAACATCAAAATCAATCATAACTCCTCCAACATTGGTGATTACTCGAGTTCTTTTCTCCTCGAAACGTCCATATTCGAGTAAAACACTTTCACCAAGTCGGGATAGACATGTTCGTCAATCATAAGAGCACCATTCCAACCAACATCACCAAGCAATTGAAATAAATTTCTATGACTAATATGAAGACTATGAAGCCAATTGGGTTCGGAAATATAAAACGATTGAGTACCTCTCGAGTCCGGAAATTTTGATGAAACCGGTTGATCAAATGCTTGTTCGAAGGTGTGAGGACTCAAAGGTGGATTGAGTGGTGGTGTCGCCGCTTGCCGTGACCGGGGGGGGTTGAACCGGTTCTTTGCCTTTTCTTCAACCTACCGTGAGCTTGACATGGTGAAGTTGAGTGATTTGAGTTGAAATGAGTTACGGAAAATGAAGAGAATGAAGATTGAAAACAATTTTGAGAAGCAATTTGGCTCAAAAACAACTTGAGAGGAAGAAATTTAGAGAGAGAAAAAATTCAAAACCCTAGGTTGATTTCGGATCTTGATGTTTTAGATGTTGAAAATGAATTTTAAAGATGATTTTGGACACAAGAACGGATGGGGAACAATTTGTTTGGATCAATTTGCATAAAAAACGCATGAAACATGATGGATTTTGAAGAGAAAATGAGAGAGGAGAAGCGGCTTTAGAGAGAGAATGAGAACCGGTTTGCGAATGAGAGAAGATGAAGAATGACAAAATCGGCGAATCCGGTATTCGGATGAGAACAACCGACATCCGGTTGCGTTCCAGAATGTATCTTCGCGAATCCGGTTGACCGGATGTGCATAACCGGACTTCCGGTTGCATTCCAGAATGTGTCCTCGCGAATCCGGATTTCCGGATGACAAACCTGTTATCCGGTTGCATCCAAAAAGCATCTCGCGAATCCGGGTTACGGATGTTAGTAACCGTCATCCGGTTGAGTTCCGTAAAAGAATTTCTTGAATCCGGTTTCAATGTTATAACCTGTTATCCTGCTATAGTCCAAGACCTACTTAAGCAAATCCGATTTCGGATTTCACTAACCTTAGCTTTAGTGCCTGTAATTTATTGACAAGAATTCGGTTTACGGTTTGATGAACCGGATTTCCTGGATGTGTGGCGTAGAGTGATTTTTCAAACCGGTTTACGGTTTGGTAAATCCGATTAGCGAATATTGACCCGAGAACAACAAGAAGAAAAACGGATTTTGGTTAAAAGGAAGTGGTATTCCTTTTAGACTTAGAAAAATTTTTACCACATATTGAAAATTGGCAAGCTCTTATACTTGTATTATACACACCATTTTATTTTTGGCTTAAAATTTGATCAATTTTAAATCATTTTGAGATTCAAAATTTTTCAATAAGCCATTTAATTCATGAAACATAAAATAATAAACATATCAAGCTATTTAATTCATGAAGTATAAATTCATACAATAACAAACATATCAACAATTCATAACTCAAGATGCAACATTCAACATTCCAAGCTCATGTCTTATCTTTATAAAAAGCTCTTCATTAAGAGGTTTTGTGAAGATATCCGCAAGTTGATTTTCAGTCGAAACAAATTTAATCATAACATCTCCTTTTTGAACATGATCTCTAAGAAAGTGATGCCTAATTTCTATATGCTTTGTTCTAGAATGTTGAATTGGGTTCTTGGATAGATTAATAGCACTAGTATTGTCACACAAGATAGGTATTTGATCGAGTTTAATGCCATAGTCTCTAAGGGTTTGTTTCATCCAAAGAATTTGTGCACAACAACTACCTCGCGGCTATATATTCGGCCTCGGTGGTTGAAAGCGCAACTGAGTTTTGTTTCTTACTAAACCAAGAGACAAGTGAATGACCTAGGAAGTGACATGTTCCACTAGTACTTTTTCTATCAACCTTATAACCAGCAAAATCGGCATCCGAGTAACAAGTTAAATCAATATGTGTTCCCCTAGGATACCAAAGACCAAGATTAATAGTGCCAATTAATTAACGAAAAATTCGTTTAACGGCAAACAAGTGTGACTCTTTAGGACAAGATTGAAATCTAGCACACAAGCATACACTAAACATAATGTCGCCTACTAGCAGTTAAATAGAGTAAGGATCCGATCATACCTCGATATGTCTTGATATCAACTTCCTTACCTTTCTCATCTTTGTCCAGCTTGATTGTAGTACTCATTGGAGTGCTTTTTGCCGTTCCATTTTCATAGCGAATTTTTTGAGTAGATCTTTCACGTACTTGGCTTGATTTATGAAAATTCCTTCCTCGTTTTGTTTGATTTGGAGTCCAAGGAAGTACTTCAACTCTCCCATCATACTCATCTCAAATTCTTTGCTCATACAAGATGAAAATTCTTTACACAACAACTCATTAGTAGAACCAAAAATAATATCATCAACATAAATTTGAACAATAAGTATATCTTGGCTTTTATGCTTAACAAATAAAGTTGTGTCCGCTTTTCCCATCGAAAATCATTATCTAACAAGAAGTTTTTAAGCCTATCATACCATGCTCTAGGTGCTTGTTTAAGACCATACAAAGCCTTAGATAACTTATACACATGGTCTGGAAATTTTTCATTTTCAAAACCAGAGGTTGTTTCACATATACTTCCTCCATAATATACCCGTTTAAGAAAGCACTCTTTACATCCATTTGATATAAAATGAAATCCTTATGACATGCATAAGCTAACAAATCCTAATGGATTCTAATCTAGCTACAGTGCAAATGTTTCATCAAAATCAATTCCTTCTTCTTGGTTGTAACCTTGAGCCACTAATCTAGCTTTGTTTCTTAAACCACACCGGATTCATCCATTTTGTTTCTAAATACCCATTTAGTACCTATAACGGATTGATGTTCGGATTAGGGACTAATTCCCATACATTGTTTCTCTCAAATTGATTCAACTCCTCTTGCATTGCCATAATCCAAGACTCATCATTTTCCGCGTCCGCAAAGGATTTTGGTTCAATTTGAGAAATAAATGCAGCATGTTCACAAGTGTTCCTAAGTGATGATCTAGTTGTAACACCTCGTGAGGGATCTCCTAAAATTACATCCGTAGGGTGAGAAGAGACATACCTCCACTCCTTGGGAGTGTTTGAGAATTACCTTCATTTTGCTCTCTGTACTTGTTTCTTCATGATGCTCTTCTTGAATTCCATGAGGTGCATCCTTTTGGTTGTCATTTGATGATTCTTCTTGATGTTCTTCTTCTGCATTATCATCAACAATTCCTTTTCCGCAGAGGAGGGATTAGACTCATCAAATGTGACATGCATAGATTCTTCCACAACCAAAGTTCTTTTATTATACACTCTATAAGCTTTGCTTGAGTTTGAATAACCAAGAAAATACCAACATCGGATTTTGAATCAAATTTACCTAGATTATCTTTTGTGTTCAAAATAAAACATTTGCATCCGAAAACTTTGAAATAGCCAATGTTGGGTTTTCTATCTTTCCAAAGCTCATATGGAGTTTTATTAAGATTAGGTCTAATCAACACACGATTCAAAACATAACATGCGGTGTTGGGCTTTCCCCAAAAATATTTTGGTAAAGAGTTTTCATTTAGCATGGTCCTAGCCATTTCTTGAATAGACCTATTCTTTCTCTCTACAACTCCATTTTGTTGAGGAGTTCTAGGTGATGAAAATTGATGCTCAATGCCAAGCTCATTACAAAACTTCTCAAATGCATGATTTTCAAATTCTCCACCATGGTCACTTCTAATACAAGTAATTGAATATCCTTTTTCATTTTGAACCTTTTTACAGAAAATTCTAAATGCATCAAAAGCATCATCCTTATTAGTTAAGAACAATACCCATGTGAATCTAGAGAAATCATCCACAATTACAAAAGCATAATATTTGCCACTTAAACTAGCATATCTAGAAGGACCAAATAAATCTATGTGAAGTAATTGAAGAGGTTTTGAAGTAGAAATATTTTTCTTGCTTTTGAAAGAAGTTTTGATTTGTTTTCCAAATTGGCAAGCTTCACAAATTCTATCTTTTTGAAAATTGATTTTTGGAAGACCTTTAACCAAATCATTTTTCACAATTTTTGAAATCAAATCCATACTAGCATGACCTAATCTTCTATGCCACAACCAACCATCATCATGCAATGCGGAGAAACATTTATCATTTGAGAATGCACAATCTATATTGATAGTATAAACATTAACACATCTATTTCCTACAAACAAAATCTTGCCATCACATGCATTTTCAATAAGACATTTTGATTCATCAAAGATAACTCTATATCCTTTATCACATAATTGACTAATGCTAAGAAGATTGTGTTTCAAGTTTTCAACCAAACATACATTTTCAATAAGAGTAGAGGATACATTACCGACATTGCCAATGCCAATGATTTTTCCTTTTGAATTATCTCCAAATGATACCTCTCCACCATTTTCGATTTTGGTAAAACTTGAAAACCAAGAATAATTCCTGTCATGTGTCTTGAACAACCGCTGTCCAAGTACCACTTATTCTTCTTCTTCTTCAAGCCCTGCAGAAAAGTCTCAAGTTTTAGGTACCCAAACCTTTTGGGTCCTTGAGAGTTAGCAATGGTTCCTTTTGGAACCCAAACACATTTCACACCATAATGTGCATTTCTCTTTACTGACATCTATCTTTCATATGACCATCTTGATTACAATAATGACATACAATTTGATTTTTAATAGATGTATTCCTTACAAAATAGTTCTTGTAATATTTTTGTTTCAAATTTGGTTTGTAACCAATCCTCCTTTGTCAAATACACACTTTTGTGAATTAAGTAAGTTATCCAACATCTTTTGCCCATTTGTAAATTTTAGCACAATCTCATTTAGATCATTGCTCTTCTTTCTAAGCAATTCATTTTCATTTTTCAAGTCATTCACATGTGATTCTAAATGCTCATGTGATGTGCTAGAATTCTCAAATAGTGCAACTTTATCATGCAATGTTTTATTCTCTAATTCTAGGCAAGTAATCTTTGCACTAAATGATTCATTTTCATTTTTAAGCTCTACCATTTTCTTTTTAAGGCAAACATTCTTTTTACCCATTTTCATCAATTCATCATGCAATTCTTTAAAGGCATTATGTAATTCATCATATGTAGGAAGATCACTTACCTCATCAAGTTCATCACATGATTCTTCTCCAAAGGCCATGAGAGCTAAGTTTGTCATTTCTTGTTGCTCTTCCTCATCACTTGTTTCCTCATCGCTATCATCCCATGTGGCCACCATAGCTTTCTTCTTGAGTTTGTTTAGAGAGGACATTCCGGTCAGATGTGTCCAGTGCTTCTTGCATTCATAGCAAGTGATTGGTTCTTTCTTCTCCTTTTTATTTTTGTAACCTCCGAACTTTCTCTCGCTCATTATTTTTCTTGTAAAATTTTCTGAATCTTCTAGCCAACATTGCCAACTCCTCATCATCCATCTCGCTTCCTCATCACTCTCACGCTTTTGACGCCTTGAGAGCAATGTTTTTCTTCTTTTCCTCATGCCCTTTTTTCTGCTGCCAAATCCTCTTCATATGAAATGAGAGCCAATTAAATCATCAATAGGTAAAACATTTAAATCTTTAGCTTCCTCAATGGCAGTCCTTTTTGGTCTCCATTCCTTAGGTAGCGATCTAATGATTTTCTTAACTTTCTCGCTATTAGAAAAAATTTTTCCTAGGGCTCCTAAAGTGTTCACTATGTCCGTGAATCTAGTATACATAGAATATACACTCTCATTTTGTTCCATTTGGAACAATTCATATTGTCGAGTGTACCTACTAATTTTAGACTCTTTTACTTGATTAGTGCCTTCATACACGACTTCAAGTTTGTGCCAAATTTCATTAGCACTTTCACAACTAGACACTCTATGAAACTCTTTCTTATCAAGTGCACAAAATAAGGCATTCATTGCTTTGGAATTTAGAGAAGCTTTTCTCTTTTCCAATTCATTCCATTCCCGTGAAGGTTTTGGAATATCTTCCCCTACTTCGTTTTTAGTCAAAAGCATGAAAGGACCATCATTAACGATTTCCCAAATTTCGTAATCTAAAGCTTGCAAGTAAATTCTCATCCTAGTTTTCCAATACGGATAATCGTTTCCATCAAAATATGGTGGTCTAGTGGTGGATTGTCCTTCCCTAAATGTAGAATCATTATGAGTTGCCATTGATCTTTAGCTCTAGATGGTTAAATCTAAATAAGAGCACCTTGCTCTGATACCAAATGAAATACAAGTATGCAACCCAAGAGGGGGGGTGAATTGGAATTTTAAAACTTATCCTAACAAAACCACACAACAATCCAATCTAAAGCCTTAATAAATTTAAAAGCAATAAGTTCAATCAAAGCACAATAGTAAATAAGTAAGAGAGAAGAGAAACAAACACACGAAATTTTACGTGGTTCGGCAATCCCCGCCTACGTCCACGCCTCCAAGCGATCCAAGCTTGAGGTTTTCACTATCCAAGCCTTCCAAGGCTTAAAATGCTTACAATTGACTTCAAGGTGTCAATGAACCTTTACAACAATGAGATTATATCTCAATCTCTTCACTCAAGTGTTTCCCACACTTATACACTCACAAATTTGATGAGAAAAATAAAGATTACAACAAAACTCTCTTTAAGAGTGGATGAACAAATTTAAGAACAAGGATGATTCAAAATAATAATGATTTGCGAATTGAGAGCTCAAGATATGTTGTATGCCTTTTGTTTGTGCTTGCTAGAGAGCTTGAAAATGAATTGGCTTTGAGTTTTTATAGTTGGAGCTCAAAAACTAGCCGTTATTCACTTTTTACTCATAACCGGATTACCGTTTATGATATCCGAATTCCGCTTGCATGTTATCAAGTTAAAGGCAAAAATTTGAATTTTTGAGTATCCTAATCTTACCGCCATGATATCCTGATTGCCGCTTATGCTCCGTAAGCTTTCTGTCACAGAATCGAATGCCGTTTAGCACAACCGGATTGCCGCTTGCTCAAAGAACGATGCGACAGTGCACTGTTTGCGAAAAATTACAGTTTGACCCCAAAACTTTCCATAACCGCACTATGGCCCAAAAAGTTATAAAAGTTGCAATTAAGTCCAATTTCAGAATTTCTTAATAATACTATGTGAATCCCAAAACTTTCTGAAATTATGAACAAGCCCAAACTTTGTGAATTTTTAGAATGGCCCATAATATTTAAATATTTTCAAATAAGTCCAAATCCGAAATTCAAAAATAATATTTATTAAGCATAAAGATTTGTAAAATTCTTTCACTTTAGTTCACAACTTTGAAGAATAACTTAACTCCATAAAATCATTTTCTTGTTTTAAAAACACAATATATAAAACTTTATTTTTAATTACTCTCAATTTTCTTTAATCAACACATGTGGTTTGTTATCATCAAAATCAATATTTATAGCCATATAGGCTAACAACTTGTGCTTATTATGACATGCTGATTTCTTCAAGAAACTCATATTTGTCTCTGATATTAATATGTAGAGTAGCAAACATGGCGTAACATCTCTGAAGGCCAAAGATAATACAAATACTAAAATTTAAAATTCATCATGTCATCCAATGTTAAAACAAATTACACAATTTTTTTTTTAAACAACATTCTACCCCCAACCTATTCTAAACATGAAAGGAAAATATGCATGCAGAAATGTGAAAATACTGCAGAAAAACTAATTAGAAAAGTTACACTTAAAATGATAGAAAAAGAAAATTATTTTTTTTAACTAAGAATATGTGTTTCTAGAGGCACTATACTCTATATTCAGCCATCTTCAACTCAAAAATTTGAAAATGTATATTTATAAAGGAGAAGTAAAAAAGAAAGAGTTAGAAAGATCACACGTAAAATAAGACAATTTTTTTATTTTTTAATTATTTTTTTCTTTTTTTTCAAACTAAGAAGATGCGTTTCTAGAGTAACTACACTCCATATTCAGCCATCTTCAACAAAAAAAGTTAGCAACAGTTAGTTTCTACAACAAAAAATCAGTAAAAACTTAACCAAGATTCTACAATTGTCGACTATTCCCTCCCACTAACTAGAACGAAACATTGTCCTCAATATTTTAAAGGAAAGAAGTAGAGTTTAGAAGACATCACCTGGGTGGTGCAACACAGAAGAAAATATTTACAGGCGGAGAGTTAAATCTAATTTGTACTTCTTACTGTGGCTACTGTTACCATCGTTATTTGGATACTCCAATACTAAGGTCCTGGGATCTGGCTCTGGTTTATAAGCTTGTAACAGATCAAGTAGCTCATTAGCAGTGTGGAATGAATGAAATATTTTTTTATTGCACAGTTAAGAAATGTGATGAAACAATCATAAAAGTTATTGACATTTAACAAACTGATGGGTTTCTGATGAATGTGCAGATTGGCCCAAGATGCTAATATGATAAGTGCCTCTAGAGTTGCAAGATCTCCTGGTAAGAAAATAGAAGCATCAGCATGATTAAGCATTTCAGTTATTCTTTCTTGCATACCTAAGACAACTAACTTTTCTCCAGTCAGTGAGTCAGACAAACAGCCCAGAGGTTTTAGGATTGTTGGGATGATGTCTAACACTTGGTTCCCTCTAACATAAGCAGCTTCTGAGACCAGTTTTGATAACCCTCGGTCACCTCCACCATATACCAAGTGTAATTTCCTTGCTGCTATGCTTCGACCAAGATCAATGGCTGCCTCAACGAACTCTTTATATTTGCCATAGTTAAATCCAAAAAGCACACAAATGGTCTTTGAATTGTTTATTGGGAGTAGTTGCCATTGGGATACTTCTCAAAAATAATTTGTGAGTGCAAACAAAAAGAATCATGTTTAATGATCTTGGCGGTTGTGGGTCATAGCTGTGAATGAGGTATCATGTCTAAATCAAATAACGTGTAAAGCACATGGCTCGAGAGTAAAAAATGAAACAGTAAAAAGGAAAAGCAAACAATGATAAAATAAAATTATTAAAGACAATAATGTAAATAGTAAAACAACAGTGAAATAAAATAACAGTGAAGTAAAAGGATATTTACAGGTAGTTGCGATTGTGGCTCACATTTTCCTCTGGCTTTACGTCCAGAAACGGCTTCAACGCCCTGTATGGGTCGAGAATAGGATTCCCATCCAGTTTTCTTATAAACTGGCAAACAAGGTCATTTATAGTCAGATTCCCGAGATTGTATCGTGCATGCTCTTTCTGGAATGATGGCCATAACTGGAGAATTACTCCTTGCACATATCCACTGGGATGCGTTTCAAGAGACAAAAGGATATCATCCAATGACTCCTTATTTAAGCCATTCCTAATGAATTGAATCTTATCTTTTCTGCTATCAGACACCATTCCTAAAGAACATGATTTTTTATCGCATCTCATTCTGGCACAGTTATGACAAGCACGAAATTTTTCGAGCTCTTCGCTTTCTTGCGTAATTTCCTTTTCCACAACCAGGCCTCGATTAACTAGCGGATGTCTGCAGGTATGTTATTCCTCATAAGCAATCGCATGCATTCGGACCGAGCTTTATAGATTGTAAGAAGGGCATTCTGAGGAAGTGAAGGGAATCTACTGTGAAGCTTTGCCGAGATCTCGTTTCTGTCCATACCTTCGCCTCAGAAGATCAGTAATTATGGAAAACTGAAGTAACCGACTTGATTGTCACGAAGTACCTTTATCCGCCACTTAACCGGAGTAACAAACTAAAGCACACAAACAAAGAAAAACAAACTAAAACACATAAAGAAAATTACAATCGTTGTCTTAATAAATTTACCTCAAACTCCAACTGGATGTTGTAGACGCCACTCTCACTGTCTCTGAGTTGGCTTTCTAAATCTTCAACGTGGCAAACTAACTGGTGGTTGCAAAGCCCAAATATGATGTGTTTTACAAAATCGAATCTACTTTTTGAGATGAGATTTTACACGTTGAAGTGGTCTAAGAATGTCCAGGAGGAACTGTTTAGCTATGACACTCATGATTAACAATGATAAAAGAAAACTTAATGATTAAACAATCATACTTATGCACAAATAATTTCAATTAGCAAAAGAATAATAAAAAGAAAGAAAAAATCAAATCATCGAAAAGACAGAAAAATCTCAATTCAAATGTGGTGGGTCACTCAAATTTATTTTAGTGTCATCTCCATGTAGTCGGTACTCTAGATATGGCTTTAATCTTTGACCATTAACTTTAAAAGTGACATCATTCTTTGGGTCATTAATTTCAATTGCCTTATGTGGAAAAATAGTATGAACAATAAAAGGGCTACACTATCGAGAGCGTAGCTTACCTGGGAATAGGTGCAAGGGAGAATTGAATAAAAGCACTTTCTGATCTGAAGTGAAAGATTTTCTTAAAATTTTCTTGTCATGAAAGACTTTCATTCGCTGCTTGTAAACCTTGGCATTTTCGTATACATCATTACGAATTTCTTCAAGTTCTGCTAGCTGTAATCTCCTTTCTGAGCTAGCTTGCTGCATGTCAAAATTGAATTTCTTGATGGCCGAGTATGCACGATGTTCGAGTTCCACAGGTAGGTGGCAAGCTTTTTCATACACTACCCTGTAGGTGACATCCCAATTGGGGTCTTGAAAGTCATTCTATATGTTCATAATTCATCATCGAGTCTTAATGACTAATCTTTTCTGTTTGGCCTCACCGTTTCTAATACGTGCTTTATTTTTCCCAAGAACGCATATTCGAAAGTGTTGGGTAATGGTTTGAGCTCGAGTTTCGATGGTGATTCTGATAACAGACTGAGTTTCTTCTCTGATGGTGCTAGTTGTTCAATTCTTGACTTCTATTTATTAGTGTCCATGGCTGGTGCTGAGTCAAGTAGGGCGTTGACCTCATCGACTGATCTGTTAATATCAAAATTTAAACCAAAGTGAGTTAAACAGGTTTGTAAAGGGCCATCACTAAGATTTGAAAGAAAAGTATCATCAACTAATGCTTTAATTAAATCCATACAAACAATTCCATCATCTACATTGTGAGGTTGTTTGACAATGTTGAAGATGTTGAGCTCCATAGTCATATTGTTGAAGGACAACTGCATATTTCTAGTTCTTTATTGAATATGAGTATCCGCAGTTGCCAAGAAATGTCAGACTAGGAAAATGGGGATATGCTTCTTTGAATCCTGTATTGGTTGAGTGTCAATTACAATGAAATCAACAAGAAAATAAAATTTGTCTACCTGGATAAGCACGTCCTCCACAATACCACGAGGTATTTTCATGAATCGATCTGCAAGCTGTAACACCACTGGAGTTGGATGTAATTCTCTAAGTCTAAGTTTCACAAATATTGAATAAGGCAACAGATTTATACTAGCTCCTAAATCTAACAAAGCATTCTCAATTGTATGGTTCCCTATACTGCATAAGATAGTAGAGGAGCCTTGGTCTTTACATTTTAGAGAAATTTTGTGTTGGAGTATAGAATTGACGTTTTCTGTTAAAAAAGCCTTTTTTTGAACATGAATGTTTCTCTTTTTAGTACAAAGGTCTTTAAGAAACTTGGCATAAGATGGAAGTTGTTTTATAGTATCAAGTAAAGGGATGTTAACACTTACCTATTTGAAGATTTCAAGAATCTCACATGTGGATTTTCCCTTCTTTCCTTTAACTAACCTCTGAGGACATGAAGCTTTTGGAATATATTCTCGTGGGTCGGTTTCTTCTTTCTCCTCCGATAGTGACTTTTCAACATTCACAGGTACAATTTGATTTTCTGTTGTCGCCGGCATCTTCATTTTGTTTTCGACTTCTTTTTCTTTTCGCAAGGTCATAACTGCTTTGACCTCTCCATGGTGCTGTGGTGAACTGGTACTTACTTCATGCACTCCTTTAGAATTAGGCACTGGTTGACTTGGAAACTTGCCTTTCTCAACAGTCATTAGCAAGGTCTGAACTGAAGAAGCAAGCTGTCCCACTATCTTATCGAGGTTTAAAATTGATTGAGCTTGTGAATTGAAGCCTACTCTTATCTCATTTCACAGTCCATCAATGATGCGGTTTTGTTGCTTGATCATGGAATGAGTAGAATTCTTGAGATTCTATAATGCATCATCCCATGATCTAGGTTGAGAGTAGTTCTGGTTCTTATTGTATGGTCTAAATGGGGGCTGAGAGGCTTGAGGAACTTAAGGAATTGGTTGCATTGGTGGAGCTGGAGTTGCTGGTCCATTCTGTTGCAATCCTTAAGACCATGAAAAATTAGGGTGGTCTCTCCATCCAGGGTTATATGTGTTAGAGTATGGGTTGTAGTTTGATGGCTTTCTCATGACACCGATGGGATTGGCTTGATCTGAGTATGAGTCATAGTCATGTGGCTCTATTAATTTAGCACTCGTCAACGATGCTATTTATCGGGAAAGACCTTTAATTATCTCTTTGACTTCTTTAATTCCCGAATTTGACTCGCCAATATGAACCTCATTCACTCCTTTAATTCTTCTAGTATTCCTGAGAGATCGACTCCACTGCTGGGAATTATTCGCTTGTCGCTGGAAAAACTCTCAAATCTCTGATGCACTTTTTGACATTAGCTCTCCTCCATTTGTTGCCATTAGCCATTCTTGCACATTTGACAATAATCCCTCTAAAAAGTATTGGCATTGGTGCCATTTCTCGTACCCATGATGTGGACACTTTAAAAGTAGCCCATTGAATTGCTCACATACTTCGAAAAATTGCTCGTCTTCTCTCTGGGTAAACTTTGGAATTTCCCTGCAAATAGCATTGGTTTTATGCACTGGGAAGTATTTGTTCAAAAATTTTGTTACCATTTGTTCCCATGTTGTAATGCTATGAGCAGGCAATGTATTGAACCATGAACGAGCTCTATCTTTTAAAGAAAATAGGAATAATCTAAGTTTAATATCAACTTCTGAAAAATTCTCGTATTTAAAAGTTTGACAAATAGTATGAAAATCATTCAGATAATTATATGGGTCCTCATTTTCTAAGCCATAAAATGTTGGGAGACAATTTAGCACACTAGGTTTTAACTCAAAACTCCTAGCAACTACATTTGGGTATCTTATGCATGATGTGCTCAAATTAGCTAAGGGACTGAAGTAGTCCTTAAATGGCCTCTCCTGTGGTTCTGGTTGTTGGTGTTACAAATCCATTTCAATTTTATTTTTAAATGCAATGTGTTTGTGTGTGCGAAGTGTTTTTTTCTAATTTAAGGTCTATAAGCTCAAGATTAGGAATTTGTGACCTTCAACCATGCATGCAAAGAACATAAAAATGAGAACAAAACAAATAAAAATAAAGAAGAAAGAGAAATTACGATACTGACCTTATTGCGTTGTTACAACTTTACTATGGAAACACATAAAAAAAATATACGTGAAATTAACTAAAATTAAAATAAATTAACAAGATAAATGAAAAATTATAAAGAAAAATAACTTGAAAATTAAATTGTGGAATTTAAAGAAGAGAAAAACAAATTCTTACCTAAAAATGTAAATTCACTTCTTTTTTTTAATAAAAAAAATTACAAGGAAACAACTAAAATAATAATAATAATAAATTATTTACAAAAACATTAATTCTACAAATTAAAATACTTACCTCCTCGGCAACGGCGCCAAAAACTTGTTGTGCAAATTTTGTTGAACTCGCAAACGCACGAATCTATTGTAGAATAGATCATTGGTGTCGAGTGTCGATCCCACAAGGAGGTGGATTTTAATTAGGTGTAGAATTAATTTTGTAAGTGGGTGGTTGAATTTGTGGTGAAATTGATATAAACTATGTTAGAATTTAAATTAGAATGGCGAGAATAAAATAAACTGGGAACTATTATAATAAAGTGTTTGGGTATCTGGATCCGTATCAACATGCACCATGGGATAAATATTCCTTATTAATACCAATTAAATTATGAGGGGGATTTCCACACCTCATGAACCACACTCTAATCAATATGGTGCTAAGGGCTTATCGTGTCAAATTGTAATAGCCTTGTATTAGGGAGCTGGTTAAACAAGAGCGATATCTAGACAAGAATATTACTATCTGTTGACGAAAAGTCAAAACCTCCACGAAAATTAGAGGGGAAGAGAAAGTAAATTTACTAAATAAAGCCCATGACACATGTTAAGACTTCACCTTCAACCCAAGCTTGAAAGAAAATTAGCTACTCATAATTGAACTAAGGGAAAAATGGAAATTTATTAAAATACGTAGAAAATACAAGATGGAGAAAGAATTACAAAAAATTAAGCTCAAAAATGGATTCAGAGTGTCGAAATAGAGGGGGAGAGCCCTTTTTTTATAGATACACTGAGTAAATCATAGCCATCGGATAAAAAACAGCTTGGACGCACAGGATTGCGCCACGTCATCAGTCAACAGTATGCGGTTTTACTACGGGTTTGACCACGTGGTTTGAACAGTAACACGGTTTGCACACGGTTTAAACAGTGACACTGTATGAACAGTATCGTGAACAGTACCCATGAATAGTACCGTACATGTGAATAGTGCCATTTTTCTTTTTATGCTACTCTTAAGGTTTTCGACTATCCTGAGTTCAAAAGTGACGTCTGTTTTGCTATCCGATATCTCGTTTATTGTGAAATGACCATGATGCCCCTAAAATACATAAAATACTTAATTAAAACAAAACACTCATAATTAAATAACAAGGGACTTAAATAAATAAAATTAGAGATGTTAGTGAGACTTGAAGTGTAAAATGACGATTTTCTCCTTTATAAATATACACTTTCTAACACTCAACACACCCCCCAACCAGCTTATTGCTAGTCCCTAGCAAATAAAGAGAAAACAAAATTCAAATCCAAAATGATTTTTTTTAAAAACAATCGTGTTTATTCAATCAGAATAATGATAACAATCAAATAATGGTGCGTTTACTTACCGGATTGGGGAATCGGAATCCGGAATCAGAATGATTGACGCGTTTACTTCGCAAAAATGAAGCAGGAATCGGAATCGGAATGGTGGGGCCCACAACTATTTGGGAATGAGGAATGGGAGATTGATTCCCATGGGGGAGGTGGGAATCAATCTCCCATTCTCGGGAATTCCTATTTTGCCCTCCCCAAAATAAAAAATACCCACTTTGTCCTAAATTCTATTTAATTAATATGTTATTATAATTAATTAATAAATATATTATTATAATTAATTAATTAATTACTTATTATGATTAATAAATATATTAATATAATATTAAATATAATCATTAATAATTATAGTTCTTGAACAAATAATCACAATAATTAATATATTATTATTGTAGTTTATTAATTAATATGTTATTATAGTAATTATTTATATTATTACTATAATTAATTCATATATTATTATTAATTAATTAATATAATTATTACTTTAATTAATATATTAACATATAATTATAAATAATTATAATTTTTGAAAAATAATCACAATAATTAATTTATTGTTATTGTTGTTATAATTAATTAATTAACTGTTATAATAATTATTAATATAATTATTATAATTAATTCATATATTATTATTAATTAATTAATTAATATAATTATTACTATCAATTAATATATTAACATATTAAACAATAATTATTAATAATTATAGTTTTTGAATAAACAATCACAATAATTAATTTATTGTTATTGTTATTATAATTAATTAATTAATATACTGTTATAATAATTATTAATATAATAATTAATTCATATATTATAATTAATTAAATAATATAATTATTACTACTAATTAATATATTATTAACAATAATTATTAATAATTATAATTTTTGAATAAATAATCACAATAGTTAATATATTATTATTGTAATTAATTAACTAATATATTATTATAATAATTATTAATATAAATATTATAATTATTAATATAATTATTATAAGTCATTCATATATTATTATTAATTAATATAATAATAATTATTAAATAATATAATAATATATTATTAACAATAATATAATCACAATAATTAATATATTATTGTTTTAATTAATTAATATATTATTATTATTATAATTAATTCATATATATATTATTAATTAAATAATATAATTATTACTACTAATTAATATATTAATATATTTTTAACAATAATTATTAATAATTATAATTTTTGAATGAATAATCATAATAATTAATATATTATTATAATTAATTAATTAATATTAATATTATTAGTTAATATATTTTTATAATAATTGTTAATATAATTATAATAATTAATTAATAAAATTTTACAATTAATTAATATATTAGTTAATTATTATTATTATTATTATGACAATAATCCATTAAGTACTTTTTAGTAATTTGTTACAATCTAACTCATTCCGATTCCGATTCAAAATAAAGTAAACACATTAATGGCAATTTAGCTCATTCCCATTTCGATTCCTATAGTTCAAGTAAACAACTTAATTTGATTCCCATTCCAGCTCATTCTCATTCTTGTCCATTCCGATTACAGGCCATTCCGATTCCAGTTTAGTAAACGCAGCATAAAAGTATAAGCATTATCTCCAGTCTAAAGAAATATCACACCTACATCAACCATACACATGAATCAACCTAGTAGATTTTGTCATACCTACTTTCAAAAATGATATGTCAAACCCTAAAATCTCACCAGTAATAGTGACACTCTCACAAATAAATTAAACCTAAGAAAATAGTCACTCTAATGAATGGTAAATTGAGAGAAAAATAATAAGTAATATCAGATGCTCTCACCAAAATGAAAGAAATACACCCACAACTTAGAAATAACACGATCTTAAGTCAAACAAAATATTAGTCAACGTAATTTATTTACTTATTTTTTTCTCTCTTTTTTTATGCACCACTACATCTTTTTAGCCCATATAACTAGCTTTTACTTCAAATTATAGTTCCCTAAAATCCAGAAGAACTTTTATTAGGATGTAACGTAGGCTAGAGACATGGTTAACAAAAAAAAGAAAATAGAGAAAACAAAATATATGTTTGATAAAAATAATATCTTTTGGAAATTAAAAAGTACATTTCACTTATTTATTATTGTATTATATCTCTCTCTCTTTCTTGTTCTTTTCTCTTTTTTTTAAAGAACTTTGTTTTCTTTTTTTCTTTTTTTTTCTTTTTTTCTTTCTTTTTTTTTGTATTGCACAACTTTACTAAACAAAACAATTATTTATATTTTTCTCAAACATGAATAGGTGATGGAACTTGTAAGATATCGGGTAATACTCCAAATTGGAGTGGGTCAAGGTGATAAGTTGACAAAAAAATTTTTTTTTTAATAAAAGACTCAAAAGGGCTAACTATGGATATGGGATGGCTAGAAAGGCTCAAACGGGTCAAAGATGACCTTTCCATCATTTTTTAGGGCTCTAGATAATCCTGCATATCTACTAGTTAAATGAATATTCAGATGTAGCAACACACTTTTTTTTTAAAGCAAAATTTTTTTTTTTAGAGGATTGATTCAAAAGAATATAGGGATCGTATATAAAATAGTAAATCATAAGTTCTATGAAAAATGGGCAAAAAAGGTTACTCTCTAAGAAAAATAATAGGCTCAAAAGCTCACTTGATATTCATTATGACATGTCAATTCTTTCAAGCAACTCATATTTATCTCCGACATCAACATATAGAGTAGTAAACATAGTGTAACATCACTCAAAACCAAAGATAATACAAATACTAAAATTCGAAAGTTATCATGTCATCCAAAAATAAAAACAAAATCACACTATTTTTTTTTAAAGAACATTCTACCCCCCAACCTATTCTAAACATGAAAGGAAAATATGCATACAGAAATGTGAAAATGATGCAGAAAAACTAATTGAAAAAGTTACACTTAGAATGATAGAAAAAGAAAATAGTTTTTTTTTAACTAAGAAGATGCGTTTCTAGAGGCAATACACTCTATATTCAGCCATCTTCGACTCAAAAATTTGAAAATTCATATTTATAAAGCAGAGTTCAAAAAGAAAAAGTAAGAAAGATCACAAATTTTTTTTTTAAACTTCCAAACTGAGAAGATGCGTTTCTATAGTCACTACACTCCATATTCAGCCATCTTCTACTCAAAAATTTAGCCACAGTTAGTCTCTACAACAAAAAATTAGTAAAAACTTAACAAACATTTCACAATTGTCAACTATCCCCTTCTCCCAACCAGAACAAAACATCGTCCTCAATATTTTAAAGGAAAGAAGTGGAGTTTAGAAGACATCACCTGGGTGGTGCAACACATAATAAAATATTTATAGGCGGAGAGTTAAATCTAATTTGTACTTCTTACTGTGGCTATTGTTACTATCGTTATTTGTACACTCCAACACCAAAGTCCTGGGATCTGGCTCTGGTCGATAAGTTTGTAACAGATCAAATAGCTCATTAGCAGTGTGAGCACAAATAAAAAATTTTTTCGTTGTGGAAGGAATGAAGTAGTTTTTTGTTGCATGGTTAAGAAATGCGATAAAGCCATCATAAAAGTTATTGACATTTAACAAACCGATGGGTTTCTGATGAATGTGTAGATGGGCCCAAGATGTTAATGTGATAAGTGCTTCTAGGGTTGCAAGATCTCCTGGTAAGAAAACAAAAGCATTAGCATGATTAAGTATTTCAGTTATTCTTTCTTGCATACCTGAGACAACTAACTCTTCTCCAGTCGGTGAGTCAGACAAATAGCCAAAAGGTTTTAGGGTTGTTGGGATGATGCCTAATACTTGGCTCCCTCTGATATAAGCAGCTTCTGAGACCAGTTTTGATAACCCTCGGTCACTTCTGCCATATACCAAGTGTAATTTTCTCTCTGCTATGCTTCGATTAAAATCAATGGCTGCCTCAAAGAACTCTTTATATTTGCCATAGTTAAATCCAGAAAGCACACAAATGTTTTTGATTTGTTTATTGGGAGTAGCTGCCATTGGGATACTTCTCACAAACAATTTGTGAGTACAAATGAAAAGAATCATATTTAAGGATCTTGGCGGCAGTGGGTCACAACTGTGAATGAGGTATCATGTCTATGTCAATTAATCGTGTAATGCACATGGCTCGAGAGTCAAAAAGGAAACAATAAAAAGGAAAAGCAAACAATAATAAAATAAAATTATTAAAGACAATAATGCAAATGGTAAAACAACAGTGAAATAAAAAAACAGTGAAGTAAAATGATATTTACAGGTAATTGCGACTGTGGCTCACATCTTCCTCTGGTTTTACGTCCAGAAACAGCTTCAACGCCCTCTATGGGTCGAAGATAGGCTTCCCATCCAGTTTTTTTATAAACTGGCAAACAAGGTTGTTTATAGTCAGATTCCCGAGACTGTATCGTGAATGTTCTTTCTGGAATAATGGCCATAACTGAAGAATCGCTCCTTGTACATATCCATTGGGATGCGTTTTAAGAGACAAAAGGATATCATCCAATGACTCCTTATTCAAGTCATCCCTAATGAATTGAATCTTATCTTCTCTGTTATTAGACACCATTCCTAAAGAACATCGTTTTTTATCGCATATCATTCTGGCACACTTATGACAAGCAACAGAAATTCTCCGAGCTCTTCGCTTTCTTGCGTAATTTCCTTTACCATAACCAGGCATGTATGCAATAAATTTAGGAGGCAACTCACCTGCCAAGCGTACTTTGGCCTCGATTAACCAGCGGATATCAGCAGGTATGTTATTCCTCTTAAGCAATCGCATGCGTTCGGACCGAACTTTATAGATTGTAAGGAGGGCATTCTGAGGAAGTGAAGGGAATCGATTGTGAAGTTTTGCTAAAATCTCGTTGTTGTCCATTCTTTCATCTCAGAATATCAGTTATTATGGGAAACTGAAGTAACCGACTTGATTGTCACGGAGTACCATTATCCGCCACTTGACCGGGGTGACAAACTAAAACACACAACGGAGTAACAAACAAAAACACACAAAGAAAATCACAATCGTCCTATTATGGAATTTACCTCAAGCTCCAACTTGATGTTGTAGACACTTCTCTCAATGTCTCTGAGTTGGCTTTCTAAATCCTCAACGTAGGATATTAACCCTGGTGGTTGTAGCTTCTAAATATGATGTGTTTTGCAAAATCGTATCTGCCCTCTGAGATGAGATTTGACACGTTGAAGTCGTCTAAGGATATTCAAGAGGATCTGTCTCATGATTAAAATTGATAAAAAAAAAATTAATGGTTAAACAAACACAATTATGCACAAATAATTTCATTTAGCAGAAGAATAGTAAAGAGAAAGAAAAAAATCAAATCACCGAAAAGACAGAAAAATCTCAATTCAAATATGGTGGGTCACTCAAATTTATTTCAGTGTCCTCTCCATTTGTTGGTATTCTAGATATAGCTTTAATCTTTGACCATTAACTTTAAACGTGACACCGTTCTTTGGGTTCTTAATTTCAATTGCCCCATGTGGAAAAACAGTATGAATAATAAAGGGGTCAGACCATTGAGAACGCAACTTAACTGGGAGTAGGTGCAAACGAGAATTGAATAAAAGTACTTTCTGACCTGGAGTGAAAGATTTTCTCATAATCTGTTTATCATGAAAGACTTTCATTCGCTGCTTGTAAACTTTGGCATTTTCGTATGCATCGTTGCGAATTTCTTCAAGTTACGCCACCATGTCGTCTTTCTGAGCCAGCTTGCTGCATGTCAAAATTAAATTTCTTGATGGCCCAGTACGCACGATGCTCGAGTTCCACAGGTAGGTGGCAAGCTTTTTCATACACTAGCCTGTAGGGTGACATCCTAATTCGGGTCTTGAAAGTCGTTCTATATGCCCATAATACATCATCGAGTCTTAATGACCGATCTTTTCTGTCTGGCCTCACTGTTTTTTTAATATGTGCTTTATTTCTCGATTGGAGATCTCAACTTGGCCACTGGTTTGCGGATGATACGGGGTTGCCACTTTATGAGTGATAGAGTATTTTGTCAAAAGTACTTTGAATGATTTGTTGAAAAAATGCGTACCACCATCATTGATTATTGCTCGAGGGAATCTAAAGCGTGAAACAATGTTACTTTTCAAAAATTCTATCATCACTTTATGATCATTGGTTCTGCAAAGAATTGCCTCTACCCATTTCGAAACATAATCAATGGCAACTAATATGTATTGATGGCCAAAAGAAGCGGAAAAGGGTCCCATGAAGTCGATACCCCACACATCAAAAATCTCAACCACTAAAATTGGATTTAGTGGCATCATGTTCCTTCGTGTAATGCTCCCCATTCGTTGACACCTATCACATGAAGAGCAAAAGCTGTAAGCATCTCGAAATATAGTTGGCCAATAGAAACTACATTGTAGAACTTTTATCGTTATTTTCTTAGTGCTGAAATGGCCTCCGCAAGCTTGTTCATGGCAGAACGAAAGGATGTTCTGAAATTCATTTTCTGGGACAATACTTGAACAGAAAGGGGTGATCCCAGAAAAAATTCTTTATTTTCGCAAAAAATTTAGCCTTGTCCTGCTTAGCCCAATGCTTTGGAAGTTTACCTGTAACAAGATAATTAACTATATCAGCATACTATAGTAATACTTCTACACTCATTAATTGCTCACCGGGAAATGACTCATTTAATATTAAGGGTTCTGTAATTGTGTCAAAATGGAGACAAGAAAGATGGTCAGCCACAACATTTTCTGTCCCTTTCTTATCTTTGAATTCCAAGTCAAACTCCTTGCAAAAGCAACACCCAACGAATTAATCTAGCTTTTGCATCTTTCTTTGCGAGAAGATATTTCAGAGCAGCATGATTTGTGAACACAATAATTTTACAACTAATGAGATAAGATCGAAATTTTTCTAATGCAAATACTACTGCTAGCATTTCTTTTTTAGTAGTTGAATAGTTCAACTGTGCATCATTTAATGTCATACTAGCATAGTAAATAACATGAGGAATTCGATCTACTCTTTGTCTTAATACTGCTCTTACTGCAAAATCAGATGCATCACACATGAGATCGAACGGTAAGCTTCAGTTTGGTGGCTGAATGATAGGTGATGACATCAACAATTGCTTTAGCTTTTCAAATGCTATAAGACATGAATCATCAAAGAAAAAATGTACATCCTTAGCAAGCAAATTGCATAAGGGTCTAGAAACTTTGCTAAAATCCTTAATGAAACGTCTATAAAAACTAGCATGTCCAAGGAAAGATCTTACTTCTCTAACTGTTTTAGGTGGAGGAAGATTGGAAATGAGATCCACCTTGGCTTTGTAAACCTCAATACCTTTGCATGAAATGATGTGACCGAGAACTATACCTTATTTTACCATAAAATGGCACTTCTCCCAATTTAAGACCAAATTTTTCTCAATACATCTCTGCAGAACTTTCGTCAAATGATGTAAACATTGATCAAATGAATCTCCAAATATAAAAAAATCATTCATAAAGACCTCAAGAAACCGTTCAACCATATCAGAAAAAATGCTTAACATGCATCGTTGAAATGTACCAGGTGCATTACATAAACCAAACGACATTCTCCTATATGCAAAAGTGTCAAAAGGCAAGTGAAAGTGGTTTTCTCTTAATCTTTTGGTGCTTGGGAATCTGATAAGTAGCCATCTAGAAAGTAATAAAATTCATGGCCTGCTAATCTATCAAGTATTTGATGAATAAATAGTAAAGGAAAATGGTCTTTACGTGTGACAGAATTTAACTTTCTATAATCAATGCATACACGATATCCTGTAGTTACTCTACTGGATATCAATTCATTATCAACATTGGTAACTACTGTGACTTCACACTTTTTAGGGACAACTTGTACAAGACTGACCCATGAACTATCAGAAATTGGATATATGATACCTGCATCTAATAGCTTAAGGACTTCTGTTCTAACAACTTCTTTCATGTTAGGATTTAACCGATGTTGCATTTCCCTTGTAAATTTAGCATTTTCATCAAGATGAATGTAATGCATGCAGTCTACTGGGTTTATACCTTTTATGTCTGCTATGGTCCATCCTAATGCTCCTTTTTGCTCTTTAAAACATCCAACAACTTACCTTTTTGTTCGTCATTTAGGGATAATGAGATTATTACCGGTAGAGTACTTTCTTTTCCCAAGAACGCATATTCCAAAGTGTTGGGTAATGGTTTGAGCTCGAGTTTTGGTGGTGATTCTGATGATGGGATGATTTTCTTCTCTGATGGTGCTAGTTGTTCAACTCTTGACTTCTATTTATTAGTGTCCATGGATGGTGCTGAGTCAAGTAGGGCGTTGACCTCATGGACTGATCTGTCAACATCAAAATCCAAACTAAAGTGAGTTAAACATGTTTGTAAAGGGTCATCACTAAGGTTTGAAAGAAAAGTATCATCAACTAATGCTTCAATTAAATCCACGTCAACAATTCCATCATCTGCATTGTGAGGTTGTTTGGCAATGTTGAAGATGTTGAGCTCCATGGTCATATTGTCGAAAGACAACTGCATATTTTTAGTCCTTCATTGAATGTGAGCATCAGCAGTTGCCAAGAAAGGTCAGCCTAGGATAATGGGGATGTGCTTCCTTGAGTCCTGTATTGGTTGAGTGTCAATTACAATGAAATCAACAGGAAAATAAAACTTGTCTACCTGTATAAGCACGTCCTCTACAATACCACGAGATTTTTTCGTGGACCGATTTGTAAGCTGTAACACCACTAGAGTTTGGTGTAATTCTCCCAATCCAAGTTTCACAAATACTGAGTAAGGTAAGAGATTAACACTAGCTCCTAAATCAAACAAATGATTCTCAATTGTGTGGTTCCCTATACTATATGAAATAGTGAGGGAGCCTAGGTCTTGACATTTTAGAGAAATTTTGTGTTGGAGTATAAACCTCACATTTTCTGTTAAAATGCCTTTTTCTGAACATGAATGTTTCTCTTTTTAGTGTAAAGGCTTTTAAGAAACTTGGCATAAGATGGAACTTGTTTTATTGCATCAAGTAAAGGGATGTTAACACTTACCTGTTTGAAGACTTCAAGAATCTCATCTGTGGATTTTCCCTTCTTTTCTTTAGCTAACCTCTGAGGAAATGGAGCTTTAGGAACGTATTCCCGTGGGTTGGTTTCTTCTTTCTCCTCCGGTGGTGAGTCTTTAACATTCACAGGTACAATTTGATTTTCTTTTATCATCGGCATCTTCACTTTGTTGTCGACTTCTTTTCCTGTTCGCAAGGTCATAACGGCTTTGACCTCTCAATGCTATTGTGGTGAACTGGTACTTACGTCATGCACTCCTTAAGGATTAAGCACTGGTTGACTTGGAAACTTGCCTTTTTCAACCGTTATTGCCAAAGTTTGCACTAAAGAGGCAAGTTGTCCCACCATCTTCTCGAGGCTTAAAACTGATTGGGCTTGTGAGTTGAAGCCTGCTCTCATCTCATTTCGTAGTCCTTCAATGGTTCGGTTTTGTTGCTCGATCATGGAGTTAGTAATATTCTTGACATTCTGGAGTGCATCCTCCCATGGTCTTGTTGAGAGTAGTTCTGGTTCTGATTGTATGGTTTAAATGATGGCTGAGAGGCTTGAGGAACTTGAGGAATTGGTTGTGTTGGTGGAGCTGGAGCTGCTGGTCCATTCTGTTGGAATCCTTGAGACTATGAAAAATTAAGGTGGTCTCTCCATCCAGGATTATATTTGTTGGAGTATGGGTTGTAATTTGATGGTTTTCTCATTACACCTATGGCATTGGCTTGATCTGAATATGAGTCATGATCATGTGGTTCTGTTGAATTAACAGTCATCAACGATGCTATTTATCTAGAAAGATCTTCAACCATCTCTTTGACTTCTTTAATTCCCGAACTTGACTCGCCAATATGAACCTCATTCACTCCTTTAATTCTTCTAGTATTCCTGAGAGATCGACTCCTTTGTTGGGAATTATCTGCTTGTCGCTGGAAGAAATCCCAAATCTCTGATGCACTTTTTGACATTAGCTCTCTTCCACCTGTTGCCATTAGCCATTCTTGCACATTTGGCAATAATCCTTCCAAAAAGTATTGGCATTGATGCCATTTCTCGTACCCATGATGTGGACACTTTAAAAGTAGCCCATTGAATCGCTCTCATTCTTCAAAAAATTGCTCGTTTTCTTTCTGCGTGAACTCTGAGATTTCCCTGCGAATAGCATTAGTTTTATGCACTGGGAAATATTTATTCAAAAATTTTATTGCCATTTGTTCCCATGTTGTAATGCTATTAGCAGGCAATGTATTGAACCATGAACGAGCTCTATCCTTTAAAGAAAATGGGAATAGTCTAAGTTTAACATCATCTTTTGAAAAATTCTCATATTTAAAAGTTTGACAAATAGTATGAAAATCATTCAGATGATTATATGGGTCCTCATTTCTAAGCCATAGAATGTTGGGAGACAATTTAGTACACTAGGTTTTAACTTAAAACTCCTAGCAGCTACATTTGGGTATCGTATGCATGATGTGCTAAAGTTAGTTAAGGGACTGAAGTAGTCCTTAAATGGCCTCTCCTGTGGTTCTGGTTGTTGCAAATCCATTTCAATTTTATCTTTAAGTGCAATGTGTTTGTGTGTGCGAAGTGTTCTTTCTAATTCAAGGTCTATAAGTTTAAGATTAGGTAATAATGACCTACAACCATGCATGTAAAATAAAAATGAGAAAAAAATAAATAAAAATAAAGGAGAAGGAGAAATTACAATACTAACCTTATTGCGCTATTACAACCTTTCTATAAACAAAAAAAAACACTAAAACAAATACGTGAAATAAATTAACTAAATATAATTTAAGAAATAAATTAACAAAATAAACGAAAAATTACAAAAAAAATAACATGAAAATTAAATTACAGAAATTTAAAGAAGAGAGAAAAGAAATTGTTACCTAGAAAATATAAATTCACTTCTTTTTTTAAAAAAAAAATTATAAGGAAACAACTAAAATAATAATAATAATAATAATAATAAATTATTTACAAAAATTAATTCTACAAATTAAAATACTTACCTTCCCTGGCAACGGCGCCAAAAACTTGTTGTGCAAATTTTGTTGAACTCGCAAGCGCACGAATCTATTGTAGAATAGATCAATGGTGTCGAGTGTCGATCCCACGAGGAGGTGGATTTTAATTAGGTGTAGAATTAATTCTGTAAGTGGGTGATTGGATTTATGGGGAAAATTGATTTAAACTATGCTAGAATTTAAATTGGAATAGTAAAATTAAATTGAACTGGAAACTATTATAATAAAGTGCTTGGGTATCTGGATCCGTATTAACATGCATAATGAGCTAAATATTCCTTATTAATACCAATTAAATCATGAGGGGGGTATCCACACCTCATGAACCACACTCTAATCAATATGGTGCTAAGGGCCTATCGTGCCAAATAATAATAACCTTATACTAGGGTGCCGGTGAAACCAGGGCGGTAACTAGACAAGATTATTATTATTTGTTCACGAAAAGTCAAAACCTCCACAGAAATTAAAGGGGAAGAGAAAATAAATTTACCAAATAAAGCTCATGACAGATGTTGAGACTTCACCTTCAACCCAAGCCTGAAAGAAAATTAGCTACTCATAATTGAACTAAGGCTAAAATGAGAATTTATTAAAATACGTAGAAAATACAAGATGGAGAAAGAATTACAGAAAACTAAGCTCAAAAATGGATTCAGGGGTATCAAATTATGGGGGAGAGGCCCCCTTTTTATACATACATTGAGTAAATCATGGCCATCGGATTAAAAACACTTTGGACACACAAGATTACACCACGTCATCAGTCAACAATACACAGTTTGACCACGAGTTTGACCACGCGGTTTGAACAGTAACATGGTTTGCACACGGTTTGAATAGTGGCGTGGTATGAATAGTGTCGTGGACTATTAAATAACAAGGGACTTAAATAAATAAAATTAGAGATGTTAGTGAGACTTGAAGTGTAAAATGACGATTTTCTCCTTTATAAATATACACTTTCTAACACTCAACAAATGACTTGGCTGATAAATTTTTGATGAAATACTTCCCGCCAACCAAAAATACAAAATTGAGGAACGAGATCACTTCTTTTCATCAACTTGAAGATGAGAGCTTGTATGAGGCTTGAGAAAGATTTAAGAAGTTGCTCCGAAGATGTCCTCACCATCGCATTCCCAGTTGCATATAGGTAGAAACCTTTTATAATGGGTTGAATCCAGGCACTAGATTGATGGTTGATGCTTCAGCAAACGGAGCTCTATTATCTAAATCATACACTAAAGCTTATGAAATTTTAGAGAGAATTGCTAACAACAACTATCAGTGGCCATTAACCATACAAATTGCAACAAAAGAAGAAGGAGGGTACACAACATAGATGCAATTACAGTGCTATCAACCCAAGTAACATCGTCGACTAACATGGTGAAAGTTATGACCACTACTCCAGTAGCAGTAAAGCAAGTTGCTGAACTATCTTGTGTGTATTGTGGAGAGGAGCATTTATTTGACAACTACCCGGAAAATCCAGCATCAATAAATTATGTGGGTAACTTTAACTGACAGACTTAGAACAATCCGTATTCCAATACTTACAACCCTAGATGGAAGCAACACTCAAATTTATCATGGAGCAATCAGAATCAACATGCTCCAACACCCAGTGGACAGAACAGACATGCTCAACCACCTAGTTTTCATCAGCATAACAAAGGTCAAAGACACATTAACCATGATCAATTCAGTTCCTTGGAACACTTATTAAGGAATACTGCCTCACAAGAATGTTGACATTCCTGCAAATATGGTAAAAAAGAGGTTGGAACTTACTACCTCACAAAAACAGCCTCATGATGAAAGAGAATTACAGCAACCCAGGTATCAAGATACTGGTGAGAATAGTCAAGCTACAACAACCTGAGAAAGAAATCACTCAATACCTGTTGAAGTAGATGCTACAATACCAGTAGTAACAACTCAGAATAAATCAAGGGAGCAACAAGTTATGCCTCTTGTAGTTGTACATCAGTTTAGGCATCCACCTCCTTTCCCACAGAGATTTCAGAGACAAAAAGAAGACAAACAGTTCAGCAAATTTTTAGAAGTGCTGAAGCAATTACACATCAACATACCTTTTGTGGAAGTCTTAGAACAAATGCCTAACTATGTGAAATTCTTAAAAGATATCTTGGCAAGAAAGAGAAAGTTGGGAGAATTTGAAACTGTTGCTTTAACACAAGAATGCAATCACTTGCTTTAGAGTAAAATTCCTAAAAAGTTGAATGACCCAGGAAGCTTCATAATACCATGTTCAATTGGGACTAAGTAGAATCTGTGATTTGGGAGCCAGCATTAATCTAATGCGATTATCTGTATTTAAGCAATTAGGGGTTGGAGAATGTAGACCAACAATAGTCACTCTACAATTGGCTGACAGATATCATGCATATCCTAAAGGAAAGATTGAAGATGTACTGGTGAAAGTAGACAAATTCATATTTCTAGTGGATTTCATTGTGCTAGACTTTGAGACTGATAAAGAGGTACCAATTGTACTTGGAAGACCTTTCCTGGCAACAGGGAAAACTCTTATTGATGTGCAGAAATGAGAGCTAACTATGAGGGTGAATGACCAACAAGTCACCTTTAATGTATTAGAAGCTATGAAGAGTCCTGATGAAGCGGAAGATTGTAATTTTATGAGTGTTGCAGATCTTGCTATAATAAAAAGTGTCAACATATGCTGTAGTAAAGAAGCTATCGAAGTTGTCACTTTTGAAAGCTTTAAAGAGGAAGATGTTGCAACAGCACAGATAAGTTGGACAGGAAATAGGTAATCTGACAAATATAACAGACATTTCGAACCTCTTCATCTCTCAGATAGGGAAGTAAAGACAACTTTACCGTCTATTGAATCACCTTCTACTCTTGAATTAAAACTTTTACCTTCACATTTTAAGTATGTTTATCTTGGTCAGAACAATACACTTCTGGTAATCATTTCATCTTCTTTGAATGCATATCAAGAGAGGAGCCTGGTGGATATACTTAGGAAATACAGAAAAGTAATTGGATGGACTATGGCAGACATTAAAGGAATCAGCCTATCCATATACATGCATAAAATTTTGTTAGATAACTGCTACAGTAATTTAGTATAGCAACAGAGAAGACTAAACCCCATCATGAAGGAAGTTCTGAAGAAAGAAATCATCAAATGGTTAGATGTTGGAATCATATATCTAATATCAGACAGTTCGTGGGTAAGCCCAATACGATGTATTCCAAAGAAAAGAGGAGTAACTGTTGTAGCAAATAAAAAGAATGAACTTATTCTTGCAAGAACAGTAACTAGATGGAGGGTATGTATGGATTTCAGGAAGCTCAACAAAGCTACACAGAAGGATCACTTTCCACTACCATTCATAGATCAAATGTTGGACAGGCTTGCTTGTAAATAATACTGCTGTTTTCTTAATGGGTATTCAGGTTATAACCAGATTGCTATAACACCAGAGGACCAGGAAAAGACTACATTCACCTGTCCTTACAGAACTTTTGCTTTCAGGTGAACAGCTTTTAGTTTATGTAATGCTCCAGCAACATTTCAGAGGTGTCTGATGTCTATTTTCTTGGATATGGTTGAGCAAACATTGGAAGTCTTCATGGATGATTTTTTAGTCTTTGGAGAAACGTACACTGACTGTTTACACAACTTGGAAAAAGTGCTTCAAAGATATGAGACAACTAACTTGGTACTCAACCGGGGAAAATGCCATTTTATGGTGCAAGAAGGCATAGTGTTGGGTCATAGAGTATTTCAAAATCGAATAGAGGTGGATAAGGTAAAAATAGAAGTGATAGATAAACTGCCATCTTCCACTTCAATCAAGGGTATTAGAAGCTTCTTGGGACATGTTGGATTCTACAGAAGATTCATAAAAGACTTTTCCAAAATAGCTAAACCATTATGCTCATTACTGGAACATGACAAGCCTTTTAATTTTGATGAAGATTGCCTTCAAGCTTTTAAGGAGTTGAAGAAAGCTTTGGTCACTGCACCAGTTGTTATAGCACTAAATTGGACTATACTTTTTAGGCTGATGTGTGGTGCTAGCGATCATTCTGTTGGGGCAGTGTTGGGACAGAGAAAGAATAAGATCTTTCACTCTATCTACGATGCCAGCAAAGCTCTTACTTATGCTCAGATTAAGTACATCACTACAGAGAAAGAGCTACTAGCAGTGGTATTTGCTTTTGATAAATTTAGATCTTACTTAGTGGGTACTAAAGTGACAGTTTACACAGATCATGCAGCCGTAAAGTAACTATTTTCAAAGAAAGATGTCAAACCTGGATTAATAAGATGGATCTTATTGTTACAAGAATTTGATTTGGAGATCAAAGATAAGAAGGGGACTGAAAATCAAGTAACAGACCTTCTGTCCAGACTAGAAGTCGATGCCAGTGCATTGACTAAACAAGACATCACCGAAACATTCCCTGATGAACAATTGTTAATGTTCCAGCATGCATAGATACTACAGTAATCTGGATCCCCATGGCATGCAAATTTTGCTAATTACTTAGTGGGTGGATTGCTACCCCCTGATTTGAATTTCCAGTAGAAAAAAGAAATTTCTTCATGATGTGAGAAGCTACTAGTGGGATGACCCATATTTGTATAAGTTATGCTCAGATCAGGTAATTCAGAGATGTATCCCAGAGGAAGAAATTTCACACATACTGCAATCTTGCCATGCTGCAGCATATAGAGGACATTTTGGTGGTTATAGGACAACTGCCAAAGTTCTACAATCAAGGTATTACTGGCCTTCTATTTTTAAAGATGCATATGAGTTTGCTAAATGTTGTGACAAATGCCAAAGGACAGGAAACATAACTCAAAGGCATGAAATGCCATTGACAAACATTCTGGAAGTGGAGATTTTTTATGTATAGGGAATAGATTTCATGGGCCTCTTCCCACCATCCTTTGGGAACCTATATATCTTAGTTGCTATGGATTATGTCTCCAAGTGGGTAGAAGTTGCAACATTACCTATAAATGATGCCAAAGCAGTGGTGAATTTTCTTTAGAAAAATATCTTCTCTAGGTTTGGCACTCCACAAGCAATTATAAGTGATGAGGGTACTCACTTCTGCAACAAAGTATTTACTGGAGCAATGGCAAAATATGGTATCAAGCATAAAATTGCGACAGCATATCACCCACAATCCAATGGCCAGACGAAAGTGTCCAACAGAGAGATTAAAAAGATTTTAGAAAAAATAGTTAACCTAATAAGAAAGGATTGGTCATTGCGCTTACATGACTCCTTGTGGGCTTACAGAACAACATACAAGACACCACTCGGCATGTCTCCCTACTGAATTGTGTATGGAAAAGCCTACCATTTGCCACTTGAGCTAGAGCACAAAGCATAATGGCACAAAAGCAATTAAACTTGGATATACATGCTGCAGCAGAGCAGAGGAAACTTCAACTATGTGAACTCGATGAATTAAGGTTATTCTCCTATAAAAATGCAAGAATCTATAAGGAGAGGACAAAACAATGGCATGACAAACACATCCAGCAAAAAAGCTTAATTCCTGGTCAACTAGTTCTGCTCCACAATTCAAGACTAAGGTTATTTCTAGGAAAGTTGAAATCCAGATGGTCCGAACCTTTCAAGCTGATCAGAATTTATCCTTATAGGGCTATTCATTTATTAGATGAGAAGACAGATCAGGAATTCAAAGTCAATGGGCACAAAGTTAAACATTACATGCATTCAGCTACGGATTGTTCAAAGGAGGTCCTACTCCTTAGTGAACCGGCACTGTGACCACATGAGAAAGGTCAGGCTAAGAACCTTAAATCAAGTGCTCACTAGGAGGCAACCCAATGCTGAGAGAGTTATTTCGAATGAAATAGATCTTCCATTTTTTATTTACTTATTTTATTAATTATTATTTTTTTAGTTCTTTTGGAATGTTTAATTTTTATTCTTCCAAATTCTTATAAAAAAAAAAGAGAGAAACACACCAAGATAAGGAATTCGTGAAGTTGGGTTTAACACTAACAATTGTTTCTGTAATGTTAACAGATTACTAGGACAAACCACTAGACAACAACAATTTAAGGAAATTGTGGTGCAGAATGCTGGAGCACCAGATTTGTTGTTGTAGCAACACAGTTTACGGTTACAGTAACTTAATTCAGGAACCCACTCTTTTACCATTGGAGATACGTGTGATAACTGGTTGGGTGAATTAGGATAAAGATTGGGAAAGGAAGTTTAATCCCTAAAATACTGCATAAATATCTTTTTCCTATTATTATGGGATATATTTAATAAATTCAAAAATTCTTCCGAAATTTATCTTTTTTACTGGATTTGTTCTATTCTATTTCCACCTATATAAGGGGTTTCACTGTTCACATTAACCTCTAACATTATTTTCTCTTCCCTACTCAGCCACACACCAACCAACTTATAATCTCTTCTTTCCACTGTACTTTTGGAAGTACTACCACATCCATCATTCTGCTGGAGCAATGCCAAGGTATAAAAAACTAGTCAGTCGATTAAAGGATCCCTCTCGATTTCAAAGTTGCCATGCGCGAGTATAAAATCTTAAAAGAGAAAGGGTTTCAATTTCCACCGCATCCCACAAGAATCGTGCAATCTCTCTACGATGCTGTAGCAAAGCGCAAGTGGTTGGAGTTCTGTAACCATCCATGAGACCCTGTGTTGGTAAAAGAATTTTACCCCAATTTATTAAGCCCCGACCAGCATAATATTTGCGTAAGAAACTCTCTTGTACCATTAGATTCTCGAGTTATTAATGCTTTTTATAAACTACCCTCTAAAGTGAATTTTGAGTATGCTAAATTGCTTGGCCATTTAACCCCACAAAAATGGAATAAGATCTTCACAAAACTTACCATAGAGGGTGCATTTTAGGCTAATGTAGAAGGGTATGTGATTAATAGGATAGATTTGAAACCCATTGCTAAGGTGCGGGTGAAATTTTTAAAATCTATATTAATGCCAACCACACACACTACCACTGTTTCACAAGAGAGGTTAGTACTTTTATATGTCATTGTTCGAGGGTTACCCATAGATATGAGAATCATTATAGAAAAAGAAATTCGGGAGTGTGCTTTGAAAAAGCACAAAGTGACCACTTTGCTATTTTCTTCCCTTATCACCAGCATCTGCGTGGTGCAGGGAGTCCACCTTGATGCACAAGATGACCGTGTTAAGAATGATGGTGCTCTCACTGCACGCACCATCGAGCGAATTGCTGGCAAAGCTACTGTAGCCCCACCAGAACTAGTTGTTGTAGCAAGGGTGAGAAGAGTTGTTAGATTGGAAAGGAGAATCCAAGAATTGAATGCCAATATCACTCAAAGTGCTGCCGCGCAGCAGAGGAAAAATAATTTATTTTGGAGTTATTTACAGCACTTAGAGGACCACCTCTACCAATTTGTTGTATACATGAAAAGTGCACACCGTAATTTTCCTGACTTATTGTTGCAGGAGTTAGACTTTGGTACCTCTATCACAGATGCTCCAGCAAAAGTCAGTGATGATGCTACTAATCCAGATGAACCCGAGGAAGCAGCTGCAGCGGAACCACGAGTAGAGGCTGATCCAGATGCTGACAATCAATCATATCAGCCTGTAGAAGAAGGTTTTCAGTCTACAGCCGAGAGTTCCTCGACAGAGGTGGATGAAGACCTGGAAGACGAACTCAAAGAACCTCTGAAAAGGACATCTTCCATATCCAGAAAGAAGCACATCATTAGAGATGAAGAAGATGAACCTGTAGTAGAGCCGCCTGTTTCAGTCTCTTCCCGGAAGGGTAAAGAAAAAGTAATCAGCCTTTATGCCTCTGAAGACGAAGCAGAAAAAATTGATGCTAAGTTGGAAGCTGCAGCAACCAAGGTTACTCACACACCAATAGAAACAAAGCGTCTTCTAGATATCATTGCTGCAATCTCGGGTGAAGGGTCTGCAGCCAAAAACGTTGCTCCAGCTACCTCACAACAAACTCCTAGCAAATCCATCCTATCAAGTCTTAAAAGAACCAGCAAGAGAAAATGGGGCACTTCTAGAGGAGTTACTGCCTCAGACACTCCAGCGCAAAAGAAGACCAGATCTCTTCCCTCCCAGGAGGCTGCACCCACTAGAACTCCCCCCACCAGCCCATTATTGAGAAAGAAAAAGATTATGTCTGCTACCTCACCACAAGAATCTCCTAAGGCCCGTCTGCAGAGCGCCTCTAAAAAATGGTGATTATGTTGCTATTTGTTGCAATATTGCTTCTAGAAACAGGGGAGTATCCCCTACCCTCCAGTTTCTGTAATTTTTTTTGCAAAAAATTTTTTTTCTTTTAGTTGTAATTTTCTGATTCATTTTGCATGACCTTTTATTTAGTGAATGCATGTCTGGTTTATGTGGTTTTGTTTTATGTGCTTGTGCGGACACAACACCTCTCAAGTTTGGGGGATTGTGTTTCTGAAGTATGTGTTTATCCTTATATTGTGTGTTGGGTGAAGCTTTGTTATCTAATATTTGTGTATGGATTCAAAAACCTAATGAAGATAAATTGAGTGTATTTCAGTATTTGAGAATGCCAAGTAGAGATAGTTATAGATGGAGGTTGAAATTCTGTCCTGACACTTAGACTTTGGTTGAGCTTTATGAGAATACTGTAGCAGAGCTAAGAAACCAAAAAGAGTAGAAAATATCTTAAGTTTGGGGAAAATTTTTTGTTGGACTATGCCTGTTATGAAATAAATTTTGCTCAAATGGCTTAAGTTGCTGAGTAACCAGGGCTGAGTATATACCCCATATGCAGACTTGAGTCCAAAGGCAACAAAAGTTATGAGTAGTGCTGCAGCAATTATATGTTCTAAAAAAATGGTGATGAAGGAATGAAAAATAAGAAGATCAGCTGCCTAGGATACTAAGTAACTTGGTCTGTTCATGAGCCCCATGTTCAGCCTTGAGTGAAAAGCATCTAAAGGTAAGACCTAGATATAACATCCTAGATGTGTTGCTGCAGCAACTCTAACATGTACTTTGAGTGAGTAATTGAGTGTCGTCATTACAAGTGATAAGCATTCACGTGAAAGTTCAATGTTGCATTGAAGGGTTTAACTGGAAAAAAAAAATTTGTAACACAGTTCGAGTTTAGTTGTGAATTTTGCGCCCCCATATGTGAATATATTTGTGTTCCACCTTTGAATTATATATGTCTGTGTAATGTTGAAGCACCTCTGGAATTTGATCAAAGTGACACACACACACTTTGGACAGAATGAAGCTTAAGTCTAGAACTGAACTGCTGTGGCTATTTTGCGTGATTAAGAGTGTGATCTGAGGGTAGAAGAATTCTTGAAATTTTGATGATAGAGCTAAGCTATTCGTTGCATGATTGTGTGATTGAAGTGTTAGTGTTGTTGTCATTACTTAAGAACAAGTAATGGTTTAAGTTTGGTGGTGTGATAACTCTATGAAATGAGATAGGCTGATGCAATAGGCTTAAGTCCGGAAGCCCAAATTTCAAGGAAAAAATGCTGATGCAATAGGCTTGCAAAAGATGGAAAAGAACTTGGCTACAAAAGAATTAAAACAAATCTGGAACAGTGCAATTGTTGTAGTTGTTGCTGTAACAACCATTGCTGTAGCAATTCTAGAACAACAACAAATAAAGTTCTGCGTGAGATACTTGCAGAATTGTGATTTGCAATTTCTTAATCTGACTTATTTGCGCCCTAGGCTTCCGTTTACCCTAGTTTTCAACTATAAAAGGAGCACATATCATATGGAAAGTCGGTTGTGAATCAACATCGAAGAAAATCAAGAAAAAAAATAAGGAGGAAACAGAATTCAAGAAAGAACAAGTCTGCACCAGTGAAGAAAAATTTACAGAACTATTTGGATTCAGATTTTATCATTCTTTATTTGACTCCTTGTTTATTCTTTGATTGAAACGATGTATTCCATGGCTGAAACTTTGTTGTTAGTTTTACTTTCACAAGTTATGAACTAAATTTGATTTTAGTTTAATGACAAATAATCTAGATAGGTTCTTCACTGTTCTTATGAGTTGCTGCACGTCTGTTACAGTATTTTACTTTAATAAATATTATTTTAATCATTATTCCGGTCGACCTCCTATTTAATGATTCAAGTTAAGAGAGAGTCACAAAAAGGCTTGTCTTAGTAGAACTTATTAGAGTAATACTTGATCTTAAATCTAATTTCTTGGATTGAGTTCAACTTGAATCCTAGAAGGGCCATACTTGATTTAAGATTTATGATGAACTAGATATAGGGATTCACCTTGTAAGGTGAGAGAGTATATGTTTGTAATGTCGTATTCTATGTGACATAACAACTAGTCATTGTTAGGTTGCATAAATATATGAGATGTCCAACATGCGACAGCTAAAGATGCAAGGAAATTTTGCCCAATGCTGTAGCAACTAGAGTTAACTTGACATAACAGTCACCCCATCAAGAGAATTTGATCATTCAACTACCCTATTCTTATTGAATTTTCTTTGTGCAAACCGTACAATTTAATTTCATCATTGCATTTACTTTGTTAATTGGTAATTTTATTAGTCAAATAGTTTTGCTTATTTTGTTTAGCTAAGATAGAAGAAAGTTGCACTGTTGTGTTTGCTGTAGTATTTCTAGTAGCATCGGTGCTTGTGGAGACGATCTTAGATACTTATCACTTTATTACTTGTTGTGTACACTTGCAAATTGACATCAATAGCAATTGAGTTTATTTACCAACAACTACGTATTCACATTTTCGAGGCCGATTCTACAATTGATAATTGCCCTTTTCACTACGGAAGCAGAGTACATGGTAGCAACTGAGGCTGCAAAGGAAGCTATTTAGTTAAAAGGCGTGTTAAGAGATTTGGGAGTAATTCAGGAGAACATTAAGGTCTTCTATGATAACCAAAGTGCGATATTCCTAGTAAAGAACTAAACATATCATGCTTGAACAAAGCATATAGATGTGAAATATCATCATGTGAGGGAGGTTATTGAGAGCAATGTTGTGTTGTCGAGAAAGATTGATAACCAAAGATAATCCATCAGATATGTTGACAAGATGATTTCTAGAGTTAAGTTTCAACATTGCTAGAAACTAATTCAAATCCTTCGAATGTATTAAGTTTGGAAAATTTTTTGAACTACAGTTAGTTAGATCTCAAATTATGGATACATAGGCAGTCACAGAAATGCAACCACTTTAGGGATAATGGTTCGTTGGTAGTCAGCTCAGATTTAGACAAATCTTCGCTAAGGTAGAGAATTGTTGAAAAGTCAAAAATAAAAAAAATGGTTCACATGTTGGATTTTGAATACATTGAATCCACATGCTTTTTGACAAAAATTGGAAAATTGAAGGTAGAGGAGCATGCATTTTTGTTTTTTCAATTTGGCGGCAGATTGCAAAACTTTTGCCAACTATTTTTGAGATTTTTTTTACAGTGAAGCTGAACTATAAATGGAGCTTCATTCAGAAAACCAAAGCATCCTAAAACATTTAAGAGTGTAACAATTCAATTGTAGAATTATTAAGAGAGTGAGCAATTAAAGAGTGTGTATTTGATAGGTTTTTCCTTTCAAGTGTGTGATGATAGGCTTTTCCTTTTAAGTGTGTGAGAGTGCTGGGTGTATTTGGGTTATGGGAAGTAAGGTTTTGTTTAATCAAATATTATACTCCAATAATTGTTAGTGATATAATCTATTTTATCTTGCTTCCCTGGACATAGGCATATTGTCGAACCATGTTAAATTTTGTATCTTTTATTTTTCTTGTGATTATTTGGTGCGCTTCATTCCGCATTTCGCACACAACATATTCAAATTTATATATTTTAATAAAACTAATTGTCAATTTTATATTGGCTCAAGTAAAAAGTTAAAAGTAAATCACGAGGTGATCACGGCCCTATCTTGAAAGCAAGAATTTCAAATATTATTTGGCCTTTCTAGCTATTAAAACCGTGTCTCTAGAATACATCATCCCTCATATGGAATCTCAAGTTTTCTAAAAAAAATTTAAAAAAAAAATGTGTTAGGCAGTATGATGTTAAGCGAAAAGCATGACCATTTAGAATGGTTTGCTTACATGTGATTATTTATTAATTATACGGTTATAGCGATTGATAAGATAGATAGACATGTTGCACTTTTAAAAATACAACAAATGCAGGCTAAAGTATAATTGGTTTGGTTAAGCAAAAGTGGTGATCAGCTTCTTTCTCTACATATTAGCGCAGCGTAGCATTATTCTGTGAATTATAACAGATAAGAGTCCCCTTTAGCAACAAGTTCAAGGTATATCGATGCCCATGATTTAATGTTTAGAAACTAACATTCAATGAAGTTCACACCATAAACAAAAAGGAATCAACACAAGTGATGAGAAAAACTCAAGAAACACAAAACAATAACAATCACGAGGAAGTAATTAATTTTATACATGTAGAAGTGACGTGTGTCAATTTCTTTTGTACATGGTAAAATAAAACTAACCGAAAAACTATCCTCGGTGAATTTTCTTAGAGCAGATATTTATATTGTTGAACAACAAACCTAGATCTGTTAATGAGGAGTCCTAACAACCAACTTATAATTTCATCCAGCGGGTCAACAAAGTAAACTCTACGGGCATGAAACTAAATTTGATGGTTGTCGAAGCCAGCAAAAATAAAAAACCTACTCTAAATAAATTGTGTATAGTGATTGAGCAGGGTCGTGTCCGCAGAGATCGGTAATTATTTAAATCCTTTTAAAATGTAAAATGCAAAATGGGGGGATTGTTGATAATAATAAAATCAAATTAAAATAACAAGAATGCAAATTCAAATTGTAATTCAAATTGGGAAAAGCTCTAGTTGAAGGAATTAACTCAGCTTGATTAGAATACTGATCATTAATTCCAATATAAATCATTACTACTTATGAATAGACTGGTTATAGCTACTGAGACCCTCTAATAGCCAATCTCTCCTTAACTAGTCGATAACCAAGGTATGACCATTGGTTATTTCCCTAATCAATAGACAACCCTAGATACGATCATAGAATTTAATCAATTGACAGCCTGAAAAACCAGAGAGACCCAAATCTTAATCAACAAATGTATAGGATGGTTCATTTAAATTATATTGTTCATTCTCATAACACAACACACTGCTATACTATTTGACACAAATATTAAAATTTTCATACGATGAATCTTTTAACTGACAATAGATTAAGTTGATAAATTAAATAGTGGCCAATTATCTAATTAACAAACATAATCATGACACTAATTTAAAGAATAAAAAAATACCCAAAAAGCAATAAAACAATTAAAGCATAAGAAAGATCTCACAAGAATGATGAATCAAAGCTTTATTAACCTTCAACTAGAATAATAGGTTTAGTTCTTCATAGAGAGAAAAGAGAAAAAAAAATTAGATCTAGGGTTTCTTTCCAATTGATTTTTCGTGCCTCCCCTCCCCCTCTCTAGAGTTCTTTTTAAAATAAAATATTAATATCTAAAATATAATCTAAATATTAAATTCAGAATTACAAAAATAACCAAAAAGACAAAACACGTTAAACTAAAAACTGCAGGTCTGTAGTTGACAGCACGCGCCCACACCTTATCAATAAAGTTCTTCTGAAGCTCATAATTTCTCCAGGAAAACAATTATCCTCAAAAATCATCTTGTAGCTCAATTTTAGCATCAATCAATAGAATTGCACCTACAAAAATAAAACACAAGTAAGTCACTATTATTAGGTGCAAAACATCGATATTAAAGGAAGTAAAAATACAAAACTAGTGCATAAATTACACTCTAACAAATTCTCTCACACCAAGATAATGGTTGTCCTCAAGCATATAACTCAAGACTAATCCCAAATCTCCACTCAATTCTCATCTCAACTCATCCAAAAACCAATCTTAAGCAAGCATACCTCAAGAATTTAAGTCGATCAACATTTGAGAGACAAGGATTTTAAAGCATAGGATCTCATAAGCTAATATGAAAGAATAACATTCAACCACCAAGAAAATCCATTCAAAATTCAAGTGCAACAAGATTTGACAGCCCTCTCATTGACTTCACTCCATGCACTCAAAGTGTTTAGGGTATCATTTATGCACTCAAATCAAATCAAAGAATGCTATTACCATAAGCTTGCACATATATCATATCTCAATCCACAAAACATTAATTAAATGCAAAAATCTAAGGGTCTTAGAAAGGTTGTAACAGGGTTACATGGGTTAAATGAAAAAGATAGGTCTATGAAAGAAAAAGAGATTAAAATGAGAAGAATGAACTCATTGAATGAACCTTATAATATCAAAATACTTATTTCTACTCAAGTTGCCAATAATGTAAACACCCATTTTTCTTTTCTTTTTTTCTTTTTTTATTTATTTTTATTCAAACAAAAGAAATGAACCTTGCACAATTTAATTCAAGCATAATGTTTGTTGATCTAATTAAGAAACTTTAATTCAAGGTAGCAAAAGCAACAGAATATATATAAAATATATACAAACAATGAGTTCAAAAATCTCCTTAAATTGAGACTCAAAAAGAAGGAAAAATAGGGTAAGTAGATGGAGAGAATTAAATTGGTAATGATTAAGGCTCAAACAAAGATAACAAATAAAGGTCTTCGGGTGAAGAAAAAGAAGAAAAATGTGAAAATAGAAAAATGGAAAATGGTTTGCGCTTATCATTTTAATGCATAAAATCCCGTAATGCGGCTTCAACATGCATAACAAAGCAAGTTCTAGAATAAACAAACTAAGATTGATATTCACATAACAAAAATAATTAGAGCAAAGTGGTTGCTCATGGGCTTAAATCCTCACAAAGTTGGTAAATTTGCCATTAAATTATGTACACTCTTCAAATGAATCAACCATCAATAGTGGTATAGAATGAGAAAAATGTATGAGTGATATATAAAAGGAAAGGTAAAAAGGATAAGAAACGAGAAAGATGTATGTAGTAATATAAAAAGTGAAGATAAAATGTGAGTGATGAAATAGTATGATCAAATAAAAATAGATGTAAATAATTTGAGATAGATGGGAAAAGAGTAGTGAGAAAGAATAATATATGAAGCATACTAACTCCAAAATCATTTAAGGATGAGCAGAGTGAAAATGATACTTCCAGACATCAGTATTGCAAAAATCTCTCCCCCACACCAAGAACTTACATTGTCCCCAATGTATGATAATCAAAGCTCATATAAAGAAATAAAGCGTAAGGATAAAAGATTAAAGGAAAAACGTCCCTGATTTGTGAGCTTTGATCCACATAACGTCTATGGGCTTGGCGGAAATGGTGGGATAAATTCCACACTCCCGAAGTATGCGGCCAAATTCTGCTCCATCTTGCTCAACTTATGCTCCATTTTCTCTAGCTGAATGCTCAAAGGTGGTGCAGATGTATAAGGAATAGTTGGTGGGGCAGCAATTTCGTCGTCAAACTCGTCATCAGAAGTAGCACCACTCCTAGCATAAAGCTTCTTTGGAAACTGAGTGGGTCCTGATTTAGTAAACTGAAATTTCCCCGCCTTGAATTCGACCACACTTGTTCTTTCAAATAAAGACATATTCAAAAATTCCTTTTGGCAAGCAGGATGTAAATCATTATTGTTAGGATCAAGCACACATAAGTTTATAGCTAACAGAGTAATGTATGGACCAAGAAATAAAGTCCTATAACGTTTAAGAACACTCTGAAATTGATCTGCTAACCAAAAACCTAGATTAGGCCTCACATCATTTAACATGCACCAGATAAAATAAAACTCACTTTTAGAGAAAACTAAAAAAAAATTATATGCTAAGGACCGATGCGCACATTTCAAAACAGGATCACGTAAGAAAGAACTCTTTGATTTACTAGGGTTATAGGCATGGTGATTAGGAGATAAATTACGCCAAAGACCATAAGGCTCAAAATTTTCGCTAAAGTCACAAGTTGTCCCTAAATATGCATCACTAGAAGAATAATCATCATCAATGAATCCTAAAGCTAGGTTAAAATCTATGATAGATTGTAAAAAATTTCGTCCCATTAACCTAAACTTTATAACATTCGGAATATACAAAGTAAAATCATTTGGTATATTAAATTGAAAAGTAGCATAGAACTCCTTAATCAACTCAACATAACCCAAACAATCAACATCAACAAACTTACGCGAACCAATCTTATCTATCAAAAAATTAAAATTATCCTTAACATTTAATTTTTCAAGAGTCGGGTAATAAATATACTTACCTGGAAGTATTTTTTGCTTGAAAATATCTTTGTACCTTTCCTTCTCTTGTTGAGTCGTGAATGTGAGGCACCTTCCGAGATTGGATTCAGCAAGTGGCTAAACACTCATGCCTTTTCCATGTTTCGATCTTTGTCTCACGGCTTGGCGTGAATCTGAAACTGTGTTCCATGGAACCGTAGTGGGAGCGGACATCTTGGATTTCATTGCAACGGGTTTCCTTTTAGATGACTTGGAAGTTGATGCTTTTCTCTTCGGTATTGTTACCGTAATTTCACTCACGGGTTTTGTTTGAATGCGAGAAGCAGCGGTTCTTTGAATAGAGGAAAGTGAGGCTGTGCGGATTGCTGGACTGGTTCTTGCTGGGCTGGTGCAGAGACGTGGCTGGAGTGCTGGCGACTCTAAGCTGGAGCTTGCTGGACGTGGGCTGCTTGAAACCGATGCAGTGCTGGAAACTAGAGATGCGCGGCTATTGTTTACTGGGTTGGTGCAGACGCGACTGGAGTGCTGGTGAGCGATGGTTGCGCGAGATGGAAATGCTGGCTTGTTCTGCGGGGATGGAGCTGGTTGCGCGGCTGCTGCTGGCGCGCTGGAGAAGGCTGTTGCTGCGCTGGTTACTGGTGACACGCTGGAAACGCTAGACTCGTGCAGACTCGCGTCTGGAAACTGGACGTGGGCTGGTTGCGCGCGATTGCTGCTTGCTGGAAAGGCTGGACTCGCGGCTGGAAACTGCAGACACTGGTTGCTGACGAGTGGGCTGCTGACGCTAGTTGCTGGAGAGGCTGGACTCGCGGTTGCTGGTTGCTGGACTGGTGCTTGCTGGACGCGGGATGGTTGGGCTCGGGACTGCTAGAGACGTGGGTTGGTTGCTAAGTCGCAGGATTAGGGTTTTTGGCGAGAGGATGCAACGAAACAATGAAGACAAATTTGTTTTGTTTTGTTTTGTTTTTGTTTTTTTTTTCAAATAAAATAAAAACTTTTATTTTCAAAAAAAAATTTCAAATAAAATAAAAATAATTTTGAATTTTTTTTAAACTAAAAATTAAAAGAGACATTTGAGACAAAAAAAAGTACATAAATACTTATTTAATAAGTATATGGGCAAGCCTTAAAACCATTTTACTAAATCACAGAAGTACTTATTAGTTAAAACGTGGGCACGCCTAACTAAAAATTTTCTTCTGGCCAAAATAAGCAAAAACATTATTCACCAAAAATTAGAGAAGTACTCTTTTAATAAGCATATGGGCAGGCCTTAAAATCATTTGACAAAATCACAAAAGTACTTATTAGTTAAAACGTGAGCACGCCTAACCAAAAATTTTCTTCTAGTCAAAATAAACCAAAAACATTATTTAAACAATCTGAATCAAAATTAAAGAACAAAAGATATAACAAAAAATCAAAATAAATAAATCATTCGGGGTTGCCTCCTAAAAAATGCCTTTGTTTTATGTCCTTGGTTAGACACATTCATGCGTCAATCTCCATAAAGGGGACTCTCGAGAGTCACATCCTCCACAATAATCATCGAAAAACCTTCATAAAAAAGTTTTAAGCGATGACCATTGACCTTAAAAGCTTTGTCAGAGGTCGGACTCCGAATCTCAACTGCACCATGAGAAAAAACATTAGTAACAATAAAAGGTCCTACCCAGGGAGAAAGTAATTTACCAGGAAAAAGTTTAAGCTTAGAATGAAAAAGAAGAACTTTTTGACCGATAGAAAACTCCTTTCTTAAAATCATTCTGTCATGAAATGTCTTCATCTTTTCCTTGTAAAATCGCGAACTCTCATAGGATTCGTTTCTAATCTCCTCCAACTCTTGCATCTGCAACTTCCTCTGCTTTTCCACTTTATCCATCCACATATTGCATTGCTTAACCGCCCAGTATGAATCTTCAACATCCAAATAAAAAACTTCCTGCACTATAGGGTTAATAACATCCACAGAAAATACCGAATGTTCTTCACTAGGATATTCCATGGCATCATTTATATTGAACTTTATAACTTCTCCATCAAACTCTATAGTGAGAGTCCCTTTATGTACATCTATTTTAGTCCTAGCAGTTTTAAGAAAATGTCTTCCTAGCAAAATTGGGACAGAATTAGAGGAGTTATCCTCTTCCATATCAAGTATAAAAAAATCAGCAGGAAAAACCAACTCATTAACTTGTACTAAGACATCTTCTAATACCCCATCAGGATATGCATTAGACCTATCAGCTAGTTGAATTATCACGCCAGTTTCTTTTAATGGACCAACATTCAAAGATGAATAAATGGAACGAGGCATGACATTAATAGAAGCTCCTAGATCTAACATAGCCTTTTCAACTCTAACACTACCAATTTTGTAAGGGATAGTAAACATACCTAGATCCTTGCACTTAGGAGGTAGTTTCTTTTGGAAAACTGCTGATACATTCTCCTTCATGTAAACTCTTTCATCTCCTCTTAATTTTCTCTTTGAGGTGCACAGTTTCTTAAGGAATTTAGCATATCAAAGTATTTGTTTTATAACATCTAATAAGGGAATATTTACCTCAACCTTGCAAAATGTCTCAAGGATGTCTTTCTCTTGTTTCTCCTTCTTGGATTTTGCAAACCGGCTTGAAAAATGAGGAGGTATCACCACAAGTAAGGGTTTCGCTCTGGTGGGTTGTGCAACTTGAGATTTAAGCATCAATTCATTTTTCTCAAGCTCATCTCCTACATGCTTTGTCACTTTCTTAATAGGCTCTTGCAACTCTTTTCCACTTCTAAGGATGATAACACTGACATTTTGCTTTGGATTCACCTCAGATTGTGAAGGCAATCTCCCTAATACTTGAGACTCCAGGTGGCTCACTGTAGTCGCCAATTGACTCATTTGGTTCTCCAAATTTTAAATGCTTGTTGTAGTTGCCTATTGAAATTATTGAGTGTTAGTCGCAAGTGATTTAACAATTTCTTCAAGAGATATACCTGACTTGAAGTTTGACTATGGAGGGGCTGGTTGTCTTGGTGGGTATTGTGGGAATCCTGACAGCCTAACTCCATAGCTGATGTTGGGATGATCCTTCCATTCCGAATTGTATGTTTGTGCATAAGGATCATACCTCCTCTGAGGCATGCCTTGAAATCCTCCAACTGCAGTGGCTTGTTCAACGGGTTCTTCTTGAAGTGTAGGATACATATCAGTTGAATGACCCACATTAGAACAAATGCCATAAGTCTTCACCTGTTGCACATTACCTACAACAAATTTTTCTATAAGAGAAGTAAGTTTATCTAAACGTTGATCAATAGAAGAAATATTTACCTCATTCACCTTCCTTTAAATGGGATCTTGCCTAATGCCAAACTGTTGTGCATTGGCAGCCATATTTGAGATCAACTCCCTTGCTTAAGTTGGGGTCTTATTCACCAACACACCTCCACTAGCAGCATCTATCATACTTCTATCCATCAATGACAGTCCTTCATAAAAGTGTTGAATAAGAAGTTGATCAGAAATCTGATTCTAAGTACAGCTGGCACACAATTGTTTGAATCGCTCCCAATACTCATACAAAGTCTCCCCAAGAAGTTTTCTTATCCCAGAAATGTCTTTTCTGATGTTGGCAACTCTTGAAGTAGGAAAGTACTTCTCAAGGAACTGCTTCTTCAAACCATTCCACGTTGTAATCCATCCAGGAGGCAAGTAGTACAACCAGTCTTTAGCTAACCCATCTAAAGAGAAAGGGAAAGCACGCAGCTTAATCTGCTCTTCAGTCACACATTGTGGCCTCACACTTGAACACACAACATAAAACTCCTGGAGATGTTTATGAGGATCTTCACCTGCAAAACCATGAAACTTGGGTAATAAATGAATAAGACCAAACTTTAATTCAAAATTTACTTCCAACTCTACATATTGAATGCAGAGTGGTTGCTGATTCAAGTCTGGTTCAGCTAACTCTCTAAGAGTTCTTTCTACAAGTGCAGCTCTATCCATCACTTGTTCGGTTGAATCGCTAAATGATTCAACCAAATCAGGCACCATATCTGTTTTAGAAAGCAGAGGCGAAGAGAATCGTTGCTTAGCTCGCTTCGTCTGCTGTCTCAGCTGGCAAGCTATCTTCTCAATTTCAAGATCAAACAAAAGTATACCTGTACGAGAAGAAAGAACCATACACCAAGTAAAAACGTAAAAAGGATTAAATAAAAACACTAATCCCCGGCAACGGCGCCAAAATTTGACGGTTGTCGAAGCCAGCAAAAATAAAAAAACCTACTCTAAATAAATTGTGTATAGTGATTGAGCAGGGTCGTGTCCACAGAGATCAGTAATTATTTAAATCCTTTTAAAATGTAAAATGCAAAATGGGGGGATTGTTGACAATAATAAAATCAAATTAAAATAACAAGAATGCAAATTCAAATTGTAATTCAAATTGGGAAAAGCTCTGGTTGAAGGAATTAACTCAGCTTGATTCGAATACTGATCATTGATTCAAATATAAATCATTACTACTTATGAATAGACCGATTATAGCTACTGAGACCCTCTAATAGCCAATCTCTCCTTAACTAGTTGATAACTAAGGTACGACCATTGGTTATTTTCCTAATCAATAGACAATCCTAGATACGATCATAGAATTTAATCAATTGATAGCCTAAAAAACCAGAGAGACCCAAATCCTAATCAACAAACACATATGATAGTTCATTTAAATTAGATTGTTCATTCTCATAACACAACGCACTGCTATACTATTTGTCACAAACATTAAAATCTTCATACGATAAATTTTTTAATTGACAATAGATTAAGTTTAAAAATTAAATAATGACCAATTATCTAATTAACAAACATAATCATGACATTAATTTAGAGAATAAACAAATACCCAAAAAGTAATAAAACAATTAAAGCATAAGAAAGATTTCACAATAATTAAAGCATAAGAAAGATTTCACAATAATGATGAATCAACACTTTATTAACATTCAACCAGAATAATAGGTTTAGTTCTTCATAAAGAGAAAAGAAAAGAAAAAATTAGATCTGGGGTTTCATACGCAGTCGTGTATGTCTTTATATAATGTGCAACTTGGCCGGAATCTTCTCAAATTATAATTGGTAGGAAACTGCCTCTCTTAAGCGCCCACTCACCAAATCATTTTTATATTATTTCCTTATTAAAATTTGAAAGCTAGCCACTCGTTTGACTTAAAAGCAAAAGGCCAATTAATAATGTTTTCTTTTAGTGCGTGGCACATGCATTTCAAATTGCCGAATAAAATCTTTCTTTAATTATTTTGAGCGGAAGGTTATTTGGAACATAATCTTCAATTCTTTCCACTTATTGATCTTTTATTCACTTTCGGTTTCCCAATCTCCAATTACTTTCCTGTCCAATGAAATAATTTAATTAATTAAAAATAACATATAATAACACAAGCAACAACACGTACTTTAACGCAAAGTCAATCTCTTAGCTTTAGTTAGCTTATAAAAATTGAATTCTATTTACGTTACATTTGCTGATACAGAAAAACTAGGTGATGAAATACAAAAGTGTGATGTAATGACTTAGAAACATTATTAATTCGAGATTTTAGCCGATACTGGTAAAGTTGTATGCATAAAAAAATGTGACACATGAAAATATGATGTGGTGGTTAGGCTATTTAAGCAAATTAAATCTAACTTCTGAAGTCAAGTTGCTCAAAGGTAAAAGTGTGCTTGGAAATGAGAGTTATATTATTAAATTATTTGAAGAGGTAATGGGGTATTGCGAAAATACTAGTAGGTAATACTAATAAATATAAATTTTTCTAGGGAAAAAGTAGTAATCTCATTTTTTGTGTTACAATAATCAATATTATTTTAAATTAGTGAGTGTGATCTAATTGAGGGATCAGGATTCGGTGCTGAGCTGAGCTTGTGCTGAGCACTGAATCAATGGTCAGCAATTACTTGAGAACCACACAAGATAATTGCTGACCATTGATCCGATGCTCAGTACAAACTCAGCTCAGCACCGGATCTGTTTCCCTAATTGAAAGGGTAGAATCTGTTTTAAACAAAATAAAAGATCTGAATTTTGAAACTTACTCACATGGATGAGGAGAGATTAAATTATGATTATGACAAATGATAATAAGAATAAAAAAGTATTCTTCTAAACAAAACACGTCCACATTAAAAATTAAGTATTTATTAAACAAAAGCAAATATGAACTTTTTCCTGTTCGGTAACGTAGATAGAGAAGTACATAAATAGGAAAACCACATTATTATGACAAAGACACCAAAGACTCAAGGCTTTTTAAGAAACTCCATAATGTCAGTGTTAAAAGCAGAGCACACAACTTTGAAACCTTGAAATCCAGCGGCCTTAGCCAAGGTTTCGAAATCTTGTTCAGTCATCTCTCTCCCACCTGTAGTATGAGCCAACATGATGCAGTCAAGGTGGATCACTTGTTTGGAAGCAAGGCTTGGGTCTGGGAGTACGGGAAGAATACATTCAGCAACAATCACTTTCCCATTTTCTGGAAGTGCTTCGTAGCAATTCTTCAAGATTTTCACGCAAGCCTCTTCGCTCCAATTATGACATATCCACTGTAAATAACAGCGCAAAATTAATTAAGATTCTAATCAATAAATTAAGATAATAGGATGTTATAAGTAAGCTTAAAACCCTGCTGAGGGGCCGAGAATGGCAAAAACTAATAACCTTCATGAAAATGGCATCCCCTTTTGGAATACTGACAAACATGTCTCCACCAACATGCTCAATACCTACATCGAATTCAACCATGGATGAAAACAATTAATATAGGATATAGAATCGGGAAATTATCAATTGTGGACTCAAGATTTGATCCACATGATCCAAACTATTCAAAACCTTTTCAAATTAAAGTTTATCAATTAATTTTTCACTTTGTCATTTATGCTGTAAGAAACTTTTAGGGAATCTAAATAAAATGATTATTTTATCATTATTTTATCTTTGAAGTGTCATCAAACTTTGGGTAGACTACTAATAATTGTATAAGGTTATAAATATTAGAAAGATTGTCAATTTTTCCCAACGGTAATCAATATATACACTTTATTTTTATTTTTAAAATGAAAGTCAATTTTTCCCAACGGTAATCAATACATCGAATTCAACGGTATAAGGTTATAAATATTATAGATATTATAATATTATCTTTATTTTTAAATACACTTTCATTTATATTTATTATAAATTAAATAAATCATATGAATGGAAATTAAAATAAAAAAATTAAGTATAAAAAACAAGAGATATATGTTTTGATGTGAACAAAAAATTAATAATAGATTTTTTGTACTTTTTATTTTATAAAAATTTTAGTATAATAAATATATAAGAAAATTATTATAAAATGATAAAAAATTATTATAAGAAAACTTAAACAATAATAAAATATTATAAAATAAACAATAAAATATTTTCTTGTACTTTTTACATTTAATTTTAAAATATTATAAAATATTTATTATAAGAAAATGTTTATAAAATAAAAAAAGAAAAAATATTTTAATATTAATTTTTTATTCACATCAAAATATGGATTTCTTGTTTTTAATATTAATTTTTTTATTTTAATTTCTATTCATAAGATTTATTTAATTTATAATAGATATGAACAAAACTGTATTTGACAAAAAGGGTAATGTTGTAAAATTATGTTGTCAGTGGAGAGAGGGAATGATTGATTAGTATAAAATAATAGAGTGTAACTGATATATACCGATTATAGCAAGGGGGAAATTGGCAATATCCCTAAATATTTTTTTGGGAAAAATTCATTTATACCTTTGCGATTTTTCTTAAATGGTCATATAAAATTCTTTTGATGATTATACCCTTCGATTATCCAAAAATTGAATTTAAATAAAATTTTACAACAAATACAAATGTAATATCAAAATAATCTAATATATAAATAATATAAATTTTATAAGTTATATTCAACATTAAAATTTTGTTAATATATTTCAACATTAAAATTTTGTTAATATTATTAACTTTTTTGATATACATTAATTAATAAAATATTCATCATAGATTAAAATATTAAAATAATTGTATTTAACATTAAAAATAACTTACAAAATCTATATTACCTATTTCATTCATATTTTTTTATTTCATTATATCATGTTTATCTGAGCATAAATTTTAAACTTAATTTTTTAATTGATAAATTTAATAATTAACAAAAATTTGTCAGAGCATTCTGGCAATAGCATAATATTTGTTATTTTATCAATTATATTTATTTTAATATTTTATTTGTATTTATATGTTTTTATTTATTATTTTTATTTTGTATTGTATTTGCACTTGTTATAAAAAATTTTGCCATAATCAAAGGGTATAGTAGTAAAAAAAAGTGTTTGGGTGACTATTTATGAAATTAAAGTAATTTATATGAACATTTAAGCAAACCTTATCACAACAATTGTATTTTCCCTATTTTTTAACACATCTAAATCTTAGGTGGAAAAGTCTGCTAATTTCCCTATAAAAAAAATATATTAGTCAAACAATAACGATCGATATATATATATATATACACACACCCGGGTAAGCTGGAGCATCTTGAATTACGTGTGGTAAATCGAAATTGATGCCTTTAATTGATGGATACTTGGAGATAATCATGTTAAGTGAGGCTCCAATTCCACCACCAACGTCAACAACAGACTTGAGGCCTTCAAAGCCTTTGTAATTTTCAAGAAATTTCTTCATGGTAATGGTAGAATGAGAAAACATTCCATTGTTGAAAATCTTGTTGAATCTTGGATCTTTGCCATGATACTCGTATGAAGTCATCCCGTAGGCCATGTTGAATGGGATGCCACCTTCAAGTACGGCGTCTTTTAAGTGGTACCTGTACCAAACAACATCAAATTCCCGGGAAGTTAACAACATTAATCTGGATATGAATAATGCATTATCGCTCATCAAAATTATTTAATCTAGTCTTAATCAGGATAGCAAATAAGCTTTGTCCATCTCCCTATTTTTTAAAATAAATTAAGATGGACATATGAACCAGCTCAGACACTTGATGAAGTGGTTTTCAAATGTATTATTACGTGAAAAAAAACCTTGATATTTATATGAACTTTTGCGAAAAGTTGGTGGGTGGGAATTTTTTTTTTTTACGAAAAAAATTCATTTGTATTTTTTTTTCGTAACATTAAAGAAGAATAAAATTACAGGACGGACACTTACCAGCTCTCCATAAGAATCTTGTCTTGATTCATGAGACAAAGGTTGGAAAGTGAAACACCATCATCATTTTTGGTAAGGAATTTACAAACGGGTGCAAGGCCATAAAGCCTCTCAACTCCGCCACCTGGGAGAGTGTGCAAAGAGCAGTTAAGAACTGAGTAGCTTGCCAAAAGACGCAATATGCGATCGAGCATGATATGGGCATCTGGGTTCTTTGTGGGCAGCTGAGATGCTATTTGTTTTGGAGACATGAATGCACCTGGGCCAGCTTTAGCAATGACCTCTAAAAGATCAAGCTCGATAGCTGATTTGAGAACCATTGGCAAGACCGAGGCACTGGTTAGTTGCATAGCAAAGAGGTTTGCTTCTTCATCTGAGATTTGGGTTGGAGTCATCTGAGTTTCAGAACCCATTTTGTTTTTGAGAGAGAGATGAGAGAACGAGTCCAGAGAAAAGGGCTAATAGCACGGAGTAGTAAGCTAGAAAAGGGCTAATGGCACTGATCAGTAGTAAGCTAGCTAAGTGGAGTTATTTATATCATTAAGAGAAGGTTCCTTTTAGTTTGTTTGCATTTGCCTCTGCTAAAATTCAAAGTTTCGTCAAGTCAAAGTGAAATCTGGAGCTATTTATTCATAAAGAGCAATCATTTTAAACAGCGTGAAGCCAGAAAATAGGATATTATTCGTGCTACAGTATTATTATAATATACAAAATAACATTACTATTTATACTAAAGTGTTATCATTTCTGTTATGATAATTTTTTTTTTTGGTCAAATATTATTTTTCTTAATAAAATCGAGAGTTTTTCTCTAGACCTGGAAAGAGAGCATGAAATGCTCCCCTAAAAAAAATGTGAATGATTACAATTGCATATGGACTCGTTAGTTTTATTATGAATTATATTTTTTATAAGGTTGCAATGCAGTTTATCTATGAAGATTTATTCAATAAATTTATGTTATTAAAAGTTGATTTTTTTATGTTGTGAGATTTGTTTTTAACTATTTGTCCAATATTCAATTAATTTGAGAAGCATGACAAATGTGTTTTTTGCTCATGCATGAATGTCATGAACTTCGATGTAGACAAAAATGTACTATATATCCTGATTGGTGATCGATTTATGCACCTAGTCTATGACGACCGTGGTTATAAAAACAATTAGTGCCGAAGTATCTTTAATATTGCTGAAGAATGGTTATAAAGACAATTAGAATTTTTACTTGTCAACATGGGTAAAATGCGGTAATTAAAAAAACTTTTCTTGCATAAACATATATAGGAATTAAATTAGAATAGTAATGCTGAAATCAAATGTTTAAATAGATTTTGCTTTAAAACTGTTCTCATTCAATATTCTTTAATCGACTTTTCAAAAAAAAATCTTTTATCTATTTGTTCATAAAAAATCTAGATTAATTAATTTTGATAATTACTAAATTAAACAATCCACATGAAAACGATAATTTTCTCATCACTTTATGAGTGTATGTATGCATATGCAAAATTCAATATAATAATTCTTCGATACATTTCTTTATTAATGAGGAATGACACTTCTAATCTTCTTTATGAAATTTTGTTTGAAATAAAGTATATTTAACTTAGAGTCCAATGATTTTCAAAGATTGACTGTTCTAGTTTACTAAATTGAATTAAATTGAACTGTAAAATGTACTTAATTGAAAAAGTACTTGTATATGGTTTTAATTAATTTTCTCATGAATCATGAGGACATGTCTTAATTTCCTACTCGAAGAAGACTACTGCAGCCATTGATGACCAAGAAACTGCTTAAATAAATATTACTCCTGTACTAGAATCATAATTGTTGACAATTAAGATCCTAATTAATTTGTTAATTACTTTTCCACACCAACCAGGGCTATCTTGATGTAAAAAATTAATAAAGAAATATTAAATTCAATACCACGCTTTTGACATTTATTCTGAGCATTCTCTGGAGATTCTTTTAAATATTCCACACATTCTCTTTGTGCGTTACAATATTCTTTTTAATACGGCGCCGATTCTTTTCGTGCGTTAACAAAAATTCTTCTCCCAGTGGACTTTTCATCTCTCTCTAATAGGGATAGCAAATTTTTCCAGACCTGGCCCGGACTCAGACAAACCCGGATGATCCAGTCCTAGTTCAACCCGGCCCAAATGTATGAAAAATGCGGATCCAAAAGTTTTTTAAAATCCGGATGTATCCGGGTCCGGTTCCGGGTTCAGGTAAATCTAGATATCGGGAACCCAGACCCGAACTACAGTATTTTATGATTTATTAATTAATTAATTTTTATTATAGAATATAGATATAAAACAAAAAGTTACAAAAAGCAAAAACAAAAACGCAGAACAAATCCTAGCCCCACACCAGCCGCCAGCCCAATCTTCCTTATCCTCAACTTCAATTCATCATCCATCCATCATCGTCAACTCATCATCAAGAGCAACAACAATTTAAATCATCCTCAACGTCAATTTAAATTATCAAGAGTAACAACCAAGCTCAACCACTGTTCGTCATCCATCATCATCAACCAAGGGATCGGAAGGTACCTATCTTCTTCGTGGATGTTGGATCTCGGACTCCACTTGCCGCTCCCATGGTTGCTGTCTCCTAGACTCACCAGTGCCTCAGCCGACATCTCAAAGAAACCGCTAACCTCCTTTCATCGGCGCGCTTGGTAATTATTGAAGTTTTTGTTGTTGTGAATAGCCAAATACAAAATTGAAACACATACTATCAATATAATTGAAAACTTTATTATTGGTGTAAGTAAATTTAGTTGAGATCTCATAAATTTGTTCTATTGTTTCCGCAAATTCCAAAGAGCCAAAAGTGGCATGATTGGAGAATTTATCTTCCTCCCTTCACCCAACAATCCGAGTTTAAAATCCAAAATCCGGGAATCAGGACTTTTTCCGAGTTGAACCTACTCTGAACCCGCAGTTAAAAAATTCGGGTTTTAATCCGGATCTAGTAAGACAAATTGGCATATGGGTCTGGAACTGGAAAGGCGGAACCCGGACCCGATTTTTACCATCCCTATTCTCTAAATAAATTTACATATGAATCTGTTTTCTTTAATTTTAAATAAAATTTTGATTTGAACTTTTTGTCATATGTTGTTCAAGTGAAAAATGATTAGGTGTGGAAAAGGTAATTAGAGTATTATCTCCATAAATTGATAATGTTAACTAAATAATAATTTGGCAGCTGCTATGTTGGAGCAACTCCAACGTAGAGCAGCTTTTAGAACCGTTCGGTTCCTGTAGCTAAATCTGAAACAATTGTAATAATTTGCATCCAACGGTTTCAGGGGCTGTTTCAAGGTGGAACTATTCCAAGGTAGCTGAGTCCTAATAATTTTTATAAAAATTACTGAATCAAATGTGTTCGATAATATCGCTTGTGAAGTATAAAAGAAAAAGATCCTATGACACAGTTCCTATGATTAAGCAATGCGCAAGACACTGAGTTAAGAATAATGGTTAAAAGAAGTGATTCAGTCAGCATCAAATCATGTAACAGAAATATAAAGATCAAAAAATAAAGAAATACAAGTTCTCGAAAATATGAAATATTATTGATAAAAATCTGAATGACAAAATTAGGATTATGAAACCCTTTTATACTATCCTTAAATGCTAAAAATTTATCAAAATAACCAAACAAAATTATTATTATATAATAAGATTCTTCTAATTGAAATAAGAAAAATAAAACAAACAACATTTAAATATTGAAATAAATAGGAAAAAAAGAAAAATATTTTAAAATTACAAAATATTAATAAAAGAAAGGGAATTTCCAGCTGAAACATGGGGCGATAACTGTATTAGGTTAGATTCATCTTGTTGCAAGTTTCAAAATAATATATTATACGCCCTAAATAGACATCTGTAGCTCTAGTTATGACTCCCAAAAAAGTTTCTTACCCGCCTCACACAACCAATTCTACACCAGTCCTCTTCACTTGGAAGAGAACTCGACCTCAAATTATTCTAGTACAGCTCCTCGTCATCTAAATGATACTCAAATAGATCAAACACATTGAAGGTAGTAGAGATATTCCAATTTCTTGATCAATAAATGTAACACTTAATTTTAATCATAAAAATCAATAACTTTTGCATATCATTACATACATTTGCTTTGAACTACAAAAAAATTAATATTATTTTTACGTATGCTTTTCATGTGAAAGCTAACCAGGAATTTTAACATTCAAACTATTAAATTTATATATGTACACACACACACACATATTTCATATTCATGGTGTTTATGTTTAAGGAAATTGCCAATTTCACCCCTATTATAATTAATATATATCATTTATCTCCTTGTTTTTTTTATAATAACCAACAACTCCCCTAACAGTATAGTTTACAATATTACCCCTATTTTCAAATATATTTTTATTTATATTTATTATAAATTACATAAATCATATGAATAGAAAATAATAAAAATTAAGCATTAAAAAGAAGAAATATATGTTTTGATGTGAAGAAAAAAATTAATAATAAATTTTTTCTTGTACTTTTTTATTTTTATTTTCTTTTAATACACATTTTATAATATTTTAAAATTAAATGTAAAAAGTACAAGAAAAATATTCAATTATTTTTTTAAAATATTTTTTATTAATCATTCAACTTTTCATATAATAATTTTTTAATCATGTTATAGTAATTTTCTTATATATTTGTTATAAGAAAATATTTATAAAATAAAAAATACAAAAAAATATTTTTTTATTAATTTTTTCACATCAAAACATATATTTCTTATTTTTGATACTTAATTTTTTATTTTAATTTCCATTTATGTGATTTATTTAATCTATAATAAATATGAATAAAGTGTATTTGAAAAAAAAAGGTAATATTATAAATTTATACTGTCAAGGGATTATTGACTATCATAAAAACAAAAAGGAAGTAAATAATATATATTGATTACAGTAGGGGGAAAATTGACAATCTCCCTTATAGTGAAGACACATTCTAGGTTTGGTAATATTTTAAATATATTTTCTTGATTATTTTATTATGTTATTAAATGAGATCATTTTAATTTGTATTCTCGTAAATTTGTATTTAATTTTTGTGTTGGAATATTTTATAGTGGCCCACATGCCACATTATTAAATTAGTAATAATAAAATAAATCATGGGCCAAAATCCTATTGGTCAGTTGGAAAATCTAATAGTCCACTTTTATGGAAAGTGGAAATTAGGGTTTTATTAAAATTGGTCTTCTCTTCAATCAATATATCAAAGATATCACGCTAATTTTCTCTCTATCAGAAAGTAAGTCACTCTAAAGGGTCAATAGAGAGAAATCAATTTTTCTAATTTTTAACCCTTGGCAATGAGATTTGATTAAGAAAAATTACTATGGATCAAGGTATATTTTCTCTCAATTATGATGATGTGAAAATCATGATATCCTATGATCCTAGGGATTAAATTTTATTCAAATTAGGGTTTATTTACTTTATGAGAATTTTAAAAATTTCAATACTTGGTATCAGAGCATGTTTGAGAATTCATGATTTTTCATTAAGATCTATAATAACCCTCTCATATTTTCAATTGTACTTATGGATATGCGCCAATTTGAGTTATTATTCTACATATACATAATGTAGAAAGAAAATTATTAGCGTAGGAATTTTGTATATATTATTTTGTTATAAAACACTAAAGAAAGTGTTGGTGGCCCAACACATAACGGTCGAATTAGGTTTTTCTTTTGGATATTTTCATTGGGCCCCCTAAGGTTTAACGATTTATGTTTTTGATGCAAAATTTAGAATTTCATTTCTTTAAGTCCAACATAATTGGCAACGACCATAACATGTTGTCTTAGGCCGAAATTTAGGAGTAACATGAAAACTTTTAGTTTAGTCCCTGATTTTTTATTTTATTAAATTATAGATATGATTGATTGGGTTTAGTATTATAAAGCCATTGACTTTATGTGCGTCAAGCTTTATAAGTTTTGTTATCATAATTTTGAATGCTTTTGCTCAGTAATTAATAATCTTTGAAATTTCTTAATATTCCAATTTTAATGTTTAAAATTTTAGTTGATATTTGTGGTTTTATTTATTTGTTTTATTAAGGAAAATACTTCATTATATATATTCAATTTGACACTCATATTATGATAATTTGTTAGTCACCAAAGTGGCCAATTTAGAAAGTTTTCATAGATGTCAAATTAAATTCAATTTCAAATACTCATAATTATTATGATGCTTATTATTTAATGACATGATGATTTTGCTTATAGGTATATTGAAATTCATAGATTATAAAATATTTAGGAATCACCCAGAGGTTGATTAACTAATTTTCTAATCTATAATCATGATTATGGGCAATTAGTATGCTTGATTAGATATGTTTAGTATATCCAAAAATAATTTGCATATCTAGTTAATGTGTGTTTGATTACTAATTATGTAAAATTAAAGTAAAGCATCAATTATGTTTATTGTAGTGTATTGTTGTATTGCCCAAAGGTGAACTTCAATATGTGCTTAAGGTTTATGTGAATTTTATCTGAATCTATATTATGTGTTTAAGTTCAAAGCATTAATGTATGAGCATTTATATATATTTGCAGCACCTATGCCTATTGCTCTTCATTCGCAAGCTTCGTCTTCTGTTACTTTCAATGGCCTTAATTACCTAGATTGGTCTAAGCAAGTCCAGTTTCACTTACGTGTTTTGGATCTTGACTTAGCATATTAACTGAAAGGCAAACTGCTATTATTGATGAAAGCAGTGCTGAAGAGAGATCTTTCCATAAGACTTGAGAGAGATTAAACAGACTAAGCATAATGTTTATGCAGATGACAATTGCCAACAACATCAAGTCTACAATTCTGAAAACTGAAAGATCTAAGGAATATATGGAATTTGTGAAAGAGAGTTCTCAGTCTGAATTGGCTGATAGATCTCTTGCTGGGGCATTAATGGGTACGTTGACCACATGTAAGTTTGATGGTACACGTACCATGCATCAGCATCTGACTGGGATGATAGACACAGCAGCAAAATTGAGGTCTATGAGGACGGAAGTAAAAGTTTCCTTGTGCAATTCATTATCAACTCTTTGCCTTCTGAGTATGGTGCATTTGAAATAAATTATAACACCTTTAAAGACAAATTGAGTATAAAATGAGCTCTAGACCAAGCTCATTCAAGAAGAGACAAGACTTAAGAAATAAAGGATTCACTCAATTAACCTCATGGGTCATAAAGAAGTTGAAAAGAAGCCTGAAAGAAAAATTTATCACAAGGGCAAAAAAGAAGCATCAAAGCTGAAAGTGCAACCCACAACCAAGTCCACAAGAAGGATATCAAGAATAAGAAGTGTCATTTCTGCAAGAAACATGGACATTTCACTAAGGATTGCCTAAAGTATAGCTTGGTCTGAAAAGAAAGGTAAGCCTAGTGCTTTAGCGTGCTTTAGCATGCTTCGAATCAAAATTAGTTAAAGTTCCTTATAACACATGGTGGATTAGTTGCACTACTTACGTTTCAAACACGATGCAGGGATTTCTTGCAATCTAAAGCATAAACTCAAATGAGAAGTTTATTTTCATAGGGAACCAGGTTAAAGCTCCAGTTAAAGGTATTGGAACTTACCGTTTGGTTTTAGATAGTGGACATCATTTAGATATTTTCAGACTCGTTGCCAAAGGTTATTATTGTATGTCAACTTAAATGCTATGGGTGTCAGTGTGCAAGTGTACACAAAAGTAATATACTGATGAGTATTCAGATCGTCTCTACAAAGATTGATGACTATTTTGGAATCAAGTAAAATTCAACTCAATAAACTCAATATAAAACCAAGTATTGCTTTGATATGTCCCACTAAGATAGGTCGTTTTATGGTTTTTTTCTTATCTAGTATCATTAAATGGGTGGTCAGCCGAAATAATGAATAGAAATAAGTATTATCAAAACAAAGCGTTATAAAAAACATGCAGCAACACATATAATCAATCAATGAACCATGAAGATTTTTTATCACTCAACCACAAATAAATTTAGTTCATGGTTTGTGAAAGAAAAATAAATAAATGGGTTTCAGCCATCAAATACATCCCCGTGATTGAAGAGTATACGAGAAAATAAGAAAAGAATAAGAAGGATTGGTTTTCCAATTGATCTCTGCGTGATCTCCTCTGATGCAGCCCTAAATCTTGCTCTTGAATTTTATTTTACTCTTGTTTCTTTTAGGTTTTTGTTCTTGGTTGATGGCTCTCCTCTTTCCTTGCTTGTGTGCTCCTTTTATAGTTGAGAATTAGGGCAACCAGAAATATAAAGTGCGTCTCTTCCAAATTTGGAAACTCTAGATCGTAATCTTCTAAGTATCTCATGCAAAATCTTCTTTGTCAATGCTTCAGGATTGCTACAGTAACTGCATTGTTATAACTTTGTTTCAATTCTTTTGTAGCCAAGTTCTTTCCTTATTTTTACAAGCCCATTGCAACAACATTCCTTTATTGAAATTTGAGTTTTCGATCAACTATAATTTTGCATTAGATTTAAGCACACAGATTATTCTAAATCAAACAAAATTTATTGAAGTTAAACTAAAAAAATACAATAAAAACACATCATTTACTTTCTAAAAAATCATTATTTAAGTCTAAAAGTGCCATGATAACTCTCATTTCATAGACTTATCACACCCTCAAACTTAAACCATTACTTATCTTTAAGTAATAATAACAATACTCACACTTCAATCACACAATCATGCACTAACAAATTAGCTTTGTCATCAAGTTTGCAAGGATTTCTCAACCTCATATCATACTTTTAATCATGCAAAATTGCCACAGTAGTTCAATTCTAGACTTAGGCCTCACTCTGTCCAAAGTGTGTGTGTGCTACTTTGATCAAATTCTAAAGACGTTGCAGCGTTACATAGATGTTGCATATACTTCAGAGGTAGACCATAAGTACATTCATACATGGGGGAGCAAAAGTCACAAACAAAGTTCAAACTGTGTTATAGCAAAATATTCTCCTTTTTTTAATCAAATTCTCTTCAATTTATCATTGATTTTTCATGTGAATGTCCATCACTTATGGTGATGACACCCAATTACTCAACCAATGTACAGATCAGAGTTGCTGCAGCATTGCTCACAACATGGTCTTATCTAAGATACCTTTAACTCAAGGCTGAACATGGGGCTCATAAATAGACCTAGTTATTCACTATCCTAGATAAAAGACCTTTATTTCTCTCTCTTTTTTTTATAGATGCTACAATAATGCTCATAGCTCTTATTGCCTTTGGACTCAAGTTTGCATATAGAGTACATACTCATCTCTGGTTACTCAGTAACTTAAGCCATTGGATTTAGAGCAGATTTATTTCATAACAAGAAAAATTTAACAAAAATTTTCCCTTAAACTTAAGATTTTTTTTCTACCCTCAAAATTTTTTTCTTCTACTGGCTCTGCTATAGCGTACTCATGAAACTCGACCAAAGTCTAATTGTTGAGACAGAATTTCAGCCTTCATCTGTACAATATCCCTACTTTAGCAATCACAAATACTGAATGTCACTCAATTCATCATCATTAGGTTTTCCAATCCATATATAAATACTTGATAACAGAGCTTCACATGGCACTCAACACAAACACATGCATTTACAAACACATAACACCATAACACAACCCCCCCAAACTTGAGAGGTGTTATACTCTCACAAGCACACAAACTAAATCAAAATAAACATGCATACATTAACAAGCAAAAAATGCAAATTGAACAATAAAAAATAAATAAATAAAAGAAAACTTTCAGATGATGAAAAATTAAAATGGGTTAGCTAGGGATACTCTCATGCTGTTGGATATTCTGCTACAGCAGGTTCACTTCTTCTTAATTATACTTCACAAATGCTCTTTAGGTGAACCAAGTGATACGGCAGCTGGCTGTTTCTTTTTCTAACTTGGAGTTGGACTGATGGGTGGAGTTCCAACAGGTACAGTAGCTTTGGGTTGAGTGAGTCTTGTTTACTTGTGCTCTGGTTCTTCTGGTGCTGTAGCACTTCCAGAGATTTGTGCCCCTTTGCGTTTGCTAGATCCCACAGGAGCTATGGTAGGAGATTTGGTTGGAGTTTGTTGTAGAGCAGTTGGAGCAAATATTGTTGCAGCAGGTTCTTCAGCGGTGATTTCAACAATTATATCTAATAAACTCTTTTTTTCTGCAATTGTTTGAGTAGCGCTTGTGGCGGCTACTTAAAGTTCTGCATCAGTATCCTCTTGATCGTCCTCTGAGTCGTCATCACTTAAAACTTTTTCTTTGCCCTTACTAAAGAATACTAGGATTGGAGGCTCGACAACTTGCTCATCTTCTGCTGAATCATCTCCCGCATTTTGCTCCTCATCCTCTTCTTTTAATGTTTATTCCTTCTCCTCTCTGCCCTCCTCAGTTGGTTGTGGTTCTTCCTCAGACTCTAATTCTTTCTCAGTGGTTGCTGCTTAAATGGGTGCATCTTATTCTGCTGTGTGAAATTAAATTTTTGCAGCAAAGTATCAGTAAAGTCTTTGTTTTTATTATTCATGTGGATGGAAAATTAATTCAAGTGGTCTTCAATATACATCAAGTAGTTCCAGAATTGATTATTTTTTCTCTATTGTGCCTCTACACATCGAGTGATACTGTCACTCAGCTCTTGCAATCTCCTTTCGACCTCAATAGCCCTCCTTACTCTGCTATAACAATATGCTTTGGTGTTGTTGCAGCAGATTCACCAATAATTCTTTCTATAGTACGAGCAATGAGAGCTCCTTCATTCTTAATACGTTCATCCTTAGCAATTATGTTCACTCTAGATACAAGACAGGTGCTACAGATAAGTTAAGAAAACAACGAAACAGCAGTTTTTGCTTTTTTATAGCACATTCTCTAACTCTTTTTTGATAATTATCCCAACATCAATTGGAAATCCTTTAAGGATGACATGTAAGAGAATCAACCTTTCTTGGGACACAGTGGTGGTGTGTGTTATGGACATCAATCTAGATTTCAAAAATTTTACCCAAACTTTGGTAATTGGTTTCAAATCGATCCTATTTATTACTTGAACCTCCTCATTTACCCATGAACTACTTTCCACCGTAGCACACTATTCCATCTCCTAGAGGTCATGCTTTCAATCATTTTTTAATACTCATAGTCAACATCATAAGGTAAATTGTAAAAAACATTAATTACTCTTGGGTCTAAGGAAACTTGAATGTTCCTTACTCAAATTTTGCATTGGTCTTGCCGCAGCATGTTGGCATAAAATTCCTTGACAATCAGCAGCATAGGGTCTTTTGGATGGGTGCAAAATTCTAACCATCCCTTTCTTGCTGCAGCAGCATAGATAGTGTGGATTGTTCCAAAAGGTCGTGGCGGGAATTAGAATCATTTTTCTTCTAAAATCATTCTTGATTCGATAAATTTATCGAACTTATCTTCGGCATTGTAACTATGGAATCGTGAGGGGTTATTTAGTCTAGTCGTGGTCTTTTTGTATCCTGTTATGGCTAGAGCAACCGGGTCTAAGTTTTTGGGTAAAAGAAAAAGGACAGACAGTAAGAGGAGTTGTGACTGCAGGGAGCTGTTGATGAGAGAAGAAAGAAAGAAAATTTGGAATGAGATTACGAAAAGCACAGTAAACCCTTAATAGATAAGTGACAGTAAAAATAGAAATAAGAGAAAATTTTAGTTTAAAAAGATAAAATTGAAAACAATATTTGAGTTTAAAAATATATCCAATTTAAACAAGGAAAGGATATCGGTTCGGGAAGCTAAGGATTATGTAATCCCTTCTTATCTTTATCTTGATTTGCTAAGCCAGATGTCAAAAATTTATTCCCAATGGTAAAAGAAAATTTTCCATAGGTATGTCATCGTAATGGAAAGAATTGTTGCTGCAGCAAATAATCTTGTGCTACAGCAATCTGCAGTAATGTTCCTCGTTTCACGAGAAGCATTGTCCAACTGTCATGTGAAGTGTAATGCTGCAGCAACATGAGTTAGTTTCGTAGCCCAAGTTTTTTTTTTTTTTTAGTTAGACTGCAATAAAACACGAAAAGAAATTAATTAATCATAATGACAATAACCATAAAGAGAAACATGCAAAATTAAATTTAAAGAAAAATAAAAATAATTTCCCTAATTATTGGATTGCCTCCCAATTAGCGCTTGATTTTAGGTCTTTCAGCCTGACCTTCTCTGATCTGCTCAAAATGGATCTGTGAGGCTTACATCCTCCCATGAGTCCTACAAGACATCACCAATGTAATGTTTGATTCTTTGCCCATTTACTGTAAATTCCTGACTAGTTTTCTCATCCTTAAAATCCACTGCACCATGAGGATATGTTGATAAGTCTAAAGGTCCGGACTATCTACATTTTAACTTTCCTGGAAAAAGCTTTAATCTTCAGTTGTAGAGCAAAACTTGTTAGCCTGGAATTAAATTTCTTTGTTGAATGTGCTTATCATGCCATTGTTTTGTTTTCTCCTTGTAAATCCTTGCATTTTCATAGGAGAACAACCTTAACTCATCAAGTTCACAAAGTTTGAATTTTCGATGCTCTGTTGTAGCATGCATGTCCATGTTTAGTTATTTTAATGCTCAATATGCTTTTTGCTCTAGCTCTAATGGCCAATGACAAGATTTGCCACAGACAATTCTGTATGGAGATATGGAAAGTGGTGTCTTGTAAGCTGTACGATAGGCCCATAAGCAATCATGTAATCGAAGTGACCAATTTTTTTAGTAAGGTTCACTACTTTCTCTGAAATCTTTTTGATCCCTCAGTTTGAAACTTCTGTCTAACCATTAGACTGTGGGTGATATGCTGTAGTTATTCTATACTTAATTCCATATTTAGCCAATGCTGCAGCAAATACCCTGTTGTAAAAATGAGAGCCTTTAGCACTAATAATGGCCCTTGAAGTCCCAAACCTTAAGAAATATTCTTTTGAAAGAATTTCACCACGGCTTTGGCATCATTTGTTGGCAAGGCAATAGCTTCTACCTATTTAGACACATAGTCTACAACAAGTAGAATATATAAGTTCCTGAAAGATGATGGGAATGGACCCATAAAGTCTTTCCCCCATACATCAAAGAGCTCAACTTTTAAAATTTTCATTAATGGCATTTCATGCTTTTGACATATGTTCCTTGTTCTTTGGCACATATCACAAGATCTAACAAACTCATAACCATCTTTAAAAATAGAGGGCCAATAATAACCTAATTGTAAAACTTTGACAATTATGTAGTGGCCTTTAAAATGTCCTCCATATGCTACAGCATGGCATGAATGTAGTATGTGTAGAATTTCTTCATCAGGTACTCATCTTTTAATCACATGGTCTGAACACATATTTTAAAAATAGGGATCATCCCACTGATAGCTTCTGAAGTCATAAAAAAAATATCTTCTTCTGCTGATAACTTAAATCATGTGGTAACAGTCCACTCACCAAGTAATTAGCAAAATCTGCATACCATGGGAGTCCAGACTGCTGCAACATCTGTGCATGCTGTAGCATTAGCAGTTGTTCATCAAGGAATGTTTCTGTGATGTCATGTTTGGTTAAGGTACTTGCATTTGCTTCAAGCCTTGAAAGATGATTTGCTACTTGGTTCTCTGTCCATTTTCTATCTTTGATCTCCAAGTCAAACTCTTATAGCAAGAAGATCCACCTTATTAACCATGGTTTGGCATCCTTCTTTGCAATCAAATCCTTCTTTGCAATCAAATCCTATATTGCTGCATAGTCTATGTAAACTGTCACTTTGGTGCCAACCAAATAGGCTCTGAATTTGTAAAATACAAATACAACTACTTTTCAATAGTGGTATAATTGATCTGAGCATCGGAAAGAGTTTTGCTAGCATAGCAAATGAAGTGAAAAATATTATTCTTCATCTGCCCTAGCACTGCTCCAACAGAGTGGTCACTGGCATCACAAATCAACTTGAAAGGTGAACTCCAATTTTGTGTTATAACGACAGGTGTTGTAACAAGAGCTTTTTTTCAATTCACAAAAAGCTTTTAAGTAATCTTCATCAAAGTTGAAAGGTCTGTCATATTCTAACAGCATGCATAAGGGTTTAGCTATTTTGGAAAAGCATTTAATGAACCTTCTGCAGAACTCAGCATGTCTTAAAAAAATCCTAATACTCTTGACTGAAGTTGAGGGTAGAAATTTATCTATCACTTCTATTTTTGCTTTGTCCACCTCTATTCCTTTTTTTGAGACTTTATGGCCCAAGACTATACATTCTTATACTATAAAGTGGCACTTTTCTCAATTGAGCACCAAGTTGGTCTCCTCACACCTCTTAAGCACATTTTCTAAGTTGTGTAAGCAATCATCATATGTTTTCCCAAAAACTAAAAAGTCATCCATGAACACCTCTAATATTTGCTCGACCATATTTGAAAAGATAGACATTACACACCTCTAGAAGGTTGCTGGAGCATTGCACAAACCGTGTGACATCCTTCTAAAAGCAAAGGTTCCATAAGGACAAGTGAATGTTGTTTTCTCCTAATCCTCCGGTGGCAATTTGATTGTAGCCTAAATAATTATCCAAGAAACAGTATTATTCATTCTCCGCAAGTCTGTGCAGTATTTGATTTATGAAGGCCAATGAAAAGTGGTCCTTCTTTATGGCATTGTTTAGCTTCTTGTAGTCCATGCAAACTCTCCATCTAGTTACTATTCTTGTAGGAATGAGTTCATTTTTCTCATTTGTTACAACTTTCATACTATCTTTCTTTGGAATACATTGTACCGAACTCACCCAAGAGCTGTCAGATATTGGATAGATGATCCCAATATCAAGACATTTGATGATCTATCATACCACTTTTCTTTGGAGCACATTGTACGGAACTCACCCAAGAGCTGTCAGATATTGGATAGATGATCCCAATATCAAGACATTTGATGATCTCCTTCTTCACAACTTCCTTCATGATCAGGTTTAATATCTTCTGTTGTTTTACTAAATTGTTGTAGTAGTCTTCCAATAGAATCTTGTGTATGCATATGAATCTGTTGATTTCCTTAATACCTGCCACGGTCCATCCAATAGTCCTTTTGTATCATTCCAACACATCAACCAAGCTCTTCTCTTGATCTGCATTTAAAGAAGATGAAATGATTACAGGAAGTATATTATTTTCACCAAGATAAATATATTTTAAATGTGAGGGTAAAATTTTAATTCTAAAATATGAGGTGATTCAATAGATGGAACAGACAGTTTTACTTCCCTATTTGAAAGGTCTAAAGGTTCAAAACGTCTTACATGTCTCACGAGTTGCTTTTCTCCTAACCATCCTATGTGAACTACTGTAGTATCTTGTCCTTCAAGTTCTTCAAAGGTGGCAACTTTGATCTCTTCCTTGGTACAGCAACTGTTTAATCTCTCTGTCACAGTAAAGTCCACACACTGATAAAATTACAGTTAACAAGCTGTAAAGTCACTGTTATTGGTCTACATTCACCAACTCTCAATTGCTTAAACACTGATAAAGGCAAGATTGATGCTTGCCCCCAAATCACAAAATGCCCTACCATTATACTAGTTCTAATAGAACATGAAATTGTAAAGCTTCCTGAATCTTTCAACTTTTGAGGGATCTTATTTTGAAGCATATGGCTGCACTCTTGTATTAGAACAATAATTTTGAAATTCCAAGCCTCATTTTCTTTTTAAAATATCCTTTAAAACCTTCGCATGGTTTGGCATTTGATCCAATGCTTTCATAAAAAGAATGTTGATATGCAGTTGTTTCAGCACTTCCAAGGATTTGCTGAATTACTTATTTTGTTTCTTCTTTTAAAATCTTTGTGGGAAAGGTGGTGGTTGTCTAAACTGTTGTGCTACAGCAGGTTATACAAACTATTTTTCTTTTGTCATGTTTTAACCTGAAGTCGATGGTACTGCAATATCTTTTTCCACCATTGCTGGTTCATTGTTCTCTGTTGCTTTTGCAACTTGGTTGTTTTCATCAGTAGGCTGAAAAATGGGTTGTTGTGATTTTTCTTCAACTAGACTGTCCTCTTGGATTGAAACAGGTTCCATTATTCTTTTCGATACTCCAACAAGAATATGAACATCCTTCAAGCGCCTCAAATTAATTACTTTGTAATGCTATTTTCCTTCTCTCCTTGGATCTTCTGTGTTGCTAGGTAAATTATTCTGAGGTCTGTTACGTAATGTTGTAGCAAGCTTTCCAATCGGATTTTTTAGATTCCTTAAAGATATCGCTTAGCTTTGGACAACTACTTCATTCTTCACAATATACTCCTTAATAAGAGTTTCTTTAATCATTACTGGTGTTTCTTTGTCCATGATTTTACTGATGAAAGCCAGGTGGATGAGCAGGTCTGTTCTATCCACTAGATATTGCAACAGGCTGATTCTAGTTGCTCCATGAAAAGTTTAGGTGCTGCCTCCATCTAGGATTATAGGTGTTTGAATACGGATTGCTCTTATTTTATCTATTAAAGTTGCCCATATAATTGACTGAAGCTGAATTCCCAGGATAATTATCAAATAAGTGTCCCTCTCCACAATAAATACAAGAGACCTCAACAACTTGGTTGACTGTTGCTGGAGCAGTAGTTAGGGCCTTCACCATATTTGTTAATGAAGTTACTTAGGCTGATAATGCTGTAAGTGCATCAACATTATGTATTCATATTGCTCCTCTTACTGCGGCTTGTCTAGTTGATGGTCACTGATAATTGTTGTTAGCAATTCTCTCCAAAGTTTCATAGGCTTTATTGTAAGATTTGGACAATAAAGCCCTATTTATTAAAGCATCAACCATTAATCTAGTGCTTAGGTTCAATCCATTGTAGAAAGTTTCCATTTGTATACAACAAGGAATACCATGATAAAGACATCTCTTGAGTAACTCTTTAAATCTTTCCCAAGCATCATACAGGCTTTTATCTTTTAGTTGATGGAAGGATGTGATCTCATTCCTCAACTTTGCATTCTTTGTCGGTGGGAAATATTTCATCAAAAATTTGTCTGCTAAATCATTCCATGTGGTGATGAAGTCCAGTGGTAGAGAAATCAACCATGCTCTTACTCGATCTCTCAAAGAAAACAGGAAAAGTCTAAGCCTCAATGCTTCCTGTGATGATCCAGCAATTTTGAAAGCATCACTCACCTCTAAAAATAGTTAAAGGTGGAGATGAAGATCTTCCGATGGCAATCCATTGAATTACCTTACTGTTTACAACACCTGAAACACCACTGGCTTGAGTTCGAAATTGGCAGCTTGCATCTCAGGTCAGATTATTCTAAGTGGTATAACTTAAGGAGTTAACATTGCATAATCTATAATGGCTCTATCTCTATCATCTGCCATGTAGATGATATTGTTATTTCTTTGTTTCCCATTCTAACCTTCTTGACCATTGACTGGTTGAATTTCTCTGTGAGGGTTTAAATTCCCCATATCTTGCAAATCATCTGTTACTATAGCAGCTTTTGAATTTCTGTGCACTTTTCTCAATCTCCTTGCAGTTCTTTCAATTTCTTGATTAAATTAAAATTCAACTGGTTTATATTTGCGCATGCAAGGGTTACCTATCAATAATATAAACAAATTAAAATTAGCACCGTTTAAGATTAATTTCACAAATCACAATGAACGATCAATCCCCAGCAACAGTGCCAAAACCATGTTTTATATTAATTCAAATGCTATAGGTGTCAATGTACAAGTGTACATAATAAGTAATATAATAATGAGTATTCAGATCGTCTCAATAGGGATTAATGTTATTAGATTTGCTACAGCAATTTTAACAATGAAATTTTGTTTTAATTGAAAATAAAGCAACTAATAAAACTAATAAACTAATTAAAATAAAATGCAATAAATAAAAATGCAGCAAAGAAAATTCTTACGTCGAACACAAGGATAAAACCAATAGGAATGGAGTAGTTGAGTGATTAAATTCTCTTAATAGTTTTGACTATTTCTTCTAACTTTAGGTTTAGTTGCTGCACCATCTGTTACAGCACTAAGCAGAATCTCTCATGCATCATCAGCTACCGCATGTTAGATATCTTATATCTAATGCAACCTAATAATGACCAATTGTTACGCCAACATTAAATATAGCATTAAACGATCTAGATTTTATTTACCCTACAAGGTGAATCCCTATGTCTAGCTCATCACTAATTTTAGATTAAGTATGGCCCTTTTGGAATCAAGTAAAATTCAACTTAGGAAATTCAATCTAAAACCAAGTATTGCTATTATATGTCCCATTAAGATAGGCCCTTTTGTGCCTCTTTCTCAACTAGTATTATTAAATAGGTGGTCAGCTGAAATAATGAATAGAAATAAGTATTATCAAAATAAAGTGTTATAGCAAACATGTAGCAACACATATAATCAGTCGATGAACCATGAAGATTGTTTATCACTCAACCACAAATAAATTTAGTTCATGATTTACAAAAGAAAAATAAATAAACGGGTTTCAACCATCAAATACATCCCATTGATTGAAGAGTAAACGAGAAAATAAGAAAAGAATAAGAAGGATTGGTTTCATAATTGATCTGTACGTGTTCTCCTCTGATGCAGCCCTAAATCTTGCTCGTGAATTTTGTTTTACTCTTGTTTCTTTTTGGTTTTTATTCTTAGTTGATGGCTTGCATGTGTGCTTTTTTTATAGTTGAGAATTAGGGCAACCGAAAGTCTAGGGCGAGTATCTTCCAAATTTGGAAACTCCATATCACAATCTTCTAAGTATCTCACGCGAAATATCTATGTCAATGCTCTAAGGTTACTACAATAATAGATGCTACAGAAACGGCTACAGCAACGGCACTGTTCCAGATTTGTTTCAATTCTTTTTTAGCCAAGTTCTTTCTTTATTTTTGCAAGCCCATTGCAACAACATCCCTTTATTGAAATTTGAGCTTCCGATCACCTACAATTATGCATGAGATTTAAGCACACAAATTATTCTAAATCAAGCAAAATTGATTAAAGATAAACTAAAATAGATTTTTATGCAAATTTAACTAAAATACAATAAAAACACATCCTTTACTTTCTAAGTAATCATTATTTAAGTCTAAAAGTTTCATGATAACTCTCATTTCATACAGTTATCAGTTATACTCAAAAGGACGGTGCTGACTGCAAAGAGACTTTTTCACTAATCTCTAAAACAAGACTCCTTTAGAATTATTATGGCATTGGTGGCTCACTATGATTTAGAGTGACATCAAATGGATGAGAAAACTGCCTTTCTAAATAGGAATTTAAAGGAAGATATTTATATGGCCTAACCTGAAGGCTTTTTAGCTGAAGAAAAAGAAAATCTTGTGTGTAAATTAAAGAAATCAATATACGGACTTAAGCAAGCCTCCCGACAATGGAATCTTAAGTTTAATGGTACCATCACTTCCTTTGGATTTAAAGAAAACATCGTTGATCGATGTACATATCTCAAGGTCAGTGGGAGTAAGATTATTTTTCTAATTTTGTATGTTGATGACATGTTACTTGCTACTAATGATTTTGCTCTACTTCATGAGACCAAAGAGTTTTAAGTATTAGAGAGATTCATAATAGAAAAACGCTCTGCAAGTGTTGTTCCAATTCAGAAAAAAGATAAACTCAGCCTTATGCAATGCCCAAAGAACAAATTGGAATGCAAACCGATGAAAATGATTCTTTATGCATCTGTTATTGGAAACTTGATGTATGCATAAACATGCACAGGCCAGACATCAGTTTTCCTATCAAAATGCCAGGCAGATATAAAGTAATCTTGGATTAGATTGCTGGAAAGCTGCAAAGAAAGAATTAAGATACTTTAAAGGAGCTAAGGATCACATGGTCACTTATAAAAGATCTGATCATCTCGAAGTGATAGAGTATTCAGATTCAAATCATGCTGGCTATGTAGATGCCAAAAAAAATCCATATTTAGCTATTTGTTTATGATGGCTAGAGGAACCATCTCATGGAAAAGTGCAAAACAGTTCGTCATTACTACTTGCACTATAAAACCTGAATTTATGGCGTGCTTTGAAGCCACTGTTCATGGATTATGGCTGCGGAACTTTATTTCAGAGCTTAGAATTGTCGACAATATTGCCAAGCTGCTAAAGATTTATTGTGATAAACCGCAATGATCTTCTTCTCTAAAAACGACAGGTATTTGAAGGGTGCTAAACGTGTAGAATTAAAATACCTTGCCATTAAAGAAGAAATTCTTAAACAAAGAGTGTCAATCGAGCACATTAGCACCAACTTTATCATTGCAGATCCTTTAACAAAAGGATTAAACCCAAAGGTTTTCTGCGAACATGTTGAAAGGATAGGTATTATTGGATATCTCTATTGACATTATGTTTAAACTGTTATGCTCTTTATGTATTTGATACTCTAAGCTCATTTAAGTATTGTTTCTGATTCTTTTATATCATGTTTGATTTAATGGTATATACATTAATGATGACATAATTGTTAATAGGTTTTGTCTCTGACTAAGACATTATTGATGGATCGTCATTGTTTTCTTTCCCATTACAGGTCATGTTAAGCATAAAACGGATATTATGATACATAGGAAGAACTATGTCGAAATAATGATGTGAAACCGCTATGATTCGTATTAGTTTTTGTTTAATGATAATTATATGGCTTGACCAATGCAAGTAAGGATTTAGCTCTTACTATGCGCATAACATTTATTCTTATTAAACCATTAATTTAAATGTGTCACATGGGCCAAATAGGATAACGTTGGAATATTTTATAGTGGCCCACGTGCCACGTTATTAAATTAGCAATAATAAAGTAAATCATGGCCTGAAATCCTATTAGTCAATTGGGAAAACTAACTACCCACTTTGATGAAAAGTGAGAATTATGGTTTCATTAAACCTCTCTCTACCCAATATATAAAAGGATATCATGTTAATTTTCTCTCCATTAGAAAGTGAGTCACTCTAAAGAGGTCAATAGAGAGAAATTAATTTTACTAATCTTTAACTCTTGGCAGTGAGATTTGATCAAGAAAAATTGGTACAGAACAAAGTATGTTTTCTCTCAATTATGATGATGTGAAAATCATGATATTTTATGATCTTAGGAATTAAAGTTCATTCAAATTAGGGTTTATTTGCTTTATGGGAATTTTAAAAATTCCAACATCTTCTCCATAGAGAAAGAAAAAGAGAACTGCATTCTTGTTTGCCATAACGCACTTGTGGTTAAAGCAAACCCATTACCCACGAGAAATTAACTGCTAAGATAGAAAATGATATTGTATATATTTCACTTTCTTTATTTTTTATGAATTGTACATATGTAGTAAAAAAGTAAGACATGTTTAAATAATTTATTAAACATACCAGATGCCTGATAAATTTATTAATCTTACTCTTAAAAATAAAAAGATAATGTAAACTTATGTTTATTTTGTTCATTATATAATAAAGTAATACTTTCGTAATAAATTTTATTAAACACGTGTCTTCATCTACTTACAGAAATCGCAATAACATAATTTACCAAATACTTAATTATATTTTTATTTAACAATTGATTTCATCAACACAATAAAAGCAACTAATTTTATCGGCCATTACAATCTCAAACTCTGGCCTTTAGCTAAATAGCATGGCATGTATAAGGGAGATTCTGCAGTAGTTGGGGCGCGTACGTGATCTATAGGAAGAAAGTATCTAGCGATGCCATTGAATTTGCAACTTTGAAATTTATTTCGATTTAGTCGGAGCCTATATCTTCGTTGCTCGTTCATTGATGCTAGTGATTTAATGTTGAAGCGAATTTATGTCAACGAAAATATAATTGAGATTTGCTGCGTTTTGCAAAATCCATTGCTAGCAATCTACAATTCATAGTTGTTTATAATTATCGTAAACATAAAATAAGTCAGCGATGTCAACAAAAGCTCTTAGTGATTTTAAAAGCTTGAGTAGAAACAAAACCAAGAAAACTGCTAAACAACCTGTTAGTTTTTGTTGCATTGCATGCATTTTGGTTTACTTTTTGGGTCTGCTTATGTTTAGGTTGTTTATTTTTTGGTATTCAAGCTTTTGTTGTTTTAGATTTTATTTTGGCTAATGCTCGATATTTTCCTCCTTTTAGCTGTAATTATGTTTTCATTTTATTAATAAAATCTCCCTCATACATAACAGCGGGTATAAAAAAATGATTTATTTGTGACTAAATTACATAACAACAAAATGTGAAAACTAAAATTTTTTAGGTTAATGAATTTATAGAATTTATTTTAATGAGTAGCTATAGTGTTACTGGCACCCTTCTATAATCTTTATAAAACCTCTCTCTAAAAATTTACAAATTTAACCTTTCAATAAATAATGTTAAAAAAATCTGACCAAACCCGTATATCATTATATATCATCATATTTTATTATCGATCAAAATAAAATTTTTCGGGTACATGAAATCTGAAGAAAGAGAATGTGAGCTATATTATTTTCTATGGAGTTTGTATCTTCATTTACTTCTTGAAGCACCAACTTCCTTTATTTATTAGATACTTCTAAATATTTGAAAGTTGTACCCTGATGCCCATTCCATTGAATAATTAAAGAATACAATTTCTTTTGTTATATTACATAAAACAAATAGTTCACTTTTCTTCACCAAAAGCATGTCCAACTTGTTTTTCTAGTCTAGTTATTTGTAAATGCATTCTTACATTAATAATCATTCGTTTTATTGCGCCAGCAAAGCTTTCTCGAGGACAGTGCTCTAATATCTTAGAGAAATTTACAAAAATAACTCAAAATTTTTTACAATTTTCACAATTAGCCTTCTAAACTTTTTCCTATCAACATTAGCAAAATACAATGTTTTCTCCCCAAATTACCCTTGTTTACAAACCAAAAGTAACTTTTCTTCTCCCCCTTTATCAAACAAAACGCAGCCTTGCACTCTTGAATCATCACGGGCGACAACAAACGGCAACGGCAAATAGCAACAGCGAACGGTAAAAGTAAACTCCGATCAAATATAGCATAATTCATCCGGATCCAACACCAATCCATATCACCGAGCGGTAAAAGGTATTTTCTCAACTTGCAAACTTGATTCAATGTGATTACAGACAGGTATGATTACCCAAATCTACCTCTTCGTGCGACAGTCGTGCGTGTCACACCAAAATCGTGCGACAGGCAGCCTGTCGCACCAAGGGGCAGATTCATTGTAACTCAATCTTCGCGCGACAGTGCGACAAACAACCTGTCGCACCAACATATAATTATTTTTTTATGTTATATATAAAAATTTAATCTATTTATTAGTTTCATAGTGTGGGGAATCTTCTTCTTCGTTTTCACGACCCATGCTAATGGCAGACCTCCGATCGCTTCGTAAATCCAAGTCTGCAACAACCAAAGTGAGAAAGCTATTAAAACTACCATTAAATATTTAATGTTACAAAACTTATTAATAAACAAAAAAAAAACAACGCACCTGAACCCCAAACGTAAAACCGTAAATATTGTACTTTTCAATTTTATGATTTGGTTTTTCCAACCGAGTCATCCTAAATTTCTCGTCTTTCTCGTTCAGTGTATTGTCAAGACTCTTGTATATCGTTTCCCACAAAAAACGACCCCATGGATGATTTCAAAAGTGATTTATATCATCTACTTCGTTAAGCCATGAGAAATTGATTTGACAGTGCAATTTCTTCCATTTAAAACTCTGTCCGTAAAATAAAAGAGCGCAATCTTTAATGCGTCAATGTCGTCCATAGCCTCGAAGTCCAACTCCTCAAATAATGCATCGAATTGCTTAAAATTGATGTTGCGAAACAAACCATCAAAATACATATTCAGTAGCATATGCACCGTCTTGTTATTTGTTAGTGCGGTATCTACACCATAAGAAAGTCCAATAACCAGGTACCATTCTCCAATTGACAAGCATATTAAATGCTCACCAATTTGAAACCATAACTGATCCTTCCCCCCTGTATTCTCCATGGGCCACTTACCTAAGCAAAACATTGTGCAAAATTACACTACTGCACAGAAAGCTTCGGCACTCCAAGAAATGCCTTAATATGTCCTCCTTGAATAGACACAACTGCCGTTTTATTAATTTTCACTCAATGGCTTTTATGATTGTAGAAAAGTTACACATACTCAAAATTTGCCCAGGGAAGTGATCGGCATAAGCTAACTTCATCCTGCCCAATTCGTTTCTTGATACTTCTGATTTCGCCATTTATCTGTAATATTTTTAATATTATTAGATTGCATTTATAACAAAATAATAGGAAAATTAACTTCACGTTAAAAAATAAAAATAAAAATAAATTGTAATTTGGTATGACAGGCTACCCCGCGTGCGAGGCCACCTATCGCTCGCGCAAGCGCGCGCGCTCTCATGGCCAGCAAGTGCCTGTGGCTAGGCAGCAAGCACTCGCAACAGACACGAGCAGCACACCCCTGCCGCTCTCTCTTGCTGCCCAGCAAGCCAAGTCCCAAAACAAATCGCGCACAAATCACACAAATCGTGCCCATCACAAAACAACAAACTCCCAAAACAACCACCACTCCAAGCACCACCACCACCACCATTATTCTCAAACTACTACCACTATTATTCTCAAATTGCATTTTTAATTAATGAAATATAAATAAAATAGCTAACTTAGGTTTTATTGAAGTTGAATAATGGATTTTCTTCGCCGTTGAAAGTAGATCGAACACCGATGATGCGTGGAGCTGCTGCCGACGATGGGTGGAGCTGCCGCCAACAATGGGTGTTTAAGGGTTGTGGAGAGATTACGTGAAAGAGATTGGCTTGGGGGAGAGCTGTGAGAGGGGTATTTTGGTCAGAAAATTTTAATTTTGGCTAATGTTGATAGAAATAAGTTTGTGGGGTTAAAATTAAAAAAGCAAAAAGTTTTGTGGTTATTTGTCTAAATTTCCCAATATCTTAGCGTATGCCTTCACGCTTTTACTAATTTTCGGGTCTGTTGCTGATTTGTTTGCTTGGATGCTGAACTATTTTTCACTGCTGGAAGCTGCTGCTGATTTGTTTGCTTGGATGCTGATTGCTGCTGTTCAATTTTGGTTATTTTGTGATTTTGTCTACATTGCAGCTAATCCTAAGCTTAAATCACAAGCCAAAATTGAATTAGTGAAAAATATAATTTTATATATAATTGCATTCTCATCCGGACCCGTAATTTTAACTAACGAATTTGTAACCATTTCTTTGCCACACTTTAACACATCGAACTTAGATTAACATTAATACATATATGAGAAAGCAATCTTAAAAGTTACATCATCAATGATGAGTCATATGATCATGGGCGAATCATTGTGGATGGTGAGATGGGCTATAGCCTGGTCTCGTTTTGGAGTGAAATACACACACACATATACAAATGCATACATACATCCATATGTGTGCGTGTACTATGGCCATGGGTGGGACGGTTTAAACCTAGTAAGAGTGTATTTACTTCTTGAATTAGGAAATAATTTCCATTGTGTATTTACTTGTAAAATTAAATCAAAGAATGCAAATGAAAGTGATGGGATCTACTAAATTTGGGAAGGAGGAATGGGATTCCCACAATTCCATTTCTTACAGTGACTTTATTATCTTTGTAAGAGATAAAAATTCCCTTTATTCTTGTTCCACAAAGTATTTCCCTATGGGGCAAGGTCCCCTGAATGGGCTTGACCGAAGGTTCCATGCGAATTGAACCTCTCTTTAGTGCAGTAATAATTGTTATAATAAAATAATAATGACAACAACAATTACTATTATAATAATAATTAGAATAATATTAATTATTATTATTATTATTATTATTATTATTATTATTATTATTATTATTATTATTATTATTATTATTATTATTATTATTATAATATCACTTAAGGGTATTTTAATAACTTGTAACAATCTATTTCGATTTCAAGTCATTCAAATTGCCACAAAGTAAATGTACTATAAATTTCTCACTGCACCCATTTTTTAATTAAAATTAACTTTTATTGTGAAAATATAATTTGATCAATTACTTATTTAACCATGTTCTCTCTCTTTTATTCATCTTCTTCTCTTACCAACAATTTATTCTCATACATGAAATAAATATTGAATTTAATTTTTGAAATTGTTAGGGAAATTAACAAATTCAACGCTACTGTAATATAACTCAAAATGGAAGGAACAATGCCCAAATTATTGTTAACTATGTTTCTTTTTGCAACAAATATATATATATATATATATATATATATATATTATATATATATATATATATATATATATATATATATATATATTTTACGACGTCTAACATATTAAAATTTTTTTGGTCTAATCTTGTAAATACAAAATCTAAATTATAATGTAGTAATTAAGTAAGAACTAATAATGTTGGCAGTGAAAACAAAAAGTTAATTTTAGTTGGATACAACTCAATTTTTTATATAAAATTGTAGTGTATTTTTTTGGTGGAAAGTTAATTGTTTGGATTTAAAACACTTAATCTTCACATGTAATATCGGCTGATGTTGCATAACAAAACTTTTTTTTTTTTGTTAGTTAGCCTAATGGAACCTAATTGTCTCCTCATCTACGTAGCAAAATTCGAATCCCGAACTCCTTGTTCTCAATATCAATACAAGAGATTTTACTATCTCAACCACATGAAATCCAAAATTTTTTTTTTTTCATTTGTTTTAATGTAACTTTCATTTTCAACATTTACTTTTCTTTTTTTTCCCAAGAAAATGCATTTTCAACTTGTTTTATCGCAGCTTGCATTATCAGACAACGAGATAATGATAACCCAGATGATGAAGCAGCAGCAGCAGCTCGAGTTGAAGAAGTTGATGAGTTTACACCTGACGTTGAAGGAAACACCACGGACAATAATCTTAATTTAATTATGAACTCGCATATTTAATTATTTATTTATTAAAAAAACTAATATTATAGTCCGTTTTTAGCTAAATTTACACTTCCTCAATGGTCATCACAAAAAGAAAACCACGGACCACGGACAATAATCTTAATTTGAAATGAGAGCCCACGGGACTCAATCCCACAGGAAGCAGCCCTTATAAATCTCTTCTTTTTGTTCATTTATCTACAACATTTCGAGGCCATAAAATTTCTCAACAGCCATACATTATTATATATACGTATAGCAAGCTGCGAGCCAAAAGGCAAAAAATCCATTGAAAGTTGATTAACAGCAGCGCACGAGTTCGGAAGATGAACACGAACGAGCGCAGAGTTGTGGTAGCAGTGGATGAGAGTGAAGAGAGCATGCATGCACTCTCATGGTGTCTCAACAACCTATTTTCTCATTGTTGGACGGGTGGGCGCGATGGGCCGACCCGACCCGACCCACACATGGTAACCACTTGGTGGTTACCATGCACGTTTGGGAGAGGGAAGTTGAACACAAATCAACTTCCCAACTGCTCCCAACCGTTGCTTATGTCCATCAAACCGCTGCTGTAAAGAATGAAGAAAATTTAATTCATTGAAGAGAGAAAGTAGTGCGTGTGTGTGGGAAAACGAAAAACAAAAAAGGATTAAACAACAAGACCATTGAACAATCCGAACTAGGCAAATACGCTGTGACTTGAGGAAGATTTCCGTTCGTGATTTCTTTCCGACCTGTAACGTGATCCACACTTGTTATTCCGCTGCATAATTCGAAAAGGTAAGGCTTATTAAACCTTTTATGAATTTCCCTTCATTGGTATCAGAGCCTGAATAGTGATGGATTCGTGCATTGGTTGGATTTGATTCATGAAAAGCATGATTTTTTATTTTATTAATTTGTTTGATGGCTGTTGTTTTAAATGTTCTGGAATGCTTAATATGAATGCATAAATTCTCGAATTGAAGTTATTAAAACCGCCTAGGGTTTAGATTGCATGAACCCTAAATTTTTATGAAACCCAAACTTCAATGGATCGTATCTTTTGATCTAGGATACCGACAAGATGTGTAATATATCATTGGAAAGATTTTTCGAGAGCTTTCCAACGATATATTGTTTGTTAAAACGGACATAAGACGAAAGAAAATTATGGCCAAAATACGTTTCTGTTAGATTAGGGTTTTGAAATGGTTAAAAAATCCTAATTTGGAGAAGACGATGAACAGTGCAGAAGAAAGTTTTTTGACAATTCCGGCCCATTCCGATCTCCGTTTGAAAATCCGAATGTACCATTACATTCATAATGAAAAATGGAGTCGGACGGTGCCAAACCCGACGTTATTAGAGCGGCGCAAGGCCGCGCGTGGGTCCCACACGTTGTTTTTGTGTGTGCTTTGAACATGTCACCAGTAGCACACCAGTAGCGCGTGGGGTTATATTCAGATTCGTAATTTTTTTAAACATATTTTGCTATTCAGGACTCCGATTTGGGCGCTGTTTGCGCCGTTTGATCCGAAATTTAATTTTTTATTTAGATTTAATATAAAATAATTTTTTTTAATTATTTTTATTTTTTGAAATAAAATTTGGATCAAACACGAATAGTCTCACAAATGAGCATTATATGTTAATAAATGTTTCGCTTTAGTGAAAGCTTGAAATATTTATTTTTAAGATAATTGGCTAATATCTGATCTCGTATTTAGACGTTTGTTAACAATTCACTAATTTTAATTTTTTTTTATATATATATAATTTTTCTCGTAGATGCCTCCCGTTAGTAAGTTGTGGACTGAGGAAGAGGGTTTAATGACAATAAGAGCTTGGGTTTCACCTAATGATCTAATTGAGATTAATAATAGTCTGTCTTATGAAGAACTTATGGAGAAAATGGAGAATTATAAGATAGACCCTGATCGTCCTTTATGCATGAACATAGAAGATTTATATGGGGCTTTTAACTGCTTAATGTCCGCAAATATACCTATGGTGTATACGAACTATGGTTATTATCAATGGCTCCTCATTCACTCATTGCCTGATGATGACAATACGCTTGCCTTCAAGGTTCGCATGTTAAATGAGATTGAGGAACCTTCACATTATTATTATATGCTGAGGTGTGATATGGAGTTGATGGAGGAGCGCCGTCTTGTTTCAAAGATGAGGCGAACCTCAGTGCTTAGCATTCACACGAACCTTCGAAGTGGGAGACGAGCTAGTCGCCTTGGAAGAGGGCAGAAGTTATGGTATGAGAAAACCATAAACACAATCATCAAGAGGGAGCAATTATTTCTATTTGGAAATAAACTTAAATATAAGTTAGATGAAAGAGTCACGAGCAATAAAGAATATTTTAAGAACATGTAGAAGATTCTATATTTTTTAGTTTGACCATGTTAGGTTATTTCATTTGTTTGTTGATTAAAATTTTTTTTAATTGGTTCTATTTTGTTGGTTGAACAATATGAAGCTATGACTTAATTAATGAAATTCTACATTAATTGTTGCTCGACTTAACATACTCTTTTATCATATCTCATAAATTGTTTTGTTGAGTAGGAGTTCTAATTAAATTGAACTTGATAGGCTCATAATTAGAACTGAAAATTTTGCGTATTAAAATCGAATTAATAATGAATATAATAAAGGGAATTAGATGATGATTGGAAGCCTCGACAACCTTTTGATTTCATTCCTAATATTAGTTCATTATGTTTTTTGGTTGACGTTTGCGACAAAATTAATTGTTTGTGTGTATTTATTAATTATGCCTTTACCGATTGTATTTTTGAATGTCTCTGTGTTGAATTATAGTTCAAATCGCCTCGTATCTAAAAACATTGTGGCTGAGCTTAACAAGGGTGAGAAACTGAATGGTGACAATTATGATATTTGGCACCGCAAGGTTCAGTACATCCTTCAAGAGCAAGAGACTCTAGAAACTCTTAACAATACCCTAGCCGAGCCTCGAGCAAGGCAATCCTCTCAACACACAGAGGGATCTTGAGGCCTATCGACTTGGAAAAAGAAGAATAGCAATGCTCGCATAACGTTGTTGAGCAGCATGCAAGATGACCTCATGTGCGAATATGAGAAGTATGAGACTGCTCAAGAGATATGGCTCGCTCTAAAAGACCAGTGTTGAGTGTTAGAAAGTGTATATTTATAAAGGAGAAAATCGTCATTTTGTACTTCAAGTTTTACTAACATCTTTAATTTTCTTAATTTAAGTCTCTTATTATTTAATTATGTGTGTTCTGTTTTAATTAAGTATTTTGTGTATTTTACGGGTATTATGGTCATTTCACAATGAACGAGATTTCGAATAGCAAAACGGACGTCACTTTTGAACTCAGGACAAATAAAACCTTAAGAGCAAGATAAAAGGAAAATGGCACTGCTCACACGCATTTTATACTATTCACATGTATTTGCATCGTTTCATGGATATCGCTCACGACACTCGCTCGCATCATTCATCGTTTTCAAACCGTGGTGCAAACCGTGTTCTGTTCAAACCGCGTGGTCAAACCCGTGGTCAAACCGTGTTACTCGTTTCATCGATGACGGGCGCAATCTTGTGCATCCAAACTATTTTTAATCCGATGGCCATGATTCACTCAATGTATCTATAAAAAGGGGCCTCCCCTAATTTGACACCCCCGAATCCATTTTTGAGCTTAGTTTTCTGTAATTCCTTCTCCATCTTGTATTTTCTACGTATTTTAATAAAATTCCCATTTTACCCCTAGTTCAATAATGAGTAGCTAATTTTCTTTCAAGCTTGGATTGAAGGTGAAGTCTCAACATGTGTCATGGGCTTTATTTGGTAAATTTATTTTCTCTTCCCCTCTAATTTCTGTGGAGGTTTTGACTTTTCGTCGACAAATAATAATAATCTTGTCTAGTTACCGCCCTGGTTTTACCGTCACCCTAGTACAAAATTATTATTATTTGGCACGATAAGCCCTTGACACCATATTGATTAGAGCGTGGTTCATGAGGTGTGGATACCCCCCTCATGATTTAATTGGTATTAATAAGGATTATTTAGCCCATGATGCATGTTGATACGGATCCAGATACCCAAGTGCTTTATTTCAATAGTTCCCAATCCAATTTAATTCCGCTATTCCCATTTAAATTCTAGCATCCTTTAAATCAATTTCTCCACAAATACAACCACCCACTTACAAAGTTAATTCTACACACAATTAAAATCCACCTCCTCGTGGGATCGACACTCAACACCATTAATCTATTCTACAATAGATTCGTGCGCCATGAAGTTCAACAAAATTTGCACAACAAGTTTTTGGCGCCGTTGCCGGGGAGGTAAGTATTTTGATTTGTAGAATTAATTTTTTGTAAATAATTTTATTATTATTATTATTACTATTAGTATTATTATTATTATTTTAGTTGTTTCCTTGTAATTTTTTTTTCTTAATTAATTAAAAAAAAAAGAAGTGAATTTACATTTTTAGGTAAGAATTTCTTTTTCTTCTTTAATTTTTTCCTGCAATTTAATTTTTAAGTTATTTTTCTTTGTAATTTTTCATTTATCTTGTTAATTTATTTTATTTTATTTATTTTTTTTTCATGTGCTTTATGTCATAGAAAAGGTTGTAATAAATAATAAGGTTAGTATTGTAATTTCTCCTTTTTCTTTATTTTTATTTGTTTTGTTCTCAATTTATTTTCTTTATTTGCATGCATGGTCGTAGGTCATTATCACCTAATCTTGAACCTATAGACCTTGAATTAGAAAGAACACTTCGCACACATAAACACATCGCACTTAAAGAAAAAATTGAAATGGATTTGCAACAACCAGAACCACAGGAGAGGCCATTCAAGGACTACTTCAAATTCCTTAGCTAATTTGAGCACATCATGCATTAGATACCCAAATGTAGTGCTAGAGTTTTGAATTAAAACCTAGTGTGCTAAATTGTCTCCCAACATTCTATGGCCTAGAAAATGAGGACCCATATAATCATCTGAATGATTTTCATACAATTTGTCAAACCTTTAAATATGAGAATTTTTCTAAGATGATGTTAAACTTAGACTATTCCCATTTTCTTTAAAGGATGAGCCTGCTCATGGTTCAATACATTACCTCGCTAATAGCATTACAACATGGGAACAAATGGTAACGAAATTTTTAAATAAATATTTCCCAAAGGCATAAAACCAATGCTATTCGCAGGAAATTTCGAATTCACCCAGAGAAGACGAGCAGCTTTTCAAGCGTGGGAGCGATTCAACGGGCTACTTTTGAAGTGTCCACATCATGGGTACGAGAAATGGCACCAATGCCAATACTTCTTGGAAAGATTATTGCCAAATGTGCAAGAATGGCTAATGGCAACAAGTGGAGGAGAGCTAATGTCAAAAAGTGCATCGAGATTTGGGATTTCTTCCAAATGACAAGCGATAATTCCCAACAATGAGTCGATCACTCAGAATACTAGAAGAATTAAAGGAGTAAATGAGGTTCACATTGGCGAGTCAAGTTCGGGAATTAAAGAAGTCAAAGAGATAATCAAGGTCTTTCTCGACAAATAGCATCGTTGACGATCGCCAAATCAACAGAGCCACATGACCATGACTCGTATTCGATCAAGCCAATGCCATCGGTGTCATGAGGAAGCCATCAAATTACAACCCATACTCCAACACATATAACCCTGATGGGGAGACCACCCCAATTTTTCATGGTCTCAAGGATTCCAACAGGATGGACCAAAGCCTCCACCCACCAATGCAACCAATTCCTCAAGTTCCTCAAGCCTCTCACCACCATTTAGACCATACAATCGTAACCAAAACTACTCTCAACCTGCATAACGGGAGGATTCATTCCAGAATTCAAGAATGTTACTCAATCTACAATCGAGCAACAAAACCGCACCATTGATGGACTACTAATGAAATGAGAGCAGTTTCAACTCACAAGCCCAATCGCCAAGCCTCGAGAAGATGGTGGGACAACTTGCTTCTTCAGCCTTCAAACTTTGGCAATGACCGCTGAGAAAGGAAAATTTCCAAGTCAACCAAAGGCCTAATCCTAAAGGAGTGCATGAAGCAAGTACCACCACCACAACAACATGGAGAGGTCAAAGTCACATGACCTTGCGAAAAGGAAAAGAAGTCGACAACAAAGTGAGATGCCAAAGACAAAATCAACTCAAATTGTACCAGAATGTCAAGACTCACCACCGAGGAGAAAGAAGAAACCAACCCACGAGAATACGTTCCTAAAGCTCCATTTCCTCAAGGTTAGCTAAAGGAAAGAAGGGAAAATCCACAGTGAGATTCTCAAGTCTTCAAACAAAAAGTGTTAACATCCCTTTACTTGATGCAATAAAACAAGTTCCATCTTATGCCAAGTTTCTTAAAGACCTTTGCACTAAAAAGAGAAACATTCATGTTCGTAAAAGGCATTTTTAACAAAATGTTAGTTCTATACTCCAACACAAAATTCCTCTAAAATGTAAAGACCTGTGCTCCCCACTATCTCATGTAGTATAGGAACCACACAATTGAGAATGCTTTGTTGGATTTAGAGCTAGTGTTAATCTTTTGCCTTACTCAAGATTTGTGAAACTTGATCGGGAGAATTACACCCAACTCCAAAGGTGTTACACTTGCGATCGGTCCACGAAAATACCTCGTGGTATTGTGGTGGATGTGCTTATCCAGGTAGACAAGTTTTATTTTCCTGTTGATTTCATTGTAATTGACACTCAACCAATACAGGATTCAAGGAAGCACATCCCCATTATCTTAGGCAGACCATTCTTGGCAACTGCCGATGCTCACATTCAATGCAGGACTGGAAATATTCAGTTGTCCTTTGGCAATATGACCATGGAGCTCAACATCTTCAACATTGCCAAACAACCTCACAATGCAGATGATGAAATTGTTGATGTTGATTTAATTGAAGCATTAGTTGATGATACTTTTATTTCAAACCTTAGTGATGACTCTTTACAAACATGTTTAACTCACTTTGGTTTGGATTTTGATGTTGACAGATCAGTCGATGAGGTCAACGCTTTACTTGACTCAGCACCATCCATGGACGCTAATAAATGGAAGTCAAGAGTTGAACAACTAGCACCATCAGAGAAGAAAATCATTCCATCATCAGAATCACCACCGAAACTCGAGCTCAAACCATTACCCAACACTTTGGAATATGCGTTCTTGGGAGAAGAAAGCACTCTACCTAATCATCTCATCATCCCTAAATGACGAACAAAAAGGTAAGTTGTTGGATGTTTTAAAAGAGCACAAAGGAGCATTGTGATGGACCATAGCAGATAAAAAGGTATAAACCCAAAGAGATCGCATGCATTACATTCACCTTGATGAAAATGCTAAATCTACTAGGAAATGCAACGCTTCTGCTAAATCCTAATACGAAAGAAGTTGTTAGAACTAAGTCCTTAAACTATTAGACGCAGTATCATTTACCCCATTTCGATAGTTCATGGGTCACCCCCAGCAAGTGGTCCCCAAAAAGTCGAGTCACAAGAGTTACCAATGCCGATAATGAATTGATACCCACTGAGTGACTACAGATGGCGTGTATGCATTGATTATAGAAAATTAAATTCTCCACACGTAAAGACCATTTTCCTTTACCATTTATCGATCAAATGCTTGATAGATTAAAGAAGCCACGAATTTTATTGCTTTCTAGATGGCTATTCAGATATAATCGATTCCCATAAAGACCAAAAGATCAAGAGAAAACCACTTTCACTTGCCCTTTTCGCACTTTTGCATATGAGAATGCCATTTGATTATGTAATGCACCGCTACATTTCAACGTTGTATGTTAAGCATTTTTTCCGATATGGTTGAACGATTTCTCGAGGTCTTTATGGATGATTTTTCTATTTTTGGAGATTCATTTGATCAATGTTTACATCATCTAACAAAGTTTTGCAGAGATGATGTATGAGAAGAATTTGGTCTTAAATCGGGAGAAATGCCATTTCATGGTAAAACAAGGTATAGTTCTCGGTCACATCATTTCATGCAAAGGTATTGAGGTTGACAAAGCCAAGGTGGATCTCATTTCTAATCTTCCTCCACCTAAAACAATGAGAAGTAAGATCTTTCCTCGGGCATGCTGGTTTTTATAGACGTTTCATTAAAGATTTTAGCAAAATTTCTAGACCCTTTTATGCAATTTACTTGCTAAAGATGTACATTTTGTCTTTGATGATTCATGTCGTTGTAGCGCTTGAAAAACTAAAGCATTTGTTGACAACATCACCCATCATTCACCCACCAAACCTGAGCTTACCATTCGAACTTATGTGATGCATCCGACATGCAAAGAGAGCAAGATAGACAAAGAGTTGATCGAATTCCTCATGTTATTTACTATGCTAGTATGACATTAAACGATGCACATGAACTATTCAACTACCAAAAGAAATGCTAGCAAGAGTGTTTGCATTAGAAAAATTTCGATCTTATCTCATTGGTTGTAAAATAATTGTATTCACAGATCACGCCGCTCTTAAATTTCTCCTCACAAAGAAAGATGCAAAAGCTAGACTAATTCGCTGGGTGTTACTTTTGCAGAGTTTGACTTGGAATTCAAAGATAAGAAAGGTTCTCAAAATGTCAGGGCTCGACCATCTCTCTCGCTCCACTTTGACATCAACACGTAACCCTTAACTATTGAATGAGTCATTTCCGATGAACAATTAATGAGTGTGGAAGTATTACCTTGGTATGCTGATATCGTTAATTATCTTGTTACAGTAAACTTCCGCAGCATTGACCAAGCAGACAAGGCTAAATTCTTTTCATGAAATAAAGAATTTTTTCTCGGGATGACCCCTATCCGCTGCTTAAGTATTGTGCAGATCAAATTATTCGACGATGTGTCCTGTAGAAATGAAGTTCATAACATCCTTTCGCTCGCCATGAACAAGCTTGTGAGGCCATTTCAAATACTAAGAAAACAGGGACTAAAGTTCTACAATGTGGTTTCTATTGGCCAACTATATTTCGAGATGCTTACACCTTTTGTTCTTCATGTGATAGGTGTCAACGAACGGGAGCATTACACGAAGGAACATGATGCCACTAAATCCAATTTTAGTGGTTGAGATTTTTGATGTATGGGTATCGACTTCACGGGACCCTTTCCCCATCTTTGGCCATCAATACATATTGGTCATTGTCATGACTACGTTTCAAACGGGTAGAGGCAATTCCATGCGTAACCAATGATCATAAAGTGGTGATAGGGTTTTTAAGAGCAACATTGTTTCACGCTTTGATTCCTCGAACGATAATCGCGATGGTGGTACCCACTTTTGCAACGAATCATTCAAAGCACTTTTGACAAAGTACTCCATCACTCATAAAGTGGCGACCCCGTATCATCCGCAAACCAGCTGTTGAGATCTCCAATCGAGAAATAAAGCACATCTTAGAAAAGACCGTGAGGCCGCATGAAAAGATTGGTCATTAAGACTTGATGATGCATTACATGGGCATATAGAACGGCGCTCAAAACCCCAATCGGGATGTCACCCTACAAAGCAGTGTATGGAAAAGCTTGCCACCTACCCGAACTCGAGCATCGTGCGATCGGGCCATCAAGAAATTCAATTTTGACATGCAGCAAGTCGGCTCGCTCGAAAGACGACATAAATGGCGAACTTGAAGAAATTCGTAATGATGCATACGAAAATGCCAAGGTTTACAAGCAACGAATGAAAGTCTTTCATGATAAGTTAGACATGAAAAATCTTTCACCCAGTCGAAAGTACTTTTATTCAATTCTCGCTTGCATTTATTCCCGTGTAAGCTACGCCTCGATGGTCCGCCCCTTCATTGTTCATACTGCTTTTTCCACACGGGCAATTGAAATTAAGGACCCAAAAATGGTGTCACGTTTAAAGTTAATGGTCAAAGATTAAAGCCATATCTAGAGTACCAACCACATGGAGAGGACACCAAATAAATTTAAGTGACCCACCAGATTTGAATTAAGATTTTTCTTTTCTGATTTATTTATTTATTTATTTATTTATTTTCTTTGCTAATTGAAATCATTTGTGCATAAGTGTGTTTGTTTAACCATTAAGTTTTCTTTTATCACTTTTAATCATGAGACAGCTTCCTCTCAACATCCTTAAGACTTCAACGTGTCCAATCTCATCTTAGAGGCCGATACGATTTTGTAAAACACATCGTATTTGGAAGCTACAACCACCGGAGTTAATATCCCACGCTGAGGATTTAGAAAGCCAACTCGTAGACATTGAGAAGCAGTGTCTACAACATCCAAATGGAGCTTGATGTAAATTCCATAAGAGGACGATTGTGATTTTCTTTGTGTTTTTTTGTTTGTTACTCTGTTTGTGTGTTTTAGTTTGTGTGTTTTAGTTTGTCACCCCTGGCCAAGTGGCGGATAACTGATTCGTGACAATCAAGCTCTGCTACTCCAGCTTCCCATAATTACCGATCTTCCGAGGCGAAGGTATGGATAAAACGAGATCTTAGCAAAGCTTCATAGTCGATTCCCTTCACTTCCTCGAATGCCCTCCTCACAATCTATAAAGCTCGATCCGAACGCATGCGATTGCTCATGAGGAATAACATACCCGCTGATATTCGCCGGTTAATCGAGGCTAAAGTACGCTAAGGTGAGTTGCCTCCTAAATTTATTGCATACATGCCTGGTGGTAAAGGAAATTATGCAAGAAAGCAAGAGCTCGAAAGATTTCTTGCTTTTGTCATCATAGTGTGCCGAATGATATGCAATAAAAACGATGTTCTTTAGAATGGTGTCCGATAACAGAAGATAAGATTCAATTCATTAGGGATGGCTTGAATAAGAGTCATTGGATGATATCATTTTGTCTCTCAAACGCATCCCAAAATGGATATGTGCAAGAGCGATTCTCCGCTTATGGCCATCATTCCGTAAAGAGCATGCACGATACGCCTCCTGAATCACTATAAACGACTTGCTTGCCGCTTTATAAGAAAACTGATGGGAAGCCTATCCTCGACCCATGAGGGCGTTGAAGCCGCTTTCGACGTAAACCGAGGAAGATGTGAGCCACAGTCGCAACTACCTGTAAATATCCTTTTACTTTACTGTTGTTTTATTTTACTGTTGTTTTACCATTTGCATTATTGTCTTTAATAATTTTATATTTGTCATTACTTGCTTTTCCTTTTTATCTGCTTTCCTTTTTGACTCTCAAGCCATGTGCATTACACGATTAATTGACATAGACATGACACCTCATTCACAAACACCCATTGCCGCCAAGATCCTTAAATATGATTCTTTTCATTTGCACTCACAAATTATTTTTGAGAAGTATCATAATGGCAGCTACTCCCAATAAACAATTCAAGAACATTTGTGTGCTTTTCCTGATTTAACTATGGCAAATATAAAGAGTTCTTTGAGGCAGCCATTGATCTTGGTCGATGCATAGCAGAGAAAATTACACTTAGTATACGGTGAGGTGACCGAGGGTTATCAAAATTGGTCTCGAAACTGCTTTTGTCGAGGGAAGTCAAGTGTTAGGCATCATACCACAAACCCTAAAACCTTTAGGGTCGCTTGTCTAACTCACCGACCGAGAAGAAGAGTTAGTTGTCTCGTATGCAAGAAAGAATAACCGAAATGCTTAATCATGCCGATGCTTTTATTTTCTTACCAGAGATCTTGCAACTCTGTGAGGCACTTATCACTTTAGCATCTTGGGCCCATCTCGCACATTCATCGAAACCCATCGGTTTGTTAAATGTCAATAATTTTTATGATGGCTTTATCGCATTTCTTAACCATGCAATAAAAACTACTTCATTCCCTCTACGGTGAAAAAGCTTTTTATTTGTGCTCACACCGCTAATGAGCTACTTGATCTCATGTTTATCGACTGCAGAGCCAGATCCCAGGACCTTGGTGTTGGAGTGTACAAATAACGATGGTAACAATAGCAGCAGTAAGAAGTACAAATTAGATTTAAATCTCCGTCTGTAAATATTTTCTTCTGTGTTACACCACCCAGGTGATGTCTTCTAAACTCTACTTCTTTCCTTTAAAACATTGAGGACAATGTTTAGTTCTGGTTGGGGGGAGGGGATAGTTGACAATTGTGGAATGTTGGTTAAGTTTTTACTAATTTTTTGTTGTAGAAACTAACTGTTGCTAACTGTTTGTGTTGAAGATGGCTGAATATGGAGTGTATTTACTCTAGAAACGCATCTTCTTAGTAAAAAAAAAAAAAAAGGAAAAAAATAATGAAAAAAAAAAAATTCTTATTTTTCGTGTGATCTTTCTAACTTTTTGACTTCTCCTTTATAAATATGCATTTTCAAATTTTGAGTCGAAGATGGCTGAATATAGAGTGTAGTGCCTCTAGAAACGCATCTTCTTAGTTAAAAAAAAAAATCATTTTTCTATCATTTTAAGTGTAACATTTTCAATTAGTTTTTCTGCATCATTTTCACATTTCTGCATGCATAATTCCCTTTCATGTTTAGAATAGGTTGGGGGGTAGAATGTTGTTTAAAAAAAAAAAATAGTGTGATTTTGTTTTTATTTTTTGGATGACATGATGATTTTCGAATTTTAGTATTTGTATTATCTTTGGTTTTGAGTGATGTTACACTATGTTTGCTACTCTACATGTTGATGTCGGAGATAAATATGAGTTGCTTGAAAGAATTGACATGTCATAATGAATACCAAGTGAGCTTTTGAGCGTATTATTTTTCTTGGAGAATAACCCTTTTTGCCCATTCTTCATACAGCTTAGTAATATTATTATTTTATACATGATCTTTAGATTTCCTTGAGTCAACCCTTTAAAAAAAAAAAAAAAAAAAAAAAAAAATACGTTGCTACATCTAAAGGTCCATTTAACTAGTAGTAGATATGGAGGAGTATCTAGAGCCCTAAAAGATGATGGAAAGGCCGTCTTTGACCCGTTTGAGCCTTTCTAGCCTTCCCCTTATGTGAAATATCCATAGTTAGCCCTTTTGAGCCTTTTTATTAAAAAAAAAAAAAAACTTTTTTTTTTTGTCAACTTATTGTCTTTATCCACTCCAATTTGGAGTATTACCCAATATCTTACAAGTTCCATCACCTATTCATGTTTGAGAAAAATATAAATAATTGTTTTGTTTAGTAAAGTTGTGCAATACCGAAAAAAAAAAAAAAGAAAGGAAAAAAAAAAGAGAAAAAGAAAAAAAAATTTCTCTAAAAAAAAAAAAAAAAGAAGAAAAAAAAAAGAGAGATATATATATAATACAATAATAAATAAGTAAAATGCACTTACTTTTTAGTTTCCAAAAGATATTATTTTTCTCAAACATATATTTTGTTTCCTCTATTTTCCTTTCTTTGTTAGCCATGTCCCTAGCCTACGTTACATCCTAATAAAAGTCCTTCTTGATTTTAGGGAACTATAGTCTGAAGTAGAAGCTAGTTATATGGGCCAAAAGATGTAGTAATGCATAATTAAAAAAAAAAGAGAAGAAAAAAAAATAATAAGTAAATAAATTGGGTTGACTAGCATTTTGTTTGACTTGAGATCGTGTTATTTCTAAGTTGTGGGCATATTCTTTTCATCTTGGTGAGAGTGTGTGATATTATTTCTTTACTATCTTCACTCTATTTATCATTCATCAAGTGACAATTTTTATTGGGTTTAATTTCTTTGTGAGAGTGTCACTATTACCGGTGAGATTTTGGGGTTTGACATGTCATTTTTGAAAGTAGCTGTATTTACTTGGTTGATTCATGTGGATGGTTGATGTGGGTGTGATGTTTCTTTAGACTGAGATAATGCTTATACTTTTATTTGATTGCTATCATTAGTCTGATTGAATAAACAAGTTTGTTTAAAAAAAAAAAAAAAAAAATTTGGGTTTGAATTTTATTTTCGCTTTATTTGCTAGGGACTAGCAATAAGCTGGTTGGGGGGTGTGTTGAGTGTTAGAAAGTGTATATTTATAAAGGAGAAAATCGTCATTTTGTACTTCAAGTTTTACTAACATCTTTAATTTTCTTAATTTAAGTCTCTTATTATTTAATTATGTGTGTTTGTTTTAATTAAGTATTTTGTGTATTTTAGGGGTATTATGGTCATTTCACAATGAACGAGATTTCGATAGCAAAACGGACGTCACTTTTGAACTCGTGACAATCGAAAACCTTAAGAGGAAAGATAAAAGGAAAATGGCACTGCTCACACGCATTTTACTATTCACATGTATTTCGCATCGTTTCATGGATATCGCTTCACGACAATCGCTCGCATCACAAGCTATCGTTCAAACCGTGCAAACCGTGTTACTGTTCAAACCCTGTGGTCAAACCCGTGGTCAAACCGCATTCTTGTTCACCGATGACGTGGCGCACCTTGTGCATCCAAACTATTTTTAATCCGATGGCCATGATTCACTCAATGTATCTATAAAAAGGGGGCCCCCCCCCTAATTTGACACCCCTGAATCCATTTTTGAGCTTAGTTTTCTGTAATTCCTTCTCCATCTTGTATTTTCTACGTATTTTAATAAAATTCCCATTTTACCCTAGTTCAATAATGAGTAGCTAATTTTCTTTCAAGCTTGGGTTGAAGGTGAAGTCTCAACATGTGTCATGGGCTTTATTTGGTAAATTTATTTTCTCTTCCCCTCTAATTTCTGTGGAGGTTTTGACTTTTCGTCGACAAATAATAATAATCTTGTCTAGTTATCACTGGTTTTACCTAAGACCCTAGTACAAAATTATTATTATTTGGCACGATAAGCCCTTGACACCATATTGATTAGAGCGTGGTTCATGAGGTGTGGATTCCCCCCTCATGATTTAATTGGTATTAATAAGGATTATTTAGCCCATGATGCATGTTGATACGGATCCAGATACCCAAGTGCTTTATTTCAATAGTTCCCAATCCAATTTAATTCCGCTATTCCCATTTAAATTCTAGCATCCTTTAAATCAATTTCTCCACAAATACAACCACCCACTTACAAAGTTAATTCTACACACAATTAAAATCCACCTCCTCGTGGGATCGACACTCAACACCATTAATCTATTCTACAATAGATTCGTGCGCTTGCGAGTTCAACAAAATTTGCACAACACCAGGTTTGGTGGTACTTCACCACTAAACTCGGAGGCTTACAATCAAATTTCACTCTTATCGGAAGTGCCCGAACCATACTATGAGGCAGATTCGAGGAGATGTCGAACATGGTTCGTGAGCTTAAGTGTCTTTGGACATGTTTTGACCGACGAACAACAAGTTCAAGCGGTGATAAGATCTCTACCCGATACACAGGGAACACATGAAGGTGAATATGACTCATAATGAGAATATTAGAACTTTTAAAGATATTGAGCATCACCTAGAGCTTTGGAAGTAGAGCGCCCGGAGGCAGCTAAGTTTTACGATAAGAATCGTCTATTGTGACAAATCCAAGTCAGTACTATATCATTCTGTAAAGACGCCAAATATCACAGCAAGTCGAAACATATTGAGACTAAATACAATTTTATAAGAGACATTTTGGCAAAAGAAGGAAGTAGCCTTACAATATATATCTACGCATAACATGATAGCCGATCCACTTACAAAAGTCAAATTGAGGATGTATTCGCCTCTCATGCTAGATTGTTGGGGCTACGTAGATTGTAATCTTACATTGGATAGATATTTTATTTATTAAACATTTTTATTACATGAATTATTTTGAAATGCAATGATGTTTTAAGTTCTCTTATTTTAATTTAGTTGGAGAAAGGCATAATTACACACATGAGAGTATGTTGTCAAGTCAATGATCGGCTTTCTTACACGAGCGGTCACCTCAGTTGTTCTGGGAGCAAGCTGAGATGAGACAAGTAGAATAATGAGACAATGTGTTTTGTCTAAGAGCCAAAGAATAAAGAAATATTCTACATATTTTGTCGCCTTGACTAGAGTCAAGATGAGGTCGTATACGATATTTTCTCGTTGACCGATTATGATGTACCCCACCATCATAGAGACTTGATTGAAGCCAGATGTGAGATTTTATTTTGACGCAAAAAGAAAGCGTTCATTTTAACATGTGCGAATATGAGAAGTATGAAACCTTTCAAGAGATATGGCTCGCTCTAAAAGACAAGTTTGGTGGTACTTCACCACTAAACTCGTGAGGCTTACAATCAAATTCGACTCTTATCGGAGCGCCCGAACCATACTATGAGGCAAAGATTCGAGGGAGATGTCGAACATGGTTCGTGAGCTTAAGTCTGCTGGACATGTTTTGACTGATGAACAACAAGTTCAAGCAGTGATAAGATCTCTACCCGATACCTGGGAACACATGAAGGTGAATATGACTCATAATGAGAATATTAGAACTTTTAAAGATATTGAGCATCACCTAGAGTTTGGAAGTAGGCGCACTGGAGGCAGCTAAGTTTTTATGGCGGAGTCAAGCTCGCGCAAAGCTTCGGGCTTCAAGCGCAAGAGGGGCCATAAATTTAACCAGAAGGGTAAGGGATCTGATCCTAATCAGAAGAAGCCAAATGATAAAAAGCGCCCAAGGGTAAGCGTCTTTGGCAAGAAAAGGGACAAATCCAAGGTAAGATGCTACAATTGTAGCAAATCGGTCACTTCGCTCGTGAGTGCACTTTGAGAAAAAGGTGAGACCCTATTGCTCTTTATTAAATTATGCTTTAGTTACGAGTTAACTCACTCTTAATCGAATCTCGTCCCGTGTGGATCAGAGACTCGGAGCAACAAACCATATAGCTCGTGATCGAGATGCATTTGTGGAGTATCGTTGAATCGATCGGGGAGTATATGGATATACGTAGGCAACAAATCTAGAGTTGAGGCAAAAGGAATAGGCACATGCAAATTGACTTTGCGTGGTGGACGTATTCTTTTGTTACACGATGTCCTATATGCACCGGAGATTCGACGAAACTTGATTTCTGTCCCTGTTCTTCTTGAATTAGGATATAATTTAACTTTTCAAGGTGTTTGTTTAGAGATTTCTTTAAATTCAGTCCTTATTGGAACTGGGCATTTAATTAATGGTTTTATTGTATTAGATACAATACTTGATGGTTCAAGTTATGATAATAGTTGTTTTTCTTATGTTACTTCTTCTAGTAATAATGAAATAGATGCCATCACATGGCATGCTAGACTAGGTCATATAGGGCAAGAAAGAATGTATAGACTTGCAAGAAAGGGCTTATTGGGCCCACTCACCAAGATTGAGTTGCCTATATATGAAAATTGTCTAGCTGGGAAAACAACTAGAAAACCATTTAGTAAAGGAGTTAGAGCGAAAAATCATTGCAATTAATCCACTCGACATCTCAAAGTGGACCAATGAATGTAAAGGCTAAGCACGAGCTTCATATTTTATTACATTCATTGATGATTATTCACGTTTCGGTCACGTCTACTTGATTTCTCATAAATCAGAAGCATTGGATTGCTTTAGATTATATTTGAACATGGTAGAGAATCAACTAGACAACAATGTTAAAGCTCTAAGAACAGGCATCGGGACGTGAATACCTTTCGAGCAGTTCAAGGAACTCAGAATGAGAAAGGAATAAAAAGACAATTGACTATTCCTGGAACTCCGTAACAAAATGGTGTAGCGGAAAGAAGGAATAGAACTTTATTGGAAATGGTTAGGTCAATGATGGCGCAAGCAAACCTTCCAATATCCTATTGGGGAGATGCATTGTTAACTGCAGCCTATGTACTTAATCGAGTTCCTTCAAAATCAGTCGGTTCCACCACCCCATACGAGCTATGGACGGGTAGAAAACCTGACCTATCTCATTTTTACGGCCATAGGGTCAGCAGTTTATATTCACAACCCTACTCATAAGTTTGGAAAATTAGGAGCTAGGGTAAAAAGTGTATCTTTATTAGATACTCAGAACACTCTAAAGGATATGTGTTCATTGGTGAACAAGTAAATGAAACTGTATCTGAACTGGAATCACGAGATGTTAGTTTTCTAGAAAATGAATTTCCTAGTATTAGAGAAGTAGATAAGGATTTTCAATTCTATGAATTAGAAGATCCAAATAAGAATATCACTTCTAACGATGGTGTTGGTGTTAATACGGATCTTTTGGGAATTGCCACTTTCAGTGGGAGTATAACACTGCATACTTCAATTCCAACTGGGGAATTAATTCGAAAGAGTAATCGTAGGCCAATTCCTCGTCGTCGCTTTGAGATTGAGGGAGAAGCTTTTATGATTGCTTCACACGATGGTGATGAACCAAATACTTATAACGAGGCTCTCACATCGTCTTCTAAGGATTTGTGGATGAAAGCAATGGAGGAAGAGATGGAGTCTACGAAAATCAATCAGGTTTGGGACTTAGTTGATATTCCGCCTAAACGTAGAGCTATCAGAAACAAATGGGTTCTCCGGATAAAGCGTAAGGTGGATGGGACAATCGAAAGATATAAAGCAAGATTAGTCGCTAAAGGTTATACCCAACAGGAGGGTGTAGACTATGAAGAGACCTTTTCTCCTGTAGTAAGGTTTGCTTCTATACGATTAATCTTGGCTATCGTTGCACATCTAGACCTTGAATTACATCAAATGGATGTAAAAACTGCATTTCTCAATGGAGAACTAGAGGAAGAAATTTATATGGAACAACCACAAGGTTTTATTGTTAAAGGCCAAGAGCGCAAAGTTTGTAAGCTTAATAGATCAATCTATGGCCTTAAACAATCCTCTAGACAATGGAACCTTAAATTCCATCAAGCCGTAGTTTCTTATAGTTTTAGGATGGTTGAGGAAGACCATTGTGTGTATGTTAAGAAATCTAAAAACGATTTTGCGATATTGTCTTTGTATGTGGACGATATACTGTTAGCTGCCAATGGTAAAGAGTTTGTCAAAACTATTAAAGATTGACTATATTCAAATTTTGACATGAAAGATATGGGCGAAACAGCTTATATCTTAGGAGTCAAAATTTTCAGGGATCGTTCAAGGAAACTTCTAGCTCTGTCACAAGAACCTTACATTAAGAAGATCCTTGAAAGATTTCATATGGCTGATTGTAAGCCAATGGATACCCCAATAGCCAAAGAACAATCTCTTAGTCTCAATATGTGTCTAAAGACTCCTCAAAAAAGGAAAGAATGGCTAAATTTCCTTATGCAAATGCCATTGGAAGTCTCATGTATGCCATGATGTGTACTAGGCACGATATCGGTTATCTTTGTAGGGATGGTGAGTAGATACTACCAAATCACGGATGAAGCATTGGAGTGCAATCAAGAGAATTTTGGCATATCTCAAAGGTACTGCAGATTATTCTTTATGCTATCAAGGAGGTGGTTTGCGAATTGTTGGATATTCAGATGCCGACTGGGGTGGTGATCTGGATGAGCGCAAATCGACCTCAGGATATGCATTCTTGCTAAACAGAGGAGCAATTACATGGAGTAACAAGAAACAAACATGCACAGCTTTATCGACGATGGAAGCTGAATGTATTGCATGTTTTGCAGCTGGTCAAGAAGTCATGTGGCTTAAAAGATTTGTGGAGGACTTAGAGATTAATATTAGCGCTACAAGTCCAGTAACTGTCTATTGTGACAGTCAAGCTGCTATATCATTCTCTAAAGACGCCAAATATCACAGCAAGTCGAAACATATTGAGACTAAATACAATTTTATAAGAGACATTTTGGCAAAGAAGGAAGTAGTCTTACAATATATATCTACGCATAGCATGATAGCTGATCCACTCACAAAAGCTATAACGAGGGATGTATTCGCCTCTCATGCTAGATCGTTGGGGCTATGTAGATTGTAATCTTACATTGTATATATATTTTATTTATTAAACATTTTTATTACATGAATTATTTTGAAATGCAATGATGTTTTAAGTTCTCTTATTTTAATTTAGTTGGAGAAAGGCATAATTACACACATGAGAGTATGTCGTCAAGTCAATGATCGGCTTTCTTACACGAGCGGTCACCTCAGTTGCTCTGGGAGCAAGCTGAGATGAGACAAGTAGAATAATGAGACAATGTGTTTTGTCTAAGAGCCAAAGAATAAAGAAATATTCTACATATTTTGTCGCCTTGACTAGAGTCAAGATGAGGTCGTATACGATATTTTCTCGTTGACCGACTATGATGTACCCCACCATCATAGAGACTTGATTGAAGCCAGATGTGAGATTTTATTTTGACGCAAAAAGAAAGCGTTCATTTTAAGAACTCAGGTCAGGTGCTGTAGTAGAGCGACTGGACTAAGATCTGTACAGTGAATTGTATTAATGAGACATACGCCCTAAATTGGAAAACTCACTGTAACGCGTGCATCATACCGCACGTGCTTGTTGACCAAAATGGAAAATGAGAGAATCTCCCTTCTTCCTCATTGTGTATGTTCCATATGACTTTCTATAAGTCGATTGTGGTATCCCTATAACTATCAACTATGTTTCTGAGATTTCAGACTGGTGTCTCCTACTTTAGCATGTTATCTACGACCTTGACCTGATTCGGTCTATGAAACATGACTAGGAAAGCAACTATTCTGGATTGATAAACATGAGTGTGATGGGAAGATTTAATTTAATTTTTTTCTTTTATGTAATTCATCAAAGTCGACCAATTGCTTAATATCTTTGTGATATTACAATTGTGAATACATAAAGAGATTGCGTAATTCTGGAATACTGAGGGGATTTAGTATACTTGAGTATTAAAGTAAATTAAATCTGGGATACAATGAACATATGTTAAGTTCTTTTTGCACATGATTGCAATTAAGACATCTCTTGTCTGAATTAGCAATTGAGATACGTTTTTGGCTCCCCGGATGGGTTTTTGGATATGTTCATGGTCACACGGTATATTTGCCTGTATGATTGGAGATATGTGATTGTTCATTATTTCTTTGTTCACTGTTCTACTGTTTCGATGTCGTCCCATCATGTGCGAGTGGGAGATGTTGGACGGGTGGGCGCCCAAGATGGGCCGACCCGACCCGACCCACACATGGTAACCACTTGGTGGTTACCATGCACGTTTGGGAGAGGGAAGTTGAACACAAATCAACTTCCCAACTGCTCCCAACCGTTGCTTATGTCCATCAAATCTGCTGCTGTAAAGAATGAAGAAAATTTAATTCATTCAAGAGAGAAAGTAGTGCGTGTGTGTGGAAAAAACGAAAACGAAAAACAAAAAAGGAAAAACAACAAGACCATTGAACAATCCGAACTAGGCAAATATCTGTGACTTGAGGAAGATTTCCGTTAAGTGATTTCTTTCCGACTGCGTAACGTGATCCACACTTGTTATTCCGCTGCATAATTCGAAAAGGTAAGGCTTATTAAACCTTATATGAATTTTCCTTCACTCATGATACCAACAACACCCTTGTCCTCCTCTACGATAAACCTCCTCCACCCGTCCACTCCTCCTTTGATGCTGCAGGTCAGACCAGCCGCTTTCTCCATAGTATTTGTCCTCTCCAGACCTGGGACCTTTCTATGTTTTACTGCTGTTTCATTTTATTAGATATTATTTGTTCACGAGGCATGGAGCAAGTCATTGTAGTGTTGATTGATGAGTAAGATGCAGTCAATATATAATTATTCATGCTGTTATGTTTTGTCCGTGTTCTCGTTTTATGTCATTATTAATTTTTGATTATGTGTGCTTTTAATTCAGTAATTCGTTTAATTTTAGACATTATGTGATGGGGACTGTTGTAATTACTGTCTGCTTTGAGTTATTTTGTATGTAATGAAGTGTGTATATTTCAATTGTTATGAATAAGGTTACCTCATGTACAAGTTTATTTGTGGTGAGAACAAGCATTGCATCTTTTATGTCATTACACTTGTTGGTTTAATAGAAGAGTCATGAACTTGAGAAGGCTAGAAATCTCAATGCTATGCTGCAAGTTAAGACTTATTGAATGTGAAATATTCCACTTGAGATTTGAATCAGTTTCGCATAAAAATTGGAGATAATATTTGTTTATTTGGATTTTTATAAAATGTAAAATATAACCATAGTAAATTAAACATTAAAAAAAAGGGATATCGACGCTTTTCCCACATAATTTTGGAGTTTTACGACTTATCTCATTTGATTTTTCGTAATACTTTGTTATCGCATTCATGAAAAAAATTTCATTAACAGGGTCGATTATGGTATTATATGGGTATCGTATCCTAAAGCTTGGGCAGCATCAGATGATAAAAAATTAAGTTAATAAAAGTCAACAAAATCTTATCATTTGACAGTATACAAGACCATTAGGGTAACCATAGTTACTACCTCATTGAAATATGTTTCAACAATAAAACAGTCACTTTTTTTTTCATTTATTAAGATTTTTACTTCAAATGGATTATAATTTACCGAAAGTAAATTATTAGGAGAAAATGTCAATCTTCCTTAAAAATATTAAGCATTGCGACAATAGCAACTAGTACTACGTAAATGCTCCGCTTTTGTCTTATCAAATTAGAATTAAATTTTTCTAGTCGAAGTTCTTTTTAGCTTTTATAGATTTCACGCCATATGTATATTATTACCCATAGATTCAAATTTCTTTATTTTAATAAAACTAGTTGTCAATATAATATTCGCTCAAGTAAAAATTTAAATGTAAGTCAGGACGTCTACCCTAAAAGTGGAGAATTTCAAATATTATTAGGCCATCTTAGTTATCAAAAGCGTGTCTCTAGAATACATCATGAGGTCAAGCAATGACCAATCGCCACCTTACATGGAATGCCTCCCTTATATGGAATCTCAAGTTTTCTTAAATATATTTTTTAAAAAAAAAAAACAAGAAGAAGAGATGTGTTGGGCAGTATAATGTGAAGCCAAAAGTATGACTATTTAGAATGGTTTGCTTGCATTTGATCATTTATTAATGAGTGATGATATCTGACAAACTTCAGACAAACTTATAAATTTATCTTATCTGTTGATGTGGCATTAATTTATTGGTTGAATGAAAATATAAAATAATACAAATAAATCACGTGGGCCAAGAGATATTCAATTCAACCAATTTTATCATGCCACATTAGTTTGTACAAAATAAATTTGTACAAGAGTTTGTGACTATATCATTACTCTTTATTAAATATACGGCTTTAGCGCCTAATAGGATAGATAGACGTGTTGCACTTTTAAAAGATACAACGAAAATAATAAAGACCCCTTTACCATCAGCCATCAAGTTCGAGGCATATCGACGCCCAAGATTTAATTGGTGTTTACAACATATGGACGCCCAAGACTTAATATTACAAACTTTAACAACTTCGTTACACCATAAACAAAATTGAATCGACACAAGTGACGAAAAAAAAAACTCAAGAAACACGAAAAAATTAGTGTCACTAGGAAGTAATTAATTTTACACATGTCAAAGTAGCGTGTGTCAATTTTTTTTTTTGCATGATAAAAGAAAATGACTTTTTTTCACAACCGAAAAACTATCCTCTGATGAATTTTCTTAGAACAGACATTTATGTTGTTGGGCAACAAACCCAGATCTGTTAATAAGTTTTCTAATAAGCCATCATTCACATTAAACCACCATTCACGACGCTTAGAAGGTAGGAAAGGGCCTAACAACCAACTGATAATTTTGTCCGCTGGGTCAACAAAGTAAACTCTACAGGCATGAAATAAAAACCGAAGTCAATCACAACTAATCTTTAATTCAGCAATGCACCAGAGCTGTCTTAGCTTTAGTTAGGAGACCGAATACAGAAGTATGATGTAACGACTTAAAAACAGTATTAATTTGAGATTTTAGCCGATACTGGTAAAGTTGTATGCATTAAAAATGTGACGCATGAAAATACGATGTGGTGGTGGTGGTTGGGCAATTCATACAAATTAAATGTTAACTTCTGAAGTCATATAACTCAAAGATATTATTCTATTTTTATTTCTATTTTCATTTTTGGTTTAAGTAATTTCAACGATATTTGATCTGATGATTATTTATTTAAGCAACGAGTTTGAGCATTTCTGATTCATGTAAACGTTTCCATATTCCAAGTTAACAAATAGTGTAATACATGTGCTGAATATTCTTACTGCAGTTAGAAAATTTATTCATTTTCGTACAATTCTTCCCCTTTCAAAATCCTTGGTAATGACTTTGCACCACTTCATCTGGTCATCTGGTTTTGTACCACGGAATTATGTTCAAAGCAGAACCCTTTTTTGTATAAGCGATCTTTGGCATTCCTTTTCGGATGATCATAGACCTACAAGCAGCTAGGATGATCAGCAATTCTGTCGCGAAACACATGAAGCTCATCCATGCAAAAATTGTTCTCCTCCAATTCCAAATTATCTTGCTGAATTGTGGAAGCTTGGATTCAAGTGACAATGATGCTGCATATATTTCAGGTATGCCAGCACCCGCTTGGTATTCTGCCCGCTGTTCTAGGATCACTTTCAAGCATGCTGTAGGCTCAAGTCCTTCTGTGAATTCACTCATTTTTATGTTCAGGATTCGTGACTCAAATTGGAAACCAACAATAAGAGGAGCACTTTTAATGATCGTTTCAACAAATTGAATTGGTTGGCTTTTGAACTTCAGCATGCGGGGTTAACTTGAGCTGCCTGTTACCTTGCCATTTGCGGATAGGAACTCAACTCTCACCTTTAAGAATTAAAAGTATCAGTTTATATATCAGAGAACTGACAAATCCTCCAGGATTGGAAAATTGTTAAAGGGATCATGGTTCATACCTGGAAAACACCAAGGTTTCTGTTGTAATCAGATTCGGGAACTGTCAGTGAAACAGTGAGTTGCAGTTTGTGATGGTAAGGAATAGCGCGAGGACTGGCATCTTTCCCAGCTTCTATATTGTCTTTAACAATTAGGCTTGAAGGGTTTTCCATTCCAGGATGATACATGATTGGGACAAAAGCAACAGGACTAGTTTTCGTATAATCGAAATTCAGGGTTTATGTTGCCTGAATAGGCTTCTCTAACAGGTATCCCATCAAAAAGCCACCAAATAGAAACCCTAATGCTAACACTCCTAGAAGCATGAAACAGACAACAATTGACCAAAAGAAACCCCACCCTAATCTGATAGCTATCATAGTAATAAAATTCCCACAAACACCCAACATTGTCAGAAATTTTCTCACTGGATACCCCCTGACTTGCCTCAGAGTTTGAAATGGAAATAAAAAGAGCATGGTAGAAGAATATGACAACCAAATTGGAAACGTAACGAAATCAAGAAATAAGTTGAACTGAAAACCAACAAATTTCATCATTGACATTGCAAAGAAAGCAAGAAGATTCTGAGGAAATTCAATGATTCCACCAGAAGAAGAATTTACCACTTTTGACACATTCATGTACTCATTATTCCATCGACTTCTGCCAGATTCAAGCACAGTGTTAGTTCCAAATTTATATTTTTCACTATACTGATGAGACTGGAGATTGACATGCAACATTGCCTCCTCATTAAGGCCTTTAGCGAAATAATTGCTTCTCCTGAAGTTCTGATCCTTGAAAACTTTGTCAGCTCCGTTTATGGCAAATTTTACGAGACAAAATTTGAGCACATCACAGAGCCCCTTTGACTTCACATTGTTCCTGCAATTGGTGAAAAATTCATCTTCACCAATGGTAACATGATCGATTTCTGAAATGCTGGCTTCTCCCATGGCAAGAATATGACTTGGGCTAATGGGTGCACTTGGTGAGAACAGCGAAAGAGGCCTGCCTGGGGACTTTAGTAACCGAAATTCAGATGCTTATAGGAGGTAAAATGCTTGATGTTTTCTTGGAATGCTAAATGATTCGAGAAATTTTGTTGGCTAATCATACAGATATGACTTGTAATTGGCTAATCTTTGTTCAGCTTTTCAGGATAAGTTGCAGTACGACACTGATAGACTCCAACTGCTCTACTGATTTTTTAAGAATAAATACAAAGATTTCACTACACAAAAACTCTTTCACACATAACAGAACTCCTACACAACCAAGATATTCAAGAGACCTGAAACTCTCCTACATTCACATAATTATTTTTCACAACGGACTGCCTAAAATACTAATGCAACTGCTTGACAGTTTATTACAAACCACTAATACAACTGCTTAACAGTTTATTACAACCCAAACTCCTATTAACTACCCCTAACTTCAAACTCCTATTAACTACAGGTGGCCTATCAATACCCCCCCGCCCAAGCTTTCACCTTGTCCTCAACTTCAATTTCTCCCGAACCTGAATAATTGAAAATTTTCCCAAGTATTAAATAGTGGCAACCCCATTTAAGTAACTCTTGTTGGACGAGTATTACGAACCCCAAGCAACTCTTCAGTTCAACAATCAACTCCATATCTGCATTTAATTATGGTGGCAGCAAATGAGAGGGATTGGTCACACCATGGGCGTGTCATAATTGAGACACGTGGAAAATGGGATGAACCTGAGAATCAGCAGGTAGAACAAGTTTATAAGCAACTTCCTCTATACGAGCAGCAATCTCAAAGTGCCCATAATATCTTGGAGAAAGTTTTTCATTCCACCGAGCAGCCAAGGAACGTTGTCGATAAGGTTGGAGTTTAACAAACACTTTATCGCCGATAGCAAACTGTTCATCTCGACAATGCTTGTCTACTGCAACCTTTATTTTCTGTTGTGCGCGGAGCAATTGCATTTTAAGTTCATCCAATTGAGCGTCTCTACTCTCCAACATATCTTCAACAGAAGAAATTAATGTACAGCCAGCTGTGTAACTTATTAGTGTTGGGGGTGCTCTCTTATATAAAATCTGAAATGGGCTGTATTTTGTTGAAGTATGGTATGCAGTATTATACCAATACTTAGCCAAAGGTAGCCATTTACACCATGAACGTGGTTGTCCTTATGCATAACAGGGAAGAAAAGTGCCTAAGCAATGATTGACAACTTCCGACTGCCCATCAGATTGAGGGTGATAGGTCGTACTATGCTTTAACGCAGTTCCTTGTAGTCGAAAGATTTCTTGCCAAAAGTTATTCATGAACACTTTATCTCGATCTGATATAATGCTCTTTGGTATCCCATGCAAGTATATTATCTGCTTGACAAATTTGTCGGCCATACTTCTTGCTGTAAAAGGATGTTTCAGGGGAATGAAATGAGCATATTTGCTTAATTTATCCACTACAACAAATATTGTATCCATTCCCTCTGATTTGGGCAATTTTTCAATGAAATCCATGCTTAAATCTTCCCACACCATGGTTGGTAAAGCAATGGGTTGTAATAAACCTGCTTGGGATGTTGCCATATTTTTATGCTGCTGACACACCTCACATTCGCGCACCCATTTAGCCAGTAATTGTCTCATTCCTACCCAGAAAAATTCAGCACTAATTCTTTTAAATGTTTTCTCTTCACGTGAGTGGCCACCCACCAAAGAAGAATGATACTCCTTTAAAATTAAATAAATGAGTGTAGAATTTTTTGACAAAATTAGGCGTCCCTTGTAGCACAAATGGTCCTGTGCCAAAGAGAATCCCGATGCCCTTGTTGTTCCTTGCTACAAATCTTTTTTATACCAGTCAAAAACACATCTGCATTGACTTCTTGCTATACAACTTTCCGGTCCAGCCACTGTACTCCTATCAACGCTTTAAATTCTAGAGGAAGATGAACTCTAACTAGTGCATTAGCTATTTGATTTCCTGCCCCTGGTTTATACTAGATTTCGAAGGTATACCCCATGAGTTTAGCCATCCAATGCTGATATTCTGGTGCCACAATATGCTATCCCAGTAAAAAACGCAAGCTTTGTTGATCTGTACGGACAATAAATTGTCTTCCCAATAAGTAAGGTTGCCATTTTTAAACAGCAAAAACAATGGCCATAAGCTCTTTTTCACATATTGGCTTTGTTCTTGCTTGCTACCCCTAGACTTGGCTGAAATAAGCTACTGGTTTATTGTCTTGTAACAACACTACTCCCACGCCATAACCACATACATCAGTTTCTACAACAAAAACCTTAGAGAAAACAGGTAAAGCCAAGACAAGTATCATAGTCATAACTTGTTTCAAATCTTCAAAAGCTTTAGCCGCTTGTGCACTCCACTTGAAACTATCTTTTTTTAATTGTTCAGTCAGCGGCCAAGCCATTTCTCCATATCCTTTGAAAAATTTCCGGTAATATCCAATAAGGCCCAAAAATCCTCTTAAATCATGGACTGATTTTAGCACCGGCCAATCTAGCATTACTCTGATTTTACTTTGATCTACAGCCACACCTTCTTGAGAAACTATATGACACAAATATTCTAAATAAGCCTCAGCAAAAGAGCATTTCTTCATATTAGCATGTAGTTTGTGACGAGCCAACACCCTTAATACTGATTTCAAATGTTGGACATGCTCTTCCACGTTACGGCTATAAACCAATATATCATCAAAGAAGACAAGCACAAAATGGCGTAAAAAGGGCCGAAATACCTCATTCATTAAAGCTTAGAATGTGGCTGGTGCATTAGTAAGGTCATTACTAAAAATTTGTAGTGGCCGTCATGAGTCCGAAAAGCCGTCTTGGGTACATCTTCGGGCTTAACTCGAATCTGATGGTATCCACTCTTCAAATCCAGCTTCGAAAATAAGGTTGTGCCATGTAATTCATCCAAAAGCTTGTCAATCACCGGTATAAGAAATTTTTCTGGAACTGTTTCTCTGTTAAGGGCTCGATAATCTACACAAAATCTCCAACTTCCATTTTTTTTCTTGACCAAGAATAAAATTCTTGACTTGAGAAAGGACTAATACTTGGTTGAATTATTCCTGCAGCCAACATCTCCCATACCAACCTTTCTATTTGATTTTTCTGAATTTGTGGGTATTGATATGGCCGTACGCTTATAGGAGCAGCTCATTCACGAAGAGTGATTGCATGTTCTTTGCTACGCATAGGCAACAACTCCATGGGCTTGTTGAAAACTTCCTGATATTGCTGCAATATCTTCTGGACAGCAACAAAAATTGAGGAATTATCTTGATTAAGTACTCCTAAAGTACCTAACTCCACCATCAATCCGTGCCCTTCACACCTAATAGCCCGCATCATAGCTTTCAAAGAAACCAAAGTCTTATGTAAGGCTGTATCTCCTTGAAGTGTCACTGAAGTATTATCCACCATAAACTTCACAGTGTGAGTTTTCCAATTCATGTGTGTCGTCCCGAGAGTTTCAAGCCATTGTACCCCCAAGATAATATCAATGCTTCCCAAATCAAGAGGCAAAAAATCTTCGATGATATCAATCCCTTGTAAAGTCACCACAACTCCACGACAAACCCCTTGTCTTTTGGTAGCATTTTTTGTACCCAATATAACACCATACGGCTCAGTTTGTGTGATTGGTAATTACTGGTTTTTAATCACTTCATTGGAAATGAAATTATGAGTGGCACCGCTGTCCATTAGGACTATCACAAGTTGCTTCCCAATAAACCCATAAATTTTAAGAGTCTTTGGGGATGTTAATCCAATCACATAGTTAAGAGATACCTCCACCACTTGGACCAATCTTGACAAGCCCAAAATGGCGTAGTATCCCTGAAATTGATTCTCACTTTCCTTTACTGTTTCATGTCCTTCAGCTTTTCTATGTTTGCTTCTTCCGTTTCAGTTCTTCTACTTGAGTTCGAAAGCTCATGTAGCAAAATCACTTGTAATTCCTTTTCTTTTTGTTCTTTGCTACGCACAACCGTGTCCCAGTGAGAATTTCTTATCACATCTGTAACATAAGCCTCGCTCTCGCTTCCACTGTAATTCTGCCTCTGATAGTCTTCTGAATCCTCCTCTAGCATGTGCAGTAATGTTTGTCCCCTTTGATATGGTTGGTGTATCGTGGGGCAGAGTAATAATAGGGGAATTGTCCCTGTTTTGAAAAAGACTGGAATTCATGGCTGATCTTTTTTTTGAATTACATGAGACTAATGCTCAGATTACAACTCATATTATATGAGATTTACAATTGATATTTACAATCAAACAATTACTGGGACTAGTTTACATTAATTCTTATATAGCACTGTCCAGATTTTTACCCTCTCAAATATTCGAGGGACGTCAAACTCCTATTTTAGGAGAAACTTGCTTTCACTGGCTCCTCCATTTTTAAATTAAACCCCCCCGCAATGCTTTTGATAGTCTTCTGAACCACTTCCCTCACACTTATACTAAAGATTTTTAAAAAAACCACTTGGGCTAAGTGGTAAGCATTCTACTGGGCCTTAATTCATTTATTTTTGCCTCAATTTTAATAGCCAAAGACATGGCTTGTTCTAGCCCATTTGTGCCCATCACTTTCAATTCAGCCCGGATGTCGTTACGCAAACCATTAATGAAAGTAGACTCCATCACTGGTTTTGAGACCTCATCCAAGGTCGAAGCTAGTTGCTCAAATTTCCTTTGATACTCATGAACCGATCCATGTTGCTTAAGAGCCAAAAACTCTTCATATCGTGACCCCGAAGTCGATAGTCGAAATCGAACAAGAAATTGAGATCGAAGTTCTTCCCAACTCAGAAATGGTCGTCGTTTATTCTCTCAGCCAAACCAAACTAATGCTTCACCTTCTAGTCCGAGAATCGCCATCTCCAACTTCTCCACATTCGACATGCGATGAAGTTCGAAATACCTCTCTACCTTAAGGATCCACCCATCGGGATTGTCACCTTCAAATGGCGAAAGCTCTATTCGGCGAGGTCATATATCCCATAGCAGTGCTGCTCCAGACTCGCGTCCGAAATCGCGACCCGTCCCTCGCTGAAAGTTACGGCCAGCATCTCTGATTGTTTCTTGTTGCCGATCCCGTCCACCATTGTCATCGATAGGTTCTTCAGCCCCCTATATCCACTTTGGGTTCCTGATTCTCGGGAATACCCATCCTGAAACTGAACAATTTGATCCAAACGATTAAGTATGTTCACCATAGTTTGCTCCATGTGAGGAATCTCCTGAACTTGCTCTCTCAAGGACCCAATCTCGCCCTGCATTGTCGATATTACTTCTTCCACCGAATCTGCACGCGCCTTCATCCTAGTAACCATGTGCCCTCAACCAGCTCTAATACTAATTGATAAACTCCAACTGCTCTGCTGATTTTTTAAGAATCAATACACATTTTTCACTACACAAAAACTCTTTCACACATAGCAGAACTCCTACACAACCAGGATATTCAAGAGACCTGGAACTCTCCTACATTCACATAATTATTTTTCACAACGGACTGCCTAAAATACTAATACAACTGCTTGACAGTTTATTACAAACCACTAATACAACTGCTTAACAGTTTATTACAACCCAAACTCCTATTAACTACCCCTAACTGCCCTGAAAGCTGTTTTCCTTCTCTGGTATGTGATATGGACAAGTGGCCCATCAGACACACAGTTCAACATTTCTTGCTGTGATTGTTTTGCCTCAATTTCAAGCCACAGAGCTGAAGAAAGTGAGCCTGTAATTTTACAGAGTCTAGTCCGATTACTCATGGCACTCAAACCTAGAGTCTAGTCCGATTACTCATGGCACTCAAACCTAGGTGCAGCAGCAGCAATAGCAGCACTATTAAAATTGAAGTTTTATACGGATTAAATTATATTATATTTTTGGTGCACATTAATTATTTTTCTTAGCCACTTGCTGAACCTAATTGTCCTCAAGATTAGTTTCACTTGAGCTTGCTTCAAGAATAATTAAGAGCAATATGATCAAAATTATCCATGATCCCGTGATCGAGTGCTGAAATTTACATAGAAGCATCTAATTCCTGTTTACACATTTCCGGTTGGTTTAAAAAATAAATATATAAACTATTTGTTCTTCATCCTATCATTGAAAATTTTTCCTAAATTAAGCGACTTCAAAGCATGATTGCTCAAATATCCAATGATAATTATACATTATTGCCATTTTGAAGAAGCATGCTTGATGAAGAATGCTCTCTGGTCTCATCGGTAATTTGGACGGAAACTGAGGAATCTGTCCATGGTGCATCTATTGACATGGTTCTTTGCATCTCACTTTCCTGAGACAATGTTGAGACGTGGGTTTGGCTGTCTTGCGATAGAATCTCAAAGGCTCTGAATCTTGCATCCTGGCTATCTGAATTGCGCTTAATAATTGGCGCTTGGACTGCAGTTTTGCCTTCAAGCATACTTACTACAGAAGACATAGTTGGTCTTAGAGTGGGAGATGGGTTGGTGCATAAAAGAGCTATATTAAGCATTGTCATGGCCTCTTTTTTGGAGAAGTTTGAACCAAGACCTGGATCGACAAGTTCCAGGAGGTTTCCTTGCTCTTGCAAGACGTATGCCTACAGTTCCATTTACAAAGAAAAGGAATGTCATTCACAATCATGACACAAGAATTGTTAACGAGACTACATCATTTTTCATATTCAAAACATTACATGTGTGTGTGTGCATGTATGAGCATGTCAAGGCACAAAAACATTGTACTATTAAGAGCAGAATGCAATTAAAATATATTACCCAGTCAAGAAGATAAACAAACTCCTCCTTTGGCCTGTAATTAGTGTTGCTCTTCCCACTAACTATCTCCAGAGCAACAATTCCAAAGCTGTAGACATCTGCTTTGTCGGTCAAGTAACCTCTCATTGCATATTCAGGAGCCATATAGCCTCTGGAGAAGTAAGCAGATATCAAATTATAAACTAGGACATGCATCAGCTAGTAAAGATGAGGAGAGTCTAGATTGTTCTGCACATAAAATAAATGTTACTCTTATTCTGTTTTAAGCATTAACCAAATATTCATGCAGGCGGTGAGATAATAAATATATGCATATGATCAACTGCCCAATCTGTACTTGTCTCAAAGAAAAAAATTACTACTATTTTCAGCAGCCATGAAATTTTTCTGAGATCAAAAGAGAAAACTCACACTGTTCCAGCTATACGCGTGCTGATATGGGTGTTCTCATCTTCATCAAGCTTAGCTAAACCAAAGTCGGATATCTTAGCATTTAGGTCCTTGTCAAGCAGCACATTGGTTGCCTTTATGTCTCTATGAACAATTTTCAACCTTGATTCTTCATGAAGGTAAGCTAATCCTCTTGCTATATCTGAGCATATCCTTTTTCTTGTTGCCCAATCCAAGTTAAGACATTGTCCCTCTTTACCTAAAAGAGAGAGAAAAAGAAAAAAAAAAATTAGACAGTTCAGTCATGTCATAGTTAATTCCAGAGATGTAAAGAGAAGGTATAACCGATTTTAGTGGTGGCATTACCAAAAAGTGCGCGAGCAAGACTATTATTTTCTAGGTATTCATATACTAGCAACAACTGGTTTCCTTCAATACAACAACCATAAAGCTTCACAAGATTTGGATGCTGTAAAGCAGATATCATGCCTATTTCATTCACAAATTCTCGGTTCCCTTGCTTTGATTTTGAGGAGAGCTGCTTAACAGCTATCACGGCACCATCTGACAGAGTACCCTACAATCGCAAAGACTAAAGCTTCAGAATGCTGTAAAGATAGTTTGTCTTTTTATACTTACTACTATTTTGCATCAGGAGAATAGACTGGACACACCACATATTTGTTTAAACACTTGGCATTACCAAGTCTTTTCCCAAGGTATAAAATTAAATCATGTTTACCTTGTAAACAGGCCCAAATCCACCTTCTCCAATCTTATTTGCAGCGTCAAAATTATTGGTAGCAGCTTTAATTTGTCTTAGAGTGAAATAACCAGTCTGGAGATCTAGTCCACGAAGTTCTGTAAAGAGAAAAGAAATTGAAAAGAACAAAATTAGATTTTTCAGTAAATATGCTGCATCAGGTGTATCAATTTCAAAGCAAAATAAGCAATGATAGAACAAAAAGTGCACATATTTATCAATATAACCTTTATCTTCAACATTTTTTCCGCCCAAGTAACCCAGCCTCCAGAGTATAAACAACAATAGTATGACAACTGCACATGAACCAGCTACAATACCAACAATGGCTCCAGCTGACAGTCCCCCACCAGTATCAACTTCAAAATCTACAGGAACAGAAAGCAGTTACAGGACAAGTTGGCAGGAAGAGGGGGGGGGATTGAATTTCTTATATGGGATGTAAACTTACTTGGTGTCACTGTAATGGCAGAAATAAGAGGCCCATAAACGCCTCTGTAAGGAATGGCATTGGTTCCTTTGCCTGCCCAGTATAAGTGGATCTCCATAGTGCTCCCATTGACAGAGACATCTTTAAATTCCTTAGTGATGCCTATACCAACACCTCCAGCTTCCTCCATAATATCGAAATCCTTGAGAACTTGTTTCCCCTGAGCAAATTAGAGTTAGAGGTTTATAAGCTTGACAAAAACTAGCATTCCTCCTCTTTCAAAACTAAACAAAATCTTAAGAATAAAACAGCATACTAACCAGACCCAATTAAAAAAAAGTCAGTAATTTGATGTTAATAGTTAACTATTTCCTTTTGGCTCACCTGAATTGAAACATCAAACATCCGTTTTCCAAGGCTTTTATAGGTCTGATCATTAGTAAACATAATTTCAGCAAAATGCAGCTTCACAGTGTAACTGCCCTTCAGCATGCAAAGGCCATAATACTTTAGTGATTGTGGTGCAAGGCGTGCAGTTTTGTAATATTCTGCACCACTCACATTCAAACCGTATTGGTTTGCAGCCAAGTACTTAGAACTTTCATTGCCCACATAAACTCCTGTACTGCTATAAGCCCACCTATCTGCAACTATACCAAAGTTTGACGGACCCTGTGTGTTAAGATCCTCTTCATAATCATTTTCCTCAAACTCCATCGGGCTTCCACCGCAGTTAATAAACAAGGAATAGTCTACATTTGCAAAGAAGAATGTGTTATAAAATACCTCTGCCACGAGAATTATAGGTTAAATCATATGATTATTGCAACACATCAAAGCACAATACGACATGTAGTTATGCTTACGTTTGGCTTCTTTCGAGCAAGGAAGATCCTTCTTCAAACACCAAGAAACTCTACCAGTTGAAAATTAATCTTTAGTTAATTATTTATGTTTTACTTTAAATTTGGACAAGAAAGTAGATAACAACCTTCCAAAAGCAGATTCTGTTAGAAAAAAGAATAATGAAAAATAAAAGAAATAACTCACGAATTGCTTCCCGTAGATGAAAAACTGGAAAGTATGTTCCTGTGAAGTGATGAAAGAAGGATTTGAGTTTCTAGTCAATAAAAGAGAATCTATAGATAATGGAGGTATAAAATGAAATATTTTACATTACATCATAGAAGGGAAAGTATAAATAATTGAGGCATGGACATATAATTAACTGAAAAACAGAATGCTTACACTCGGGACTCCCGGCAAGTAGCGGGAGATGACTCAGTAAAGTTGTTGTAGGATAAATCCCTGCAAGAAATTTTCCCATGGAATATCTGATGGTTATGGAAGATAAAAGTTATGAAATTGAACAAGAATCATAAATGACAAACTTATATATCATAACTAACAAATGAGTAATTTATGTCCAAATAAAATGAAGAATTAAAGACTTACAAGTTCTTCTCACTGGTCAATATCCAATCAGGTAATGCTCCAGACAGTGAGTTGTTAGTTAGAAAACTACATTGAAAAAGCATCAGATGAGAATACTTAGTAAATAAGCAATCAATGAAATATGTAAATACAGGTCAATTTGAGAAATTAAAAAGTATCATGTGCATATATGCATGAGCTTGCTAAAGCCTAAATGTATTTATTAACTTACATGTAATCTATCTTTTTCAAATTCTGAAGTATCCCTGGAACTGGACCAGTCAACTGGTTGAAGCTCAAATCTCTACAATAATGTAATTGGTACATAAAAATCATGAATCAATAAAAACAGTCTTTTGTAAATTGATCCATCATGGAAAATGATAAATAAAAAAATAAGCACATCTCTAAATAGCTCTCATCAAAGCAACTCACAAAATTTTTAGATCTGTCATATCCTCAATGTATTCTGGGATTCTACCAGTTATCAAGCAATTTCTTAGTATCCTGAGTCACAAAAATCAAATTCCTTGATAAGTTAATGCACTTAAAAATGACAAGATGCTGTATTGCGGCGAAGTTGAGTAATGACAACTCACAATCTTTCCATTTTTTTCATATCCTGCAGATTGGGGAAAGATGAACTTGATCCTTTCAAATCAGATATCCTCCTAAAAAAGTAGATACACATCAAAAATATTTTCTATTTCTGGTACCAAGCGTTAAAATGTTAAACTGAAAATAGCAGTTACCACAAGCAGGGCTTAGTGCTTACAGTTCGGTTAAGTTTTTCAACTGGGATATAGTGGAAGGTATAGGGCCTTCCAATGATGTGCCTTGCAAATCCCTGAAATAGATTTGAGATCTCAGGTAACAATAACATAAATAGAGTGTATTTTATACAAGTGTGCAATTGGAATGCAGTACAGAACTCACAGTCTATCAAGTTTAGTCCAGTTCCCAATGAAATCGGGTATCTTCCCTGTCAAGTTACTCCCATCTATCCGACTGCAAGTGATGAAGATAAATTAGCAACTTCAGCATTCAGAAGAATAAACTTCTGTAATTTTGTCATGTTAAGCAACTTACAACTCAATTAAGTTTGTCAGATTGCCATATGATTCTGGTATTGATCCCGTAAAATTATTTGAAGAAAGCAGACTGCAAGAGTTTTAACATCAAAAAAAGAAAAGATTACAATTTTTACAAAAATGAAAAAGGCTTGCCTGATTCTTCAGAAAAATAAAATGATAGAGGCATTACATTCTTCTTAAGCTCTTCAAATTTCCAAGGTTTTCAGGAAGAGGTCCTACAAGTTGATTATCTTCCAAGACCCTGAAAATTTTAAATTTAAATTGTTATGATGTTTCAAATCATCCTTTTCTTCATCTAAGAATACACTTTGTTAAATAACTTACAACTCCTCAAGTGTAGAAATGTCACCAATTTCCAGAGGAATCGAACCACTAAGACGGTTTCCCAGAATAAGCCTGTAATTTAACACAGAGTTATAAACTGGCTAACCAGTTACCTATTTTTCTACTTCATCAATAGCTAGATGAGTAAATGGCAAGAAAAAAATGACCCTCAAAGTCACTGCAAAAAATGGAAGGAATTCATACAACTCAGAGAGTAACTTACAGCTTGGTGAGATTTTGGAGCCGAGCAAAACTCTTAGGTAATGATCCATTGAAATAGTTGCGACTAAGATCTCTGTTTAATGAAACCAAATTCATTTAGCTATCAATCTTTAAGAAAGTGTCAATATTCGACAAGGACAGTCAAATGTTATCTGGATAACAAAGCAAAGCTGTCAATTATGTAAAATAGCTTCTTATGTGTATTAATAGTGTAACAATATTTCTTTTCTGCTGCATGCATACAAGATTAGAAACCCGTTCGACATACATTAGAATTTGAGAGCTTGGAATATGCACTTACACTTCTTGCAGAAAAGTAAGATTCCCAAACTCTTCAGGTATAACTCCAGCAAGATTAAAACCTTTCAACAGGCTGTGATACCAATGAAGAACATAGAAGAAAAAACATCAGAGGTAGAAAGAGCAAGCAAATAAAGTCCCAAATCTATCGCAAATCAAATTGTACGTGGGATCTGCATATACGATTAGGTGGAGGGTAAAGAAATAACGGTCATACATGACAGTGACATGACAAACGGTGTTGTTGCTATATTTACAATCACAAGAGAAATTGCTTCCATTAGAATCATCGATTGTAACGTTCCAGGAACCCTCAGTGCAAGAAGTTTGGTTGACTTGACCATTTCTGAAGTTCAGTTTTCTGAAAATCGATTGCAGTGTTTGCACTGTTAAACAGAAATGAGTTGAGTCAATTACTAAAACAGGTATAATCCTCTCCGAATGATCTTAAGTCTATAAACCAACAAATGAAACAACTAGTGTGTTTAATAACTTCAGCTTAAAACAAAAGAGCAACTATATCGGCAAAAGAAAATGACACATCATCATTAAATATAATCCCTCTTAAACTAAATTGGCTAGAATAAGAAATCAGTTAGGATCCAACTATGCGAGAATTGAGAGCCATTGACATTTTAAGAACTAAATTGCCCCAATCACAAATTTTCAAAGACTATTAAGTGAATTGAAAATTAAAGGAATAATTAAGTCATGAATTAAACTTGAGATATCAAACCACGTTACAGGTAATGGATGCTATCAATAAGTGAATTCTCATTCCATTCAGCAATGTCAAACAAGTTAACATGTGACAGGTTAAGTTCCCAAATTACAAAGTGTTCTCGGGCCTGAGTCCCTCAATCAAGTGTTATAACTTTTACCAGATTTAGGCGGGCACAGTCGATCTCCTTTTGGAGAATGACTGCCCACACGACCAGCTCTCATTGAGAGAACTGTGCTATTGACCCCACAGCTCTCTCAATGAGAGATGGCCACGTGGGCTGTCGCTCTCCTATGGTGCCCACCTGATCCGCTCTCTATTGTATAGACCGACCACATCGTATTATGTTCATCATTTGTATACACCCATTAAAATGTAGTGAAAAGTAAGAACAATAACAGATTTTATCAAACCCTGAAAAAAAAAAAGAGAGAAAAAAAGGTAGGTAATCAGTAGTGAGCATAAGTTCATAACCTATCACAACTTATGACAACATGATGCCAACTAAATGACATTGTCAAGAAATTGACAGCTGATGGAGGACAAGCTTCCTCCATAAATTTCAGTCATTTTCAGCAGAAATATCAAGCAATAATTGCTAACATTGTTTAATTCCAAATTGGCCTTGCAGTTGCAAATAAGAGGATTCACCTTAACGGCCACTTTGTTCCTTCTAGAGGAAAGCATTTCTAGTAAATTGTTTGTTCCTCAAAGTTGTTTATGTGTGCAAATCAAATAAATACTACAAAGTAGATAAACGAAATGCTTCTGACTATTTCAAAAAGCACTTTTAGAGGTAGGAAAAGCAGAACTCATCAACAAGACAACCAAAAGAATCAAAACCCACGTCACTTCGATGATTACTATGAACATTGATAGTAATTGATGAGTGATCTATAAGGCTGTAGCTTAAAAAATATATATGTTACACTGTCACCGAAAAGTATCCTAGGCCAACCTGCAAGAAGAAAAATCCAAGCCAAATTTTGTTGTGTATGCAAATAGTCAAAGAATGATAATGCTATATGCATATAAAATTTTGCATGATTAATGCACGCACATTGACACAATTATCTCATATCCACTATGGTTCACTGGACCCATGTGATGATCCCACATCATTTAAAATGATAAAAAACATCAACCAATCAACATGCGAAAAGTATGGAAACTAATTAGATTAATGAAGTGCTAATTATTGTTTTAAGGAAATATTTAAGCAGAAATATACAAAAGGGTCTCGATTCGTTTACAACTTGCTTTTTGCTTTCCTAGAAGAACTTATTATTTTCGTCAACCAAACAAATTATGCTAAATATAGAGTCTCGGAGAGAGACTTATCTCTAAACAAATAATTGAACAGAAATAAATAAATAAATAAACATTTATTAAGAGAGAGAATCTGATTTTCTTACTGGAGTGCTCCCCATATAATTAAAGAGAACAAACTGAAAATTCAAATCTTCGATCATTTTACATTTTCCTTCACATTCTCAGCATCCAAACAGAGGAAACTCTCACAATAAATTCTTGACAAACAGAGCACAAACATCTAAAAGAAGCAAACCCAGAGAGCAACATTCAATTATTACGACTCCCACTAAAATTTTGCTCTCTTTTCCTTGAAATTCTCGAGAACCAAACTCGAGAGTGGTGACGTGAAGAAACGGAAAAAAAAAAAAGATGAAACTTCAATATGCTGTTGGCAAATTGTGAACTTACCTTCATCGTCAGGCAAAAGTTGAGCAAGACATCCGAAGTTTGCAAAGCAATTTAGAACCAAAAACCCCAAAACAACAAATACGGTAACGATCTTGCCCATTTCCACTCCCCCACACTTCCTGATGAGCAAAGGAGTAGTTTGAGTTTCAGACAAATTAAGTAATGCTTAAATTTGACAACAAAACGACGGGTCGTTTACCGACACAGAGAGAGAGAGAGAGAGAGAGAGTCCCGTGTGATCACTTAGAGAAAGAATGCATGGAGTTGTTATGCAGAGGAGGCAGTCATTAACAGAAAAAGCAAAAGATTTGATGTATTTGCTTTTGGTTTTCACTAATGAAATGAAAGTTCAAAGTCATACGAAGGCTTTTAGAAGTTTCATATTGTCCTTTTATGCACGCGGTCGAAATCCCGACAATATTTAAAACAAAAACAGAAAGTGAAACTGTAAGACTTGAGTGGTTCGCTTGATTGTTGTGTTAAAGTTAATTTTTTTTTGGGGGAAAAAAAAAAAAGAAAGAGAGGAGTACATTGCATGAACTGGGACGAATTATGAAAGGGTCAGCGTCAAGAAAAGGGGGCACAAACGAAAGCGTTTAGAAAATTGACAATGACACCCATTGTTTGATAAAATAATGGTGTCGCAAACTTCATTTCATATTGGCAAAAGGATCGGTGGTAGAGGTGCAACCACTTTATACGAATTAAGAAATTAATTATATAAATTATTATAAATTTATATAATTAGAAAAATAGTTGTTATTATTTTTTATTAATTTTTTACATCGCATCAATTTGGACATATTAATATGATAAATTTTCTTCGAAATAAATATTATTTTAAATTTTTTATTATATTTTGGTTGGAATGAATAATTATTTTTTAAGAGTAGCGATATTTTTTTTAAACCATTTCGCCAAAATACGAACTTACGGCATGCGTGATCGGCAGAAGATAGTGAAAAGGTGTGATTGATGAGGAAACTGAAACACAGAGAGTGCGGAGACCGTATCTGCATCTCTGGAGTTAGAGCCGCCGAGATGGATTTGCCAAGTCATCGGACTTTGGTTAACGACAAACGCACAAGGCATTATGGGCTGTGTGGGCCCACCATTTGACCATGTCGGTACCTGTCTATAGATTGAATTTTTTTTCTTTTTTTTTGTAGAAGAATTTCGTTTTTTAATTTGTATTTTTAAAAAAATTTGGTCAAGTTTGTGCTACTTATCCGAGTTTTTATGGAACTGCCCAACTTCTAACAACATTTTTCAGGATAAACTTATAATGTAATTGTGGTACCAGTTATTATATTTAATTATAATTATCACTAAAATTAAATTTAATAATTGAAAATAATTATGATGTGGTATTGCAGTTACATTATAATCGGATTTTATTTTTTAATTAATTAGAAAATGGTAACATAGGCAACAGATGGTTCTGTTGCATCTATGATTAAAAAAAAATCTTAGTAAAATTGTTAGCAAAATAAAATAGGCCTTTTGAGTTGTCCATCTCTGAAACCTATGCTTTTTTATACGTCGAAATGATAAAGATAAAGAAAATAACTTCAGCTTTTTGAGACATTGAAGAGAGCGACCCCCATGTCAAACCAAACTTTAGACGTGTAAACTTGGAATCCAGTTACTTTTATATATGTGTATACTTAAATTTTGTAGTTTGAATGACATTATTGTAATAGAATTCTTGTATTATCGAGAGAAATTTAAAAATGAATACTGAATATAAATCTTACAGATATTATCAGTGACTCGTAACGATTGTAAAGATTTCTTATTCAATCGGTCTCTTAATAAGTTTAATAATTTCAGTGGAAAAAATAAGAGAGAGAGAGAATAAAATCCCATAAGGTGTTGAAGAATCCAATGTCCAGGCCCAGGACCAAGTTGGGTTGCTTCTCCTTCGATTGCTTGCTGCGGCACATGAATTCCTTAGGAGTTGGGATTGATGCCATGTGAAAAAAAATGAATTTATCTTGGAATAAAAAACTGTTGGAGGAAAAGCCAGCTGCCTGATTTTGTCACCTTTTATATAATATAGCTGTCACTTATTAACTCTTCTTTTGGGCTGTCAGAGTCAAATCTTTGACCGTAGGAGTTGTTTTTGTTGATGTATTTGCTCATTTGATCTTCAAGTAATTTTGTGTAATTGATCACTTAGAGTTGGAACTATACTATTATAGAGAAGTTTGAAGTTAAAAAATTAATTTGAATATTTTCCTCCACTCAATAAGATTGGCCGAGTGATTTTTAAATTTTATTTGATTGATCACTCAATTCAATCTTAAAAAGGGTGAAAAAGTTTGAATTCTAAGAGATACAAGGGATAAAATGTGATGGAGCAAGGGTAGTGGAAGTAGGAATTGATAGAATAAGAAAATTAGATATCATTCTAGTACTGGACAAAGCTAACGCGATTAGCTTATAATCTAATCAAAACGTGATTAAATTTCGTTCTAATCCAAATGACTCAATGAGATTTAATAACACGTAATGCGAGATTAAATGACACTCTAATCTAAACAACTCTACAAAAGAGATTTGATAGATAATTTCAGAGGGAATTCTAAAATAAGGGTTTTATTAAATAATTGAATATGAACTGTGAAAATAATTACAAGATCTCTTTATTTATAACAAATGAAACTCACTTCCCTAAGTTAACTTAAAAATGAAAACTAAATCACAATTATACTGGAAATAAAAGATATTTTCCTAAGTTAACTAAATCTCATATCTTAATTGATTCTAATGAAAATAGAAAATCCTAAAATAATAAAATATCATAACTGACTATAATTAAAATAGAAAATCCTAAAATAATAAAATCTTAAAATTCCAAAATAACATCCTATGTCAAAATGCTTGTTTAGTGTAACTTATTTAATGTGTTAAGATAAAGCGCTTACCGTTGGGCTAAAAGCTTAAGCTAATAGCCAAAGTGTAACTTTATTTCCTTATACTATGGAAGCGTTGAGCTCCACACTAAGCAGTGGATGGACATGAGGGGCTGCACACATTTGTAATTGTGCTAATGGGTCAGGCAGTTACGCCTTAAGTAACTTTACTGCCACATCAATGGAATTGCACAGAAGGATGCTACGCACACAAACACACAGAAGAATTGTTGGGGCCCATAACCTCAACATTATCAAACTTTTTAGTATTATTTTTTTAAAAAAATAGAGTTTTAGAAGATTAAATAAGTTAATTGTTTTGCCCCTACTAACAAAATCTCAAATTTTGGATTTTTGAAAGTAAAGGTGAAATTTTTTTTAAATGTTAAAATATTTAAAGTATCTTTTATTTTCTTTATAATGTTATTTCATTTTTTTTATAACAAAACTTTAAAAAGATTTCCTATTAAAGTAATTTTGTAATTTTTAATAAAAACTCTAACCAAGCAACTAAAATTTTTTGGGTAAAGGCTTTAATTGTAAAAAATCTACTAGCAAAAACTCTATTTAAATAAGTTCTATTTGAAAAATTATACTGAACAGAACCTAAAAATTGATTTTGACTCTGTTCATTCCTATACCTTATAAATATATTCTACTTAGGCTCCTTGTAAATTTTTAATACCGGATCTGATGTTAAAACAATTAATAACAAAAAAGAATAATAATTTATTGTCCAAAATCTCTAAAATTAGATCTAGTTAATTTATCTGTTAAAATGTGATATTTGCTTTTCGACAATGTATTTATTTGATCAATGTTTTAATATCAGAAATTAGAGGAAAATTTATTGGAGATCGCAGCTGTAATTAAAAATAATAATGATAATTCTAAGAGGGATAAAAAGTGTTCCTTTCCTGCCAAAGATTAATGAGTTATGAATATCCCTAGATATCGGTTAAATAAAAATCTGAACAAAATAAATAAACATATAAATAAAGCTCGAAGCTAGGTGACACTTAAATAAATATGGAAGATTACTTTGCGTAATCGATTCATAAAGTTGAGTGATTAATCTGGGCCAAAATAATTAATATAATGGATCAATCTAGCTCGATCGCGTTAACTTAGGCCTAGTTAAATAAATATTAAAATATGTTTAAAAAAACAACTGAAAATCATTATTCTAATTACTAAGGAAGTTTATTAGCTGTTAGAGAAACCTCCATGCAGATTTTAACAACCGAAGTTTAATTCGGTTTGGTTTACGTCCTAAACTTGAAAAAAAGCAAGTATTAATAAGCACTTTACGTAAATCAAAAACTTTTGCTTTCGGTGATGTCTTTGAATATCAATTTTTCTACGAAACCTTAAACGTTGAATATTGAAAGTTCTAAAGCAAAAATTTGAGCGGCTGCAATGTGTAGGGATCATATCAGATTTGGAAATAATAGATTCCTGATTCTTTTATATTTGTTTAATAACTTAAACATTGCTGAGACAAATTTATTTTTGTTCTTAGGAATTTTTTCGAGTAATTTTCAAGCAATTTTGTTTAATCAGATAACCGAGTTTAAATGTTAATTTAAACTTTCAATTTTTGTAAATTTGTGCATTCCAAACAACGACCCACGTATAGTTTTTCCTTTTTTCTTTTTCTCAAATAGTAGCTTGGGTCTCTGAAAAAAAAAACTTAGGTATTTGGCCTTGTGCTTTGATTAGTATAGATAACTTGGTATTTATTGAGTATGCAATTTCACTTGATTAAAAAATAGTGATGATTATATTGAAAGGAATAATATTATTACTATTTTATTTGAGAAATTGTTAACATAAATATAGCAGCTACTAAGTTACATATAACGTAACTTGTATCAACCCAAAAATAATTGTTGAATATTAAAAAATAAGTAGCATATAAAATAAGACGGAGGTTATGAATAATTACTTTTGGGTTTATTGTAAATTATGCATGATGTAACTTAATAGGACTCGGCAAATATATATAACTGATCCAAGTCAAATTTATCATATGAACACTTGAAGTGCAAAAAGAAAAAAAAAATGTGACATCGCAAAAGCTTCAGCCTTCACCAACGCCCACGTGAAAATCACAGTCAAATGCTTCCAACGTAATCTCATGACTGCTAAAGTTTACAAAAAGAAAGAGGGATTCAAAAAAAAGCTTTACAAATTGGAAAAATCTAACACGGTTTAGCGGAAAACGTTGCCTTAAACATTGGGTTATATTAGTAATTAATTTCATTAATCTTGGAACTTTCCATGTGAAATTCAAGTTTCTTCTAGAAAAGAAATATTCAATTAAAAATTTTCAAGAGAGCGTGATGGTCATCCTTCTCCTTTTAAAGCCCAAGCCCCAAAGGACTCACACTTAATTAATATAAAGTCATTATTTCCAAACTTTTTTTTTTAAAGGACCAATTCCAAACCTAATAAAACAAGTCAATTTTCTCAAAACTCGAATACTATCAAATAAAAATGATAAATTACTTAAAATCACTGACCAAATTCTTAAGCACAGTTCAACTTAAAATACATCTCCCTAGAGCCAATTAATTAAAGGTGGAGGAAGAGGAAAAATCCTCCAAGAACATGCCTCTCTTTTTCTTTTTCTTTTTTTAAACTTTTTCCTTCTCTTTCTATTTAATTATTTAAATTCTAAAATGCTTACCGATTACTGGGGCATTGGGACTTAAGCATCAATTTCTCCCGAGAGCAATTTTATATTTTGGATCATAAAATTTAGAATGTGAAAATTTTACTTTTATATAACTAGAAATGCTCAGATACAAACTTCCACACTTCAAGAAATACAATGTTTGCTAGTTTCAATATGAAATTTTACAATATGACATACTCAATGTATAGACACAGTCTTTTAAAAGATTACAAAAAAACATTCTCAATAAGCAGAAAGTCAAAAACTACAAACTTGCATTGCTGGTTATTTGAACATAGAGTGGAATGTAATTATTAGGAGAGTTTTGACAAAGTTGTATTTGAAAATAAGTTTTTTTTTTTATTATGGAATACTGTTATATATCACTTTAGTCTAAAACAATGTTTAAATTTTTAATTTGAGTTATATTAATGATTCGAATATCTAATCAAATGGAATAAACCCACGCACATACATAATATGCTCAATATAACATTATGTGGACATACATACAAGCAAAACTACTATTAGGAGTGGGTAAAAAACTGGTGCTCACCAAAAAATTTAATCAAACTAGTGATTCGGTTCAATCCAAAAATTAATAAAAACCGGTCGATTCATTAAATAAAAAAAACTCAAAAACTGAAAAATTCACCAAATACAAAGAAATTAATTAAAAAAATAACCAAATCGAACCGGAAATCAAACTAATTTGATTTAGTTTGGTTCGATTCATATATTAACTAAAAATCATTCAGTACAATTTGATTCGAAACCAAACCAAACCAAACCACCCGTAACTACTACGGGTCAATTAAAAAAAAAATATGAAAACTCTATGGCAGAATTTCAAGTTTTTATCCACTTGTTTGAATTTGAAACCTCGAACTGCTTTGTTTGAATCCGCGTTTGAAGTCAGCTCTTCGGATACGGCATAGGCAAAGTCAACTCGAAAAGTGCCAGATTAAGAAATAAGTTATAAATCATTGATTTTGTACACATTTAATCGAATTCCGTACCACAAGTTTTTGAATTTCTTCATTTTAAAATTAATTAAAGCACATACAGCATAAGTTGAGAAAAGTAAAACATTTTGTGGGTTACTGTACATATGCGTTGATTGGTCGTCACAAACTCTTCAGAAATATTTAAGAAATTATATTTTTATTTTTATAATTTTTTTAGGGTTTATTATCATTTTATTACTTTAAAAATTAAAAAATATTAAATGATTACAAAAAGTATTGTCTTCTATTATTTTCCTACTATATCTTTATAAAAATATCATTTTACTACTTTTCCGTTACAAAAATATCATTTTACTACTTTTTTGTTAGTTCACCTGTTAGTTGACTAACAAAATACCAATTTTATCCTTCATGATTAAAAAAAATATATTTGAAGCTTATTTACAAAATCAGCTCTTCCACATTTATTCGATCATCCAAATTTCATTTCCAACATTAGGATATAAAAATAGAATCATTAATAAGATAAATTTATAATCCATATATCATAATTCCAAAAAAAAGAATTATGTTCGTATTTTGTATCTATTTTTATAAATGGATTACAAATTTGTCTTATTAATAATACCATTTTTATATTATAATGTTGGAAATGAAACTTAGATGATCGAATAAATTAATGTGGAAGAGCTGATTTTGTAAATAAGCTTCAACTATTTTTTTTTTTAATCATGAATGGTAAAATTAGTATTTTGTTAGTCAACTAACAGTTGTAACGGAAAAATAGTAAAATGATATTTTTGTAAAGATATAATAGGAAAATAATAAGGAACAATATTTCTCGTAGTCATTTGATATTTTTCAAAATTTGAAATAATAAAATGATAATAACCTTTTTTTTAAGAGAGGGGGTGTGTGTATTCTCAAGTGCGGATCCACTCACTTTTTCTTAATACGTACATACTGTTAAACTGTGTAATTTAATAGAGTTAATTTTCTATGTATTATAAAATCGTACGGCTTAATAATGTGTTTGTACTAACTTTATTAAATTATACGGTTTAATAACATATTCATATTAAAAAAAATAGGACGCCCGCGTAAGAGTCTTCTTAGTGTACACACACATACACACACAAGTTATTAACTAATAGGGTAGTTAAGAATGACTTCTATCTTTAGGGATTTGATCGAGTGACTTTTAAATAACTTTTTAAATGTATAATAATAATTTAGTGTTTGATTTGAGCTTTGCGCAACCCCTATATTTTTTAAAATATAAATAAAAAGAATAATAGTGGTGATTAGTAGGGGCGAATCTCAAAGTTCAATTATAAGAGGGGCAAATTAAAACATTTTAAAATTGAACGTATGGTTTTTCTTTTTTCTTTTTTTTTTCAAATTTATAGGCTGTAGCATATAAAGTTTTATTTTCATAGTGCAAAAGTTCTTTCCCATTAAAAAATAAATAAAATTTGAATAAAACAAAGACTATAAAACATCAACCAAAAAGTAGGCTCAATAAAGAAAGAGAAAAGAATATGCTGAAAATAAATTAATAATTGTATAGATACAACTTGTTATTAAAATTAATGTTTGTGGGATCATATAACTTAAAGTGGCATTTTTCCTCTAAAATTAAAAATTGTGAGATGATGTCCAATCTTGCAGGCGCGAAAATGAAGATTTATACCTAAAATTCATGATGTTATCATATTTTATTTAGGAATTGTATCTATAAATATCTGCGGGACCAAAGCACCCCTCTAATGTGAATGAGGCTCGTCTCTGTGACTGTGACTAGAGAAAATAAAGTAGAGAAAAAGAAACATCTAACATTTATTTAATGCATTATTATTAATTGTCAGCGTCTCGATTAAGATATGTGAAACACCGTGCGAGTTGATAGAAAATTAAGTACTAATTCAAGTTGACTATGAAGCAAATTAGATCGTAATACCAGCAAATTAATATACTTTAAATTTAACAGGGCACGTTGACCTTAATTAAATCCTTGACTACACAATACCATGCTTTAATTCTTAATTTGCAGTGCAAACTGTGCAATTGGTAGATAATCCAATTCCAATGCGCAGGCCAACAGTGACAAATAAATTAATTCTAATGCTATTCTTCTGTGGTCTATGAATGGCCTCGTATAAATAATTAAACTTACTCTATTTCTCGAATGAAACAGCAAACGTATATCTAAGCTACCTTAAACTTCTGTTAGAGTTACTAAATGAATTTGACTCTTATTCATAAAATCCTAAGAATCAGTTTAAATTAAGAAATTGTTTTAAACAAATTAATCATCACCATGATCATTATTTTCTTGAGATCATCATGTTTAATTCAATTTTGTTTTCGAATTCGTTCTAACCAAAAAATCATAAAATAATGATTAATTTGGTCCCAAATCATTTTGTGCTTTTTTAAAATTTTATAATTTAGTCTAACAAAAACACAATCTCTTCCCTACTATACATGTGAGTGCGATTCAAACATTTTATTTAGCCTCAAACACGTATCATTTTGTAGTGATATAGTTATATAGCTATATTTACCAGAAATTTTGGTTCAAATTTCTACCAACCAAAATGATTCCAGTTAATTAATCTTTCTGTTACGCATTATTTCTACATTGGTCTCATTCCATCTCATTGGCTTTAAAAAATTTATGTATACGTGCAAGTTGCAATCAGTATTTTATAAAAAAAATATGAGTATAAAATGCTAATAATTACAAAATGATTTGGCTAGAAGTATCAGCTTGGAGGTCTACTCTCTTGTCACCCTTGAAAGGTCAACACAATTCTTGTTTCCTTATATTGTTTCCTCTCAAATCTTTTCACACGCAAAATTCAACTCCCATAATTGTTATCATCTTTACTTACAAGCTCTCATAATATTGCAACTCAAATTGGATACATGTTTTCACCTAAATGATGAGAAGCTGATTGATTAATTTCTCCAGCAAAAATCAAAACATGTTTCTTCATAATCGTCTTGTTTTTCTTTCACTCATTGCTGCCTTTGGTCTCATAATAAGTCTTGCTTTCGGAGCCACCTTGCCTCAAAGTGAAGGTACGTATTCTGTTTAAGCTTTATTTCGATCTAGCTATCAGTTTAAGCTATTGAGTCTAGCAGAGATTAACTTAATTGAAAGACAAATACTTTATATATGTTACCTATTTTCGGTTGTGGTGCAGTGGAAGCTCTAAAAGGCATAGCCAAAACCCTAGGCAAGCGGAACTGGAACTTCAGTGTGGATCCATGCAGTGGAAAAGAAGGATGGGCCGATCAAAATCCTGTCAAAGGATTTGAAAATGCTGTCACCTGCAACTGCTCCTTCTCAAATGGCACTATTTGCCATGTTGTCAGCATGTATGCTTCTCTCTTTCTTCAATATACACAAGCATCCGCATCTTTTATCATCTGAACTGAAAAAAAAAAAGATAAGAAAATACGAACTCTGATTTGATGCACTAAAAGATACAAACATTGTATTGGAGTGTATATTATGTTTTTTATCTCCATATTTTATTTAAATCCAGACATCATCCCTAGATGATTGCCGGTTCACTAAAATATCATGGGATTAATATATCTCAGAATTTTTGAATTATTTTCTTGTTGAAGCTTCTCTGAAAGTTTTATAGTTCTCTCCATATATAATTAAACATGTCTCTCAAAAAAACTTAATTTCTACCAACAAGGTCCTCAAACTGCAAAATTGTTTGTAGTAAAACGAAGAAGTGCTACAGTTTCTTTTAGTTATAAGGAAGTTGACTCTTGTTTGGAGATAAATGTATTTGGTAAAAACCGGGTTTAAGACCAAAAAAAAAAAAAATCTTAATTTCTATCCTCAACAGCACAGTTATAAGATAACAAAGCAATTTTAGTATTTAAGAGAGCAATGCAAATTGGTTATTGGAGTATTAAACTGCAAGTGTTTGTAGTAAAACGAAGAAGTGAGACTACGTGCGTGGCCTAGTTGCCAACTCACCTTTTAAATTCTTGAGTTTGACTCAAGGAACCATAAAATAGACCTAGCCAGGGTTTGAAATAATTGATAGGGCTAAACCTTAAAAAACAATGTTTAGTTAAAATTTTTGAAAAAAAATACAATAGTAAGTATTTGGTAATTTTGTTATTAAATTCTAGATAAAATAAATTTTAATAAATTTTAAAAGCGAAGAATCTGTATTATCTACTCTTCATTGACAAGATGTTTCTTACTCATTATGAGTAACTAATTAAAAACCATTTCATTGTTTTCTAGATATTAAATAAGAATTATAGCGAATATAGAGGCACTAAAGCACTAATAGTTATTTATAATTTATATCAATATATTTTCATAAACAAAAAATTTTGGGTTTTAAAGAAATTCTGCAGGCTATCCAAGTCTACTATATCAATTACTTTGTATAATAAATGGTTAGATTTCCTGTTGATTTGAACTTGTCTCAAGTAAAATTTATGTGTTTGGTTAATGGTGAGTTAATGAAGAACATAAAAGTAGTTAAATCTCAACCATATACTATTAGTAATGAACATGCATCAAGCTCTAAAATATTCAGATAATGAGACAATTCTATTTCATAACAATTTATTTACATTGACAATTAAAATTTTTGCGAATCGACAACTAGAATTCAATTGGTAATACTAATAAACAACTATACACTATTATTAATGAACTCGCGATCTTTAAAAACTCTGAAAAACCTCAAATAAAAAAAATATATTTCATAATAATTTATTTACATTCACATCAAAAATTTTGTAAATGGAGAACTGGTATTCAATTTGCAATACAACACTAATATGGGCATATATCATAATCTTCTAAATATTAGAATTACATTAATCCAGTTAACGCTGCACGTAAGCACGTTGACGCTGACATATGGGCTTAGCTTTAGGACCTTTTTTGGGCCTTATATATTTGGCAAATTTTTTTATTATTAGTTTATTACCACCCAAAATAAGATGATTTCAATTTTATTTGTTTGTTACTTTCTTTGTTTATTTATTCGCTTTTGAAAATACAATAATAAAAATCACAAATTTTCTCTCAAAGCACAGAGTTCTCAAGGCCCAGAATCTCCCAGGAGTTGTCCCACCTGAAATGGCCAGGCTCCCGTTCCTCCAAGAAATGTAAGTACTTTCCCATATTCCAATTTTGCCCCTCACCATCTCCTAAATTACCCATTGGACATTCCACAATTGATTTTATTAATTACAACGAACTTAACTGTATGATTGTGAACAGTGATCTGACTCGCAACTGTATGAAGATGAAAACATTGTAAACAAATTGATTCAGCAATACCCAATTCATAGAACTTGTATGCATCTTTAGGAAAGCTGAAAAATGACAATGTTTGGTTGTGTTTACAGGATATTGAGGAGCTGCAACATCTCTGGGAAGCTGCCTGACTATCTTGGGCTTATGACGTCCTTGAAAGTCTTGTTAGTATATCATTTATTTACATAAATTCGGGGGAATATTGGTTTTATTTTTATTTATTTATGGATTTTGTTGCAGAGATGTCAGCTTTAATAAACTCAATGGAGCAATTCCAAGCACCTTTATGGGTCTATTAGATGTGGATTACATGTAAGTATTTTATGTATCTTAGTTCTCAAATTTCTTCATAGAGCTGCAGGTTGTGTGGCAATTGGCAAATTTCTTTTATAATTTCGTTTGCGATTTTCACTAATTTACTTCACACTCTTCGTCAAGAGAAAAACATATATGTTGTACTGATTTTACTGTCATTTTTTGTTCAGATATTTAACTGGAAATTTGCTAACTGGAACAATACCTTCTTGGATGCTGCAAAAAGGAGATAGAGTGTAAGCTACTTTTCCACATGTTTTATGAATTTTGTTAAATAATTATGCTAAAGAATCTGATTTAATCATTTCTAAAAGATTTTCGAGTGTTTACAAGGCATTTTCAAGTGAAGAAAAATTTCATATCTGGAAACTTGCTAACTGGAAGAATAACAAATATGTTTTCCATTTCTGAAGTAATTATTAAACATGTGACAATCATTGCATAATTCATTTTGGGTTGTATTTTGGGATATGATGAACCGCTTTGAAATTTCATTGTGCAGTGACCTTTCATATAACAGCTTCACAGCAGAAAGCTCAGAGACAAGCTGCCAATACCGAAGCGTGTAAGAATAATATCAACTTGAAACTTATAAAAACTTTCATCAGTGGACTATCTACTCTTGAGACAATTTTGACAACTAACTGAACTTTATCCCATTCTCTGCAGGAACTTGTTTGCAAGCTTATCTAAAGGCAACAATTCGTAAGTTTATAATTCACTTTAAGAACGCGCATTGAATACTTTGTGGTTTTAAGTTTATTGTGCATTGCCTTGATTCATTTTTCTTTTATTTTATCAAAATTTAACTGTATGTATTATGTTTTTATGATGCTAATCTTTGCCACTAAATCTTTGCAGGACTGGAATTGTTTCATGTTTAAGAAGCTTCAGGTGTCCAAAAAGTAAGTCAGAAATGTGAAACATTTTTTCACAATTCTGGGCACCAATTTCCGAGCAAAATACTGGACCAAACTGCAATTTCATAATTTGAAAAAATATGCTATGTTTACTCTGTTACAATTGATTGGCTTTTCATTTATTCGAAAAGTTTTTATTCTCTTCATATTTGTTCACTAGTTACACAAATGTTACTCTCCCAGCTTACTACTCTGTTCATATAAATTGCGGTGGGAAGCAAGTGACTCTCAATGGAAACACCACATTCGAAGATGACACAGATGAATCTGGACCGTCAAGATTTGCCTTCAGGGGATTAAACAATTGGGCATTTAGCAACACTGGTCACTTCTTAGATGATGATCGCCCTGCAGACACTTACATTCAAACAAATACATCAATACTATTAATGAATGATTCCCAGTTATACATAAGAGCTCACATTTCTCCCATTTCTCTAACATACTATGGATTCTGCCTGGGAAATGGAAACTATACTGTCGACCTTCACTTTGCAGAGATTATGTTCACTAATGACAAAACTTATAGCAGTTTCGGAAGGCGAATATTTGATGTTTACATTCAGGTAATTATTCCACAATACTCGCTCACTATCAACAACAGTTGATTTTGCATCTTTACTTTAAGTTTGGACCTAGTGAATTGTTTCTAGATTTGCCAATGTAGAATTTCAATTTCTGTTTAGGAATTTAGCTTTTACATAACAGCTTTAGTCCAACAAGCTTTTTACCATATTACATTGCTTGCACGAAAAGTTTTGTTCATAGGATGCAATCATCGCAGGGGAAGCTGGTGCTGAAGGATTTCAATATTGAGGATGAAGCTGGTGGCATTGGTAAAGCAATTGTAAAACAATTTCCTGTTGTCGTGACCAACAGTACCATAGAGATTCGTCTCTATTGGGCTGGCAAAGGGACAACAGGTGTCCCTGTTAGAGGAGTTTATGGTCCTCTCATATCAGCTATTTCTCTTAATCCTGGTAGGTTTAATACCTTTCCGTCTTTGATACTTTTCTATTCTGCTAGTATCGTAGCTTTTACAAAAACATCTAAGGTTACTTCTAAAAGGGTTTCTTGTATTATGTGATTTTCAATTCAGTAGTACTCACATTGGAGATGTGTGTAACTTCTATGTCTCTCTTCAAGCAGATTTCATACCCCCATCAGAAAATGGAAGCAGTAGTTCTATATCAACTGGCACAGTGGTCGGAATTGTGGCAGCAACGGCATTTCTCATAATCCTGCTTGTGGGTATCCTTTGGTGGAAGGGCTGTTTTAGGCCAGAGCATACATTGGAACAAGGTGCTTACAATGATATTGACATTTGCTTATAATTTTTTTGTTCAAATATTTCGATGGAATGTGCAAGGGAAGAAGTCTTGTTTTCTCAGATCATTTTATTTTGCACAATTCTCATCCAATCCGGTAATGCCTTCCACAGAACTGAAGGGCATAGACCTGCATACTGGTTCCTTTACCCTAAGGCAAATTAAAGCTGCCACAAACAACTTTGCTCCTGATAACAAAATTGGGGAAGGCGGTTTTGGCCCTGTTTACAAGGTATATAGCAATTCATGATAAATAATTTCTTCTGCTAAATAGCATGTGGTTACTGGTTTTACATCTCTTCAATACAGTAGTCTGACGGCATTTCTCAAATATGCAGGGCCATATGGCAGATGGCACTGTAGTTGCAGTTAAGCAGCTTTCTTCCAAATCTAAGCAAGGAAATCGAGAATTCGTCAATGAGATTGGCATGATCTCTGCTTTGCAACACCCCAATCTAGTAAAGCTTCATGGATGTTGCATAGAAGGAAATCAATTATTACTAATATACGAGTACATGGAAAACAACAGCCTTGCTCGAGCTTTGTTTGGTAAATTTCAACTATACATTATTGATTCCACATAAATCAAATATATGTACATGTGGTATTAGATTCTAATTATTCATGTTCTTTCTTGAATGATTTGAAGGTGCTGAAGAGCATCGGTTGAAGTTGGATTGGCCAACAAGGCACAGGATTTGCGTCAGTATAGCTAGAGGATTAGCTTATCTCCACGAAGAGTCAAGGTTAAAGATTGTACACAGAGACATTAAAGCAACCAATGTGCTTCTTGATAAGGACTTAAACCCTAAAATATCTGATTTTGGTTTAGCCAAGCTTGATGAAGAAGATAACACCCACATAAGCACTAGAGTTGCCGGAACTTTGTGAGTTACAGCATACCAATTTCCCATCAATGTTTTTCCATTTTTTTCATTTCATATAGCATCAATTTAATCGTTCCAATTCTTGATTTTATAGTGGATACATGGCACCAGAATATGCAATGCGGGGCTATTTAACTGACAAAGCAGATGTTTATAGTTTTGGAATCGTTGCCCTTGAAATTGTCAGCGGAAGAAGCAATTCTAGTTGCAAGCCAAAGGAGGATATATTTTACCTCCTAGATTGGGTAAATTATATGTTCTGATGTGTATACATATGTGTGTGTGTATTGTTTGGTTTTCAGTCGTTAGATCTTTCACCAACCAACTTCTTGTTTTTTCACCTCATTTTTCATTAGGCTCTTATATTAAAAGCACAAGGAAACTTGATGGAACTGGTTGATAAAAGATTGGGTTCAAATTTTGACAAAGAACAAGTGGTGGTGATGATCAATGTAGCTCTGCTATGCACTGATGTTTCTTCTACATCTAGGCCAACGATGTCTTCAGTCATAAGCATGCTCGAAGGCAGGGCCGATGTTCAAGATTTTGTCCCAGATTCAAGCGTAATCTCAAACATTGATAAGACCAAATCCGAAGCGATGAGGAATTATTACGAATTCAGCGAAGAACAGTCCATGAATGGATGTCAGACACAAAGTATGTCGATAGACGGGCCGTATACTGGTTCTTCTACATCAGCAGCTGATCTCTATCCAGTTAAGTTGGATTCTGATTATTTGAATAACAGAGTTTAAGGGGCATATCGTACACTACAATAACTCTGTTTCCTTAAAAACCATTTGTATGACCTTGATTATCACTACACTGTATGAGAAAGTTGTTGGAAATTGTTCAAATTTCAAAGTGGGATTGTACCAACTAGCAAGTACCAGCCTGTGTTGTTGGAATGAAGAGTAAAAATGACTTGATGAGGAAGGAATTAAAGAAATCAAAGAAAACAGGAAAAATGAAAAAAAGTGCTTTTGGTTGCAAAATGTAAAGAGATGGTCATAAATCAACAACAACAGCAACAATTTGTTATGCTAACGGATTCAACTTTCTGAAGGCTCCTCCTTACCAACTTGTAACCCACTAGGCTGATGGATTACAAGTTTCTGCAAGCTTTTGTCTTGGAAAGCTCAACTACTAGTGGACCCATAAACATGTTCATAATTGCTCTTTCAAAAAAATTATTAGGAATCAATTATTTCCCTTTTTCACTAAATTATTTTTTCTGATTGAAAATTTTCTATTGAGGAAATTTCGCACTTTATAAAATGCGGTAAGACTTTCACAACGTCGTAAGAAGTTTAATTGTGAAACTTTTTATAACATTGTAAGTATCTTTTCTCACTCATCTACAATGTTGTAAAAATTTTCACAATATTATATTATTTTACATGATTTGCTATACTATTAGGGAAGCGTTTATGAATGTCAATATTGATGGGGGTGGGATTAAATTTATCCTTTTTAAAAAAGAATTCTTTTCCTTTTTTTCCCATATAGTAAACACTAAAAAATACCAATTTATTTTTGTCAGGTAAAATTTCAAAATGTTTGCTGTTTCCTTTTTAACCCAAAACAAACACACACAGAGACAAGTAATGCAAATCCCAAACATCCAATTTGATCATCTCCATACAAATAGCATTAGACAAAGCCAAGGAAGTCTAAAAACACAACTTGAAAGGCAACCTTATTCCAAAGTATTTTGTTAGGATCCTAAATCTCGCATGGACTATAAATAATAAAATCTGTATAATTATATATATATATATATAGGGTGAGTCCTAACACAACATAGGTTAAAAAAGAAAATGATTTGATTGCAATTTGCTAAATTTGATTTCGGCCGCCGTTATTTTGATGCCATGCATTGGACTTTATAGGAAACCAGTTGTAAATAGGCTAATCCGGTCCCATTTTTGTCTTTGAAATATAAACGCCATTGAATGATTTTTCAAAGACAAAAGTAATCTGATGGATGTGGAAAGTTGAATAATTTCTAAAATTACCGAAATCTCTTTTTTTTTTTTATATTAAAAAATCCAAAATTTAATCTCTAACCCGTTGTACCCTACAATAAAATTTGTTGGAAAATAACTTTGCAAAATGGTATCGATATCAAATCTAGCTTCCAGATAAACGCATGATCCTAAGAAAGTCAATGAGACCCACTATATAAAGCGGTCCATAACATACGCATTAACCTTTGATTTCTAAATTAATCATTCAATAATTGAAAAATAAGTAGACCTTATCACAGCATTACAACGGCCACTTAGGCTTGTGGGTGCCCTAGACAATGTTGAGACGTCGAGGGCACTTATTGGAATCGATCCTCATAAATTTGATGTTTAATTTCCTCCTACAAATATGGTTAGAGGTAAACATATTCCTCAAAATGTTAGTAAAAATAAAAATCTCTAGATCTAAATTATATTATATTATATGATAAATATATGAATTTATACTCTATTACAACAAGCCACCAGCCATTACAACAAGTCAACAACCGTAACTATCAAGTATCAACAACTCCTTTTGTGAAAATTAATTTCTTAAATTGCCTCAAGAAATATGAAATTAAGTTTACATAATTAAAATTCAAAATTTTGAATACGTTTACGTACTCTAACTATAAAGAGAAATATGAAATTAATTTATTTTGTCACATAATTAAAAATATAACTCGAAATTTGTTTTTATTATTTTATTTTTCATTCAACCAACGACTTAACGCAACTATAAATAGTTGTAAATTATGGACCCTAATCCTACACATGGCAAAATCTTAAAGTGGCATGCATTAGACTAATTATGCACCTGCATGTACAGGATCATTGCTCTCCTGAAAATGGAAGGAAAAAACCAAATCCATGCATTAAATTTTCACGACCCAGAATAGAGAAATTTTAAACAAAAAAACAAAAGAGCATCCACATGACCACCGAACTGGCACCACATCTTCTGTCTCTATACGCAGTAGGAGCAGAAGCAGAGAAAAAGCACTTTCAACAAGCAAAAGCACTTCTTCTCCTATATAAGAAAAGCAGAACCAGACACACGAGATTATAGTCATTATTGTTGTTCGGGGGCAAAATGGCTCTCCGGGCTGCAAGCACCGGCTTCTCATTATCTGCTTCTGCTTTTCTCATTGCTGTTTCGCTTCTTCAGCTTGTTCTTTACTCTCACCAACACCAAGCAAATACTGCAAGTTACTGTAATATGTTCACCGGCAGGTGGGTTCTTGATCAGTCGTATCCCCTCTATGATTCTGCCCAGTGTCCCTTCATCGAACATGAATTCAACTGCAAGAAGAACGGCCGGCCGGATCTTGTTTACACCAAATATCGATGGCAGCCGCGGGATTGTAATTTAAAAAAGTAAGTTTCTGTTTCTAATTAATCTTTTCGTTATTATTCTCTCTAACTTTTTTTTTGTTTTCGTTTTTACTTTTAACAAAAAGGTGGTTTTGGTGTTTTTTAATCATCTATCTTATCACCATGAAAAAGAGAAGAGGGGTTTTTTTAACTATCGTTTTTACCATAGGGAAAAGAGTATGTTAAAATTAAAAAAAAATGATAATATATGAAAAAGAAAATACCATTTATAAATTATTTATTTCAGTTGAGTTTAATTTTTGTGATCAACTTGGTGTTTATTTAATTTTATAAATATTTTTCTTTCATAATTTGTAATTAATCTTGTAGTATGTTAAGATTGGCTTCTTTAATGAATTGATAGGTAATTGTGATTTGTGAAGGATAATTAAAAAAAAAAAAGCACCTTATGAGAATTGTCGGTTACTTTACGAGATTTATTTATTTTTTTAATTCGTTACACATATTGTATTGATATTATAAAAGAAAGTCTACTGAAAATCTAAATAATTATAATACAAGTCCAAAAAATATATGTTTGGGTCCAATTTTTTAAATTTTATTTTCTAAATTACTTTTTTATTTTGATTTTTGCGGGCCCTCCACTGACGCACGCGCTGCCAGTACTTCAGTGGCTAGGACAATAGATCAACTGAACAGCCTTTCTTTCCTTTTTCTTTTTCTTTTTCTTTTTTCATTTTTCTTTTATTGGTGTTTAGAAAATTGTCACCTTTCTAGAAATCCACATTGTGCACGAGACATCGAGGCGAGGCATCATGTGAACTTAGAATTGTTTCGAAATTTTCAATAACATACACATCTAGCGCGTGGCCAATCAGACGCAAAAAGATTCTCCGCGGATGATTGGCAGAATAATAAAGATTGTTTTAAATTATTCTTTTGTGATTAATAATTTATAAATTATTTCTCTCGTTTTTAAATATGTTAATTTTTTTATTTTTATTTAAAATATAAAATGGATTGATAGAATATTTTTATTTTTTAATAAAAATAAAGAATAGATTAGATTTAAAAATAATTTAAAAATGATCCATTTAAAATAGAGTAATTCGATATTATTTATTTGCGGACTTACGGTAGAAACAACAATTTCGCTACACCCCTCGACCGTGGTGCGTGTACTCCACGCTCTCCAAAACCGCGTGGAAAATAATGTAAAACATTTTTTTTTTTTTTACTTTTATCGTTTCGGTTGCTTTATTTTTATTTTTATTTCTTCTAACATTTGACAGAGATTCTCTTCTAGGTTGTAGCATGTCATGGGGGAATTAAAACAGTAATTCAGTGCCGTCATGTTCACGGGTCTTGCAATGGGATGCTTTTGTTTACTAATTTAAGTTGTTGTTTTTCCATTATTGCCCCCCATACCTGCAATGAATATTTTTTGGGCATTTTAAAATAAATAAATGTGTTTTTAGTGTTATAGAAAGACTCAATTAGAATGAAAATAATTTTTTTTTCTCGAAATTATGAATCCAATTACTCCATAATATAATTAAATTAATAAAAATTGTATTAATTTAACAGGTGGCTTAATGGGTTTGATTAATTTGAGAATCTATGACATGCTTAAAATGTAATTCTAGTCCCTACCGTAATACCACTCATGTTCCCCCCACTTTTGGATTTATTAACTTTATTCTCCACACCTTGTCCCCACCGTAAAATGCAGTTCTTCTATCACTTTTATTTAGTCAGACTTTCTTAAATTTCTCAAATCACGTGAAGTGAGATTTTTATTTTTAATTTTTATGAATGTATTTGTTTTAAAAAAAAAAGATGAGAATATGAGTACTTAGTATTAATTTAGCAATTCTTGATTTTAGTGTTGTCTATATTTCCTTATTAATCATGTGCAAGAGGGAGAATATTTGAGAATTAAGCTAGTTACCTAATTAAGCTTTTGCATGCAGATTTAATGGGGTGAGATTCTTGGAAAAATTCAGAGGGAAGAGCATAATGTTTGTGGGAGATTCTTTAAGTAGAAATCAATGGCAGTCACTGACATGCATGCTTCACTCTTCGGTCCCCTATGCCAAGTACAATCTCACAAGAGTTGATGATGTCTCCATATTCACATTCACAGTAAGTCTTCTCAAAATACCCAATTTTCTTTTTTCAATATATAAATTCATATAGTTTTCAATTTTCATAATATTTCGTTACCTTTCTAATGTTAAATCAAAATGCTAATGAAAAAAAAGCCAAAACATTGGGGGAAATGTCAAATTCCCTTACTCGTATCATTTTCCAAGCTCAAGAATCAAAATGTATATATTGATCACAGGATTATAGAGTGAAGGTGATGCTTGATCGCAATGTGTACTTGGTGGATACTGTGAGGGAAAGAATTGGTAGGGTTTTGAAATTAGACTCAATTCAAGGTGGTAAGCTTTGGAAAGGAATCGATATGCTCATCTTCAACACTTGGCATTGGTGGAACCGTAGAGGACCCACTCAACCGTATGTTCAATTAAAATAATATTTTCTTATAACTAATATGAGGAATTTTTTTTTATATAATTATTTTACTTAATATGAGAATTATGGCATTATTTATTTGCATGTGGTGATATAATTTCAGATGGGATTTTATAAAAATTGGAAACAAAACTCTAAGAGACATGGATCGCATGATTGCTTTCGAGAAGGCACTAACAACATGGGGGCAATGGGTGGATGCAAATATCAATACTTCAAAATCCATGGTCTTTTTCCAAGGAATTTCTCCTTCTCATTACAAGTAAGTTTCCAAATATATAGTTGCTACTTTCCCATTATTACTTTTATGGCTTCTAATTAATATCATCTTTGTTGAATTTCGATTCCATGCTAATTTAAGTAGCAGTGAGTTTTTAAATATTTTATATTTCACTTGGCACAAAATCATATGATTAGAATAATATTCATATTTGATAGTGAATGCAAATAAGATAAAAGTTGTTTGGTGTTGACAATTGAATACCCAATAAAATAACTCGCGCAAATAGAAAAACATTGACTAGATATATGTTAGATAAAATCAATCATTATCAAATGCGTGACATGTCATTTCATATACAAATTTTATAAGTCTAGCATTACTCTTAATTGACATTAGTATTAACATATGTTAATATATTAGTAAAAGCTATTAGGAGATGAATTACTATATCATAAATCCTCAAATATGTATATTCACACACGCCTAATTTGGGTCATTGAATTTTGATAAATACTAGTGGCACCGAGTGGCATGAACCGAGTGCAAAGAGCTGTATCCGGCAGAGAGAACCGGTGTTCGGATCAACATATCCGGGAGGCCTGCCGCCGGCGGTGGGGGTGCTAAAGAAAGCTCTAAGCAAAATTAAAAAACCAGTGAAGTTACTAGACATAACAAATCTCTCATTGCTGCGTAAAGATGGGCATCCTTCAATGTATGGCCTTGGCGGACCCACAGGAATGGACTGTAGCCATTGGTGCCTTGCTGGTGTTCCAGATACCTGGAACGAGATTCTTTACAATCTAATTCTTTGATCATTATTCATTTTATTATTACTATTATATTGGTTAATTTAGTGACATTATTAAAGATGAAATCTAGGGTAATTTGCTCAAGAATAAAACTTGTTTGAGCTACATCCTCCTGATTTTTTATACCAAAATATTCACTCTGTAATAAAACAAGGTTTACTATTTTTTAATAGACGATTGAATGATTATATCATTCAGCTAGTAATATAGAAGGTCATTTTGTTGTAAATAAAATAATAATAATACAAGATTTTTTATACCAAAATATTCACTCTGTAATAAAACAAGGTTTACTATTTTTTAATAGACGATTGAATGATTATATCATTGGGGTGCAGCTAGTAATATAGAAGGTCATTTTGTTGTAAATAATAATAATAATAATGGTCCGACCAATATTCTTTGTCCATATTGTTAAAGTCAAGTCTCCTCATATGGTTATCAGAATATAATATAGTTTAATTTAAGAATAAACTTCTTCATTCTTCTTTAATTGGAGCAGATTTTTGGACTAGTGCTTTAGATTAACACATTAATAAAGGTCTTCATTCATTCTTCTTCAAGCCTTATTCAACTTCTGTAGATGATAAAGTCGCTACATGCTGAAGGCTTGCATTCGAGTTGATGGTACAATTACAAAGAGTAAAGATGTACCCTCTTAAGGAGCTTCTTCCATCAAGTTCTCCTACACAATCTCAATCCACATATCCCACCAAACTCCAATCTTGATACCTATCACCTCGGTAGATCAAATTATAGTTGGATATGCTCTTAAATATCTCAGAATCCATTTAATTGTTTTCTAGTGCTCTTTTTGGGTCTTGCAGTGTATCAGCTTACAACTCTAGTAGCTTGAGAAATTATTGTCAAACCTTGCAAGCACCATTGCAAACATTAAGGGTCCAAATATTAAATGTTGTATCTTGGAAACTATATTGATATGATTTTTTACTTGTATAATGAAAAATCTATTATATCTTTAATAATTTTATGAAAATTTTTATTTAAAATTTATGTTTACTACATACTATTAACTTTTGTTGTATAGTTATAGTTTTTTTTTTTCCACAGCAATTTTAATTTAAAAGTTACATAACCTCAATTATAAATAGGACCTAAATAATATACCATACTAGAATATGGGACCTCTTTCACTTTATTTGCCTCCTCTGATATTGCTCCATTGAGAATCTAATATAGCTTGCCTATAGATTTTGAACTGGTTTGGATTGCTACATTTCAAAATTGTGGAGGATTTTATTTACATAAGGTTCATGCGAATTATCCTTTTAGTAGTATCAATCCTCCAATATGGAAAGTCAAAAGTATCTATGGTAAAAATCAAGGTTTTCCAAGAGCACAGGTCAACCCTTTTAGGAGGATGAAGCTCGAGGATGACAATACCTCCAAATTAAGATTAGGGATGACAAAATCTCTAGGGTTGGCAATACTTGGGCTCAAGCCGAGCTTGTTTTTTGAACACTCGGGCTTGGCTCAGCACAAGCATGGGCCTATCTTTTTATTTGGGTTTTAAAAGCCTAAGTTTTATGTTTTGTAATATTTTTCTTATTTTTTTTCAATTTATTTGACAAATTTGTAGTTTTTTTTTTTAAATAAGACGGGATTCGGGAAGTTGGACTTAAAGGTTTAACTATATGTAACGTGGCAAAATAAATAATTTGTTTTTAAGATTTTAATCTAGAAATTCTGAAACAATTTTTTTTTTTTGGTGGGAGAAGTGAGGGACTAAAAAATAAATTTAAATTTAATCTATCCCTTGATTTTTAATTAAAAAACATATTTTAAATATTTTTCTTTTTTAAATAAAATATGGACTTCCCAGGCCGGGCCTGGGCATATCAAGCGAAGCTATCTTGAGGTCAAAAATAGTTTTTTATAACAGAATGTTTCAAGTGCAAACCATCGCTCAGACCCACAAATACAAGTATTGGTTTATTGAATAATTAAGTTTTAATTTTTGAAGGCAACTACAGATGAGGGGTCTTGGTGATATTTTGTTCTTTCTTTAAATATACATTTAATTTCAGTTGATTTTGAAAAACTAAGGAATGCCAAAAAGGAGTGGAGATGGTTCCACCAAAATTTGTATAAATACACTACACTTCAAAAAAAAAAAAAATTCAGAAAATGTATTACTTTTAGAAAACTTAAATAACAAAAAAATTTGAACAATTAATCAATTATATTCTTCTTAACTTTTAGTGTCGGCAACGTATAAATGAAATAAATTTAACGATTTATAAATTTCATGAGACTGAAGTTAACATGTTGAAGAGACTTAGTTTTTTTAAAAATAAAACAAATAAATTAGGTAATAAGGATGTAACTGATTGGTTGTCCAAACTTCTTTCTCATTTGATGTTTTTTTTTTAAGGTAATGCGGATTTTTTTACAATGATTTAAAAACTGGAAGTAGTCGTAGTTTCACTATTACAATAATTTTACTCAAGAATTACTTGCCAACTTTAAATCAAACACACATATATTTTAACTATTATAGCTTTTATATATCCTATTAAATCTTGTGATGAAGAGATATGAATTATCCAATTATTGGAAAATGACAAGAAACAAAGTTGTGTTCCAATTATGTTCACTCATTGCATTCACCACATAATTTTTGTATTCACATCTACGTAGATCTTTGTATGGCAAACACAGTTTAGATTCCATAAATATGTGTTTGCACGTGAAATTTGAAACCTCTCTTCTCTTCTCAAATTTTATGGCGCATCACTTGAATTATAGATTTTATATTTCAATTTTATGGACATGCATAACATTATTGATAATTCAAAGGGAACGAAGCTCTTTACATTTTTGGCTGTAAAGCAGAATATGTATGACTAGAAGGGAATCTTTCCTTTGAAGGATAAAAATTACATATTGAGCAAATTTGAGTAGAGACATTATGAGATGTAGACTTTAAGTCTCTGGAAGAATTTGGTCCTATCAAAAAAAAAAAAAAAAATTGTAGTGGGGGCAAACAAAAAAAAAAAAAGAAGCAAAATTCCCTCTTAAAAAGGAAGAAGAAAGAGGGAAAAAAAAAGAATCATGTCTTTGTCTTAAAGCAAACCCAATTTTATTCCTTCTCTTAAGAGCATTTCTTAACTATTCAATATACTTTTCTCTAAAATTATATACTCCCTTAAGTTGAGACTTTGTGTCATATGATATATCCTCGCCACAAGCGCAAGGACAACTCATTATCAAAGTCCTTATCCTTTTGCAATTTGTTTCTCGTTCACCAAAAATGGGATGTGGGTTTCATAACTTTCTCTACCGTATTGCTTTTGCAGCTGTTGTTTTCATCTCTTGTCTTCATCAATGTTCAGATGCTGCTAAGGTTCATGATGGTGATGACCAACAACTTAGTGATGTATCATTAGGTAATTCAAAAGTGGGCGGCTGTGATTTCTTCCAAGGGAGTTGGGTTCGTGATGATGCTTACCCTCTTTATGACACCTCAATTTGTCCATTTATCGAAAGAGAATTTGACTGCCTCAAAAATGGTCGCCCTGATAAACTGTACCTCAAATACAAATGGAAGCCTACTGCTTGTGAATTGCCAAGGTACCGATACTTTATTTTCTGTTTCTTGTTTTGCATTCCTTGCTTCTAATAACTCAAAATTTAATTTCGTGCAGGGACTTATTTATTTATTTATTAAGTAGTAGGATGGTAATTCAATTTTCTTCCCTCCCATGGCACCCTAGACTTCTTGTACCATTACAATTTTTTTTTTTTACATAAACTGTTCTGTGTTTCAGTCATCAAGAATAATTATGTATATATATATACACACACACATATTCACATTAATGATTTAGTAAGCGACCGTGCTCACCTTATGGTGGTGTCATTGTCATATAATGATATTTGGTTAATTCATAATCTCAACAATATCCATAATAAGCCATAAAATTGTGTCATGTTTACTTTATGTTGAGCACTGGACGACATAAAATAATTTTGTACCGCTTCTGTATTTTATAGATACAAGAAGCATTTGGAGTTGTTCAGGTATATATACATGCAATGTTCACGAAAGTCTATCTAGTTAAGCAAATAACAAAACATAAAGCATGTACTTTTCTTTTAGTTGAGAGAATTTGCAAATATGGATATCGTGGTGCAACTGCAATTACTAAGAACTCTAGCTTTTCTATCTATATATATATATGATGATGATGCAGATTCGATGGCCGGGATTTCTTAAGGAGGTACAAGGGGAAGAAAATATTGTTCGTGGGGGACTCTCTGAGCCTAAATCAATGGCAGTCAGTTGCATGCATGTTACATGCTTCGGTGCCCCAAACAAACTTCACAATCAGCAGAACAAATGGCGTCTCAACCTTTACTGTACCTGTAGGTTTATTAAAAAACCTTTATTAATTGCTAAACATTAACATATACATCCTTCAATTAATTAATTAAGCCGAGATTTATCAATCAAATATTTTACATTTTAATTTGCAGGAATATGACATTTCTGTGAAGTTAGATCGCAATGCCTTTCTTGTCGACATAGTAAAAGAAAAGATTGGCAGAGTTCTAAAGCTCGACTCCATAAAACACGGCGATGCATGGAAAGGATATGACATGCTTATCTTCAATACCTGGCATTGGTGGCTCCATAAAGGAAGCAAACAACCGTAAGACAACATTGATTAACACAATTAATTAATTATTACTTGTCTTCTACTATAGTATCCCTAAGAATCAGACTTACGATTAATTAATTATTTTCTTAAATCAAATTGCTGACCCTATGCCCAAGGAGTGGGATTATTTGAACCACTAATATTTCCCTTTAAATTTAGTTAAAAAAATATATTTATTATTAAAAATTTTAATTTTTTAAAATTCTAAAATTAACCCTCTCTAATCTCTTTCTTCTTCAATTTCACTCTAATAAAAGTCTTTCTCTACCATAGCTATTTGTAAATTGAACTCTCTTATCTTATTTCTTGCATCCATTAGTTCTTTTTTCTAAAATTAAATCATCGAATATTGTTTCTTCTCGATCTAGATCTTATAATAACAGCTTTTTTAAACACAGTATATTCAACCTATTTTTATTTTTTTAATTGAATAATTAATAAATTGTAGAATTATCTTGTCAAAATCTAAAACATCTTTTTGGTGATTAAAATAGAGATATTTTTGTTAGTTTACATCCTTAATTGTACATAGAAATTAGGTGATGTTAGATTTTTCTTTATGAAAATTTGGATGACAAAGGATATTCACCCAAGAGTTGTGCCTAATGACCTAAGAGTATTTAGCAATTAAACTACACTTACTTGTTTGAAACAACTCTTGGGTTGATGTAAGTTACGTTATTATGTAACTTATCAAGATATAAGTAAAAAGTTGTATTTAGATGTTGGGTTTAATTTGTTTATTTTTATTCTTGATAGATGATAGGTTACAACAATATCTATTTGAACAATCATCTCGTCATTACTCATATTCATATGCAATCTATCACAACGAAAGAGAGAGAGAGAGAGAGAGAGAGAGAGAGAGAGAGAGAGAGAGAGAGAGAGAGAGAGAGAGAGAGAGAATGGTAAGAAACTAAACAAAGAGAAAATAGAGGGTTAGAGAAATTGAAAATAAGGTTAATTAGATAACTTTATCCAAAATTTTCTTAATAATAAAAACATTAATTAAAAAGAGGGTGTATCGATAAAAATCTTAGATTCAAATGGGCTCACTCCCTGCCTAAATCATTGTCGACAATCAAATGAATTGATCAATTGAAAAACATAATCATTTTAAAGAGGGAGATTTGGATCAAATGAATTGATCAATTAATTACAGTTTGATGGGTTTTGAAACAAAACGTGAGACACGATAATTTTAACAAATAAAGAGGGAGATTTTGATCATTTTCTTATTAATTTAATTGAACTAAATATAACGTTCAAGAATAATTGATAAAATTAATTTGTTTTTTGAGCTTGATTCAGATGGGACTACATTCAAGAAGGAAATAATATACAAAAGGATATGGATCGTTTGGTTGCTTTTAAGAAAGGACTCACTACTTGGGGGAAGTGGGTTGATTCTTCCGTTGATCCTACCACCACCAAAGTTTTCTTTCAAGGCATTTCTCCTACACATTACAAGTAAGCACTTTCAGCTCATATACATACCTAATAATTCAATCTGTCCATTGCCCTCTACCGTAGCTTGGCTAGTTGTGAATGTACCTCTCGCACAGTTACAAGTTTAAATAGTAGTAAAAATAAAGAACCGTATTCAATAGGTGAAACTTTTCATCCCTATTCAAATCTTTTAGAAAACCAAAAAGTCAATTTGTGCTCCACAGGCCATCAGTCGACAAATTGATTTTTTTTTCCCTTTTTTATATGGCGGACAGTGGCCAGGAATGGAATGAGTCGAAATCAACGTGCCTCGGAGAAATCCAACCGATAGATGGTTCAACATATCCCGGAGGTTCACCGCCGGCGGTGGGGATTGTGAAGGAAGTCTTGAGCAGTATGTCGACGCAAGTTACTTTGCTGGACATAACAACGCTGTCTCAGATGAGAAAAGATGGCCATCCATCAATATATGGACTTGATGGCCAAAAGGGAAGTGATTGCAGCCATTGGTGTCTTGCTGGTGTTCCTGATACTTGGAATGAGATTTTGTACGCAATTCTTGTTAGCTGAAGAAATGCAAGAAAATGATGATGGTGATGATGATAAAGATATTATTCTGATCAACTATATTTGAATGTGAAAGTAATTCTCAAACTTTCTCTAATCGAATAATTTTTAAGCAATCTATTTAATTGGTCTTCCAAAGTTCGAACTTTTAGAAATGTAGAAAATTAAAAATTGATTAGAGTTTTGTTACCCTCTCTATTCTTTTAAAAAATCCTTAGTGGAAAAAAATTCCTGATGGATACATGCACGTTTCTTAATTGTGTAACAACATACTAAATTTAAACATTGACTAAACTGGATTGAAATGGCAAAAAGTCCAGGCCGGTCTAGGCCTCCCACAAGAGGGTTTAGACAATGGTTTAAGGAAAAAAGCCTCGGCTAAGCCCAATCAATTTTTTTTAAAAAAATAAATTTATGAATAGAGTAATATATTAAAATTTAAAAAATAATAAAAAATAAAAAACTTAAATTCTTAATTCAAATATCAATAATGAATAAAAAAATTTAAAATTATAATATTAAACTCTCTTTCAAGTGTTAATTAATTTTCAAGTATTAATTAATTAAGCAAGTGATTGAATTAGAGAATTCGATACTAAATTACATCTCAAACTTTTATTTGCTTCACTTTCTTTATTTTTTATTTTATTTCAAAATATTTCTTTTCTTTTAACTCATTATTGATTATACCAACTTAATTATTATTAATTTATTTCAAGTTTACAACAATTCAAACATTTTGAAACAAATAATTACAAGCCGAAGATCAGCCTGGCCCATTGGTTGGCCCTTAAACTTCCACTCTAATGGACTTGAAAAAACCCATATGTTTGTTTGGGACTCTCTCAGTAACAATATGTGACTATCATTAGCATGCATGCTTCACTCTGCTGTCCCTAATTCCAATTACACCCTTTCTCACAAAGCACTGCTCTCTACATTTTTTCTCCAGGTAGGCTTTCCATATATAAGATAAATACAAGTTGTTCTCATATTAAATAGATCTTGTTTAGAAACTAAGTTTTTGCCCTTGCAGGAGTATGAGGCCTCAGTTATGTGGTTAAAAAATGGATTCTTGGTCGATCTTGTTCATGATAAAATTGGCAAAATTCTGAAGCTTGATTCAATCAGCACTGGCTATCAGTGGGTAGGAGTGGATATGTTGATCTTCAACACTTATCATTGGTGCATGCACACTGGAAAATCTAAAACGTATGTCATATATAATTTAATACAACTATATATGCATACACATACAATGTATCAAAAACCTAAAGCATACGCCAAAAGTTTTACGCTACAGGTTACAAGTCTGGTAAGCAGAGAGTTAACCTATTTTTGCTTTTTGATGGCAGATGGGATTACTTTCAAGTGGAAAGGAAGATTGTTAAGGAGATGGATCATCTGGAAGCTCTGAAGATAGCAATAACAACTTGGGCTAAATGGGTAGATTCTAACATTGATTTTTCAAAAACTAGAGTCTTCTTCCAAGGAGTTGCAGCGGTTCATGTCGAGTAAGACCAATACACACCCCCCAAAAAGACTATATATCAAAGACTCCAGTGCAATGTTGTAAGTTTAGACTGGTTACCAATTAATCAATCTCTGTTCTTCTTCAATTCAGTGGCAGGGAATGGGTAGATCCAACAGCGAAGGGTTGTGGTGGACAAACTGAACCCGTGAAGGGACCAAAATATCTAGGCCCCCCTCATCCTGGAGAAGCTGTTGTAAAGAGTGTAATAAGTTCAATAGCCAAACCTGCTTATTTGCTTGACATTACACTGCTAACTCAACTGAGAAAAGACTGCCACCCTTCTGTTTACACTGGCAGAGGCAGTGCTTTTGATGACTGCAGCCATTGGTGTCTCACTGGTGTTCCAGATACTTGGAACCAGCTACTCCATACAGCTTTGGTTTAGAAGCAATTTTCTGGATTAATTTTCTTCATCTATGCAATAAGCAAATATTCTCAACAAGCATTTTTCTTGGTTTTGTTCATTCTTATTCCACCTTTGGAGATCAAAACAGCGTCCATGGATTCAAATTTGTCAAAGACTGAGATAGCAAATTGGTTCACTTTATTTTGAAGAGAAATTGATGCAATGCACTTCGACTTTTTAACAATTTTAAGTATGTAGAATAATTATAACTCATTTCATCTCATGAAAGCAGCATAACAATTCTAGTCGCTAACAAGTTCATCTCAATCCTTGAACCTCAAAACTTGCAAATCTCATTTCATAGCAAATCTCATTTCACAAATTGATTACTACAATTGATCTATTTTTATTATTTACCTTTTTAAATAAGTTTTTGCATCAGTCATGGAAATTACCTCATGAGCTACTGCCCAGAATAGTACAACACACCAACTCAAAGATTATGACTTGAAGAAGAAACATTGCACACCAGAAGAGTTGCACCGTCCCATTTTAAAGAGCATAATTATCAAATTTTCACAACCCTGGCTACCAAAAGCATTTTCTTGTCAACCCCATTTTACCGATCAAAACCTAACACAACTTTTGACTCTGAGTACTATAAGAATGAAGTTTTCAGTCAATCCAGTTCATGACTTAACAAGATTCTGAAATGTAATAACATGTAGAGCTCTAATACCGTAAACACAATGTAATTACGATGAATTAACCTATCAGAATATCCTAAGGCAGATATTCATGCGCATAAGAAAGGAAAAAAGGACATCAAGGAAGCAAAAAATCATTGGGAAACAATCTCAAGAAAAACATTCACATAAGCAATACCATGAGGTCACATAAGATACACACACGCCACTCATCATAATCACTGCATTCCATTCAATTTTCTGTATCTGTAATAAGAGTTTTCTCCACAACTGTAATTCAGAAGCCCAAGTGTTTCATCCAGTTGAAAGCAGTATAACAATTCTACCAACCATTTCACATAATAACAAAGCTAAATTCCAAATATTGAACCACAAAACAAGTAAAACTCATTTCATAAAGTTCATTTCATAAAGTAACTACTACAATAAATACACATTTCAAGAAAAACACTGATTCTAGAGATTTAATTTTATAAACAGAATAGAATATTTCACCAACTCACAGTTTACGAGATGCAGAAGAAGGTTGAAAGAATGCATATATATGCCTTTGTAAACTGACAATTACTCATGCTCTTTTAGCAAGCTTACCAATTCAAGAAGTCTTATGCAAATTTCTGCAGATAACCAATCTAAATTCAATCCATCCCATCAGCTTGACAGTTTACAGCCAACCTCAAAACAAGTTCTCCATTGGCCTCATAAGAAGTTTCTTTCATCATGTCAATGGCTCATGAACAGGAAATGAAGGTAGCAAGTCCAGAAATTCACGATATTTTCAATCCTTTGCAAGTGATTCCACGACTATGGCATATAGATGTGCATCCGGCTTCACATTTCCCTCTTTCATTTTGTAAAGAAGCTCAACTGCCTTTTGCATCCTATTATTTTACAAGAAACCGCACATAACTGTATCAGATGTGACTGCATTTGGAGCACGATCATTTCTATCCATAAACAGTAACAAATCATTCGCCATTTCTAGTTGTCCTTCTCTGCCAAGCCCATGATCACGATGGTATATGTTACAACATTTGGAACCAACCTATGATGAGGCAATTTGTGAAATAACTACCATGCCTTTTCCAATCTCCTAGCTTCACAAAATCCACCAAGAATGCAATTAAAGATTTCAATGAAGAATTTAAACTTGCAGTTTTAAAAAAATTATTGAAAAGTTCCTATGCCTCTCAAAGATAACCATTCTTACAAAGACCATCAATTTGTGCAATATATGTCCTTGAATCATGACAACTTTGTTAGATTTCATCCAATCAAACAGTTTACGGGCATCTCCAACCGTACCTCCCTGAAAGACGCCAGTTAACAAGGTGTTATAAGTAACAACATCAGGTCTAATCCCTTTTGAAACCATTTCCGTGTACAAACTTATTGCTTCCTCTACTTTCTACCTTTTGCAATGCTCATTGATCAAGATACTGTAGCTAACAACACTAGGTCTATAAACCTTATTCATCGTTGAAATAAAGAGGTTCCTTGCATCATCAATTCTACCTATCAAGTGAAACCCATCCAACAACCTGCCATAAGTGACTATATCAGGATGCACATTTCTTTGTATCATCAATTCTAACATTTCACTAGCTTATTCTACCTTTCCGTTCTTTTATAATACATCGACCGTCACACCAAATGTTACCACATGGGCTGTACACCTTGATCAGTCATCTCAACAAACAAATGTTTAGCCATATCCCAATTACCAGAACAACAAAAACATGAATTAAACAGCTGTAACAATCACATTTTGATAAATCATGTTACTCTTCATTTGCCTTATCTACTTAACCGTCTTTATGAAGACCATCAATGATACTACCATAAGTAACAACATCAGGCTTACAAATAACACCTGATTTATCATTCCTGTTGATCATCTCTTCATGCAAGTTAAGTGCAAGAATTGTATTGCCTGTCTGACACAATCCTTTAATCAAAGTGCCATATGTATTAATATCAGGACTACAGCCAAAAGCAACCATTTTCTTAAACAGTTTAGTGGCTTCTAAAATCCTTCCCTCTGTACAAAATCCGTTAATCAACGTAGTAAAAGTCATAGCATCCGGGCAAAAAACCCTCCTCAAGATGCTCCCAAAAACAAAAAGACCATCCGAAATACTACCCATATTGCAAAAAGAAACTATTCAAAATGTTTAGTAAAGTCAAATCGGGCATCAACCCAGCTGAGTTAAACCTCCAGTAGAGCGAAAAAACAGTATCATAATGATTTTTCTTAAACAAGTGCAGTACATAAAAAAGTGAAAGATGACAGAGGAGGTGGGGGTTTCAGACGAATCATGTAATCAAAGAAATCAAGTGATTCGTTCAAAGTGAAGTTACCTGATTTGCAATTCTCATTGAGGAATTTAGAAAGTGCAGCTTGGTTTTGCCGTTTTTCGAACAAAGAAGAGAGATTATTTCTGGAATCAGAAGATGAGAGGCTCCGAAAGTGAGTGAGAGAAGATGTTAGCTTACAGTTTAAAGCTGTTTTTGAAGAAGAAGAAGAACGGAATGAAATTCTGTGAAGCATTGCAGTCCGTTGATATTGTGAGATCAAATGAAATGCCCCGCTGTTAGATGGAGAGACGTACAGTAATTAGATATGGTATGTATTAATTATTAAAACAAAATAAAAAAAAATCGTTAAGAGTATTAAACAAGAGTTTTTTTTTTAAATTAAAATTAAACGGGATTTGAAGTGTGATTAAGTGAGTATAGTTGCACATGTTACTTTACGCAATAAGTTATGTACTATGATTTTATTAATCTAATTATGGGATGTCAATCAATAAAATTATAATACGTAATGGATTGTGTATAATTACGTACATGATTACATATTCAATGAGATTTTAAAATTTAAAATCTATTTAGGCAGTATTTACTTTTCAAATGAGAGTGAGAATCTTGCTATTAGAAGTTCAGAGTGAGAGTCGAAGTAAATTGTTTATTTATATTGGAATTGAAGTATAGAAAAAAAGTTAAAATTTTATTTATGTGTTTACTTTATTTTAGATTAGAAATAAATTATTTTAAATTATTTTTACTCTTATTAGAAGAATTGTAATTACGAAATGAATAAAAAATATATTTATAAAATAAAAATATTTATTTTATAATAATTTTAATTATATAAATTAATAGTAATTATTAATATTCTTAATTATGTGAATCATAAGTTTTTTTATTAATTTTAATTTTAACTGTGTAAACTAAAAGATACTAATAAGGGCAACACAAATGAAATATTATTATTAACAATATAGAATAAAATTAATATTTTCTTAGAATAAACTATTTATTATTATTAATTATTAATATTAAATAAATATAACACTATTAAAATTAAATAAATATAATAATATTATATTTTCAACTAAAAATAGTATATAGAAACATTATTAATTCTCTATAAATATTGTAATATTATTTTTAAGTAATTTTAACTAAGAATCAATCTAAATTATTATTTTTAACCAATATAATAATATTATATTTAAATAAGTTTAATGTTATTGTTTTTAACAAAATGTAATATTTATTGAATAATATAATTGTTGAAACTAAACTAGATAAGACACCGATTTAGAAACCCCAAAAGATCCACTCTTTGTGTTCTGCAATCTCAAAATTGACTAAACGAATGCAAGCTTTAGTATGATTAAAGAACCAATTGCAACCTGAACAAGAAATTCAAGAAATCAGAATCAAACACACACACTTGACGCCAAGATTTATAGTGGTTCGGCCACAAAGTGAGCCTACATCCACTGCGAAAGAGAAGAAAAGTTTCACTATTAGAACTTTTTCAAGATACAAGGTTTCTCATAAGGTGTCACTGAATCACTCTATGTTTAGATCTAACCATAAAGGCAGATATATAACCAATAGAAGATCCAGAAAGACCCTGCACCGATCAGCTGCTGTCTTCTGGGTTTGTTGTGAAGAAGCCCAGAATTTCCCCTCGTGAATAACAACCTTTAACAACCATTCAAATCCCTGGTGGCCACATGTCATGCCTTTACAAGATCTCATACACAAAACGTCACACATTCCTGTCGTTTTGAATGAGTGATGCATGTGTTGTATCACGTGTACCACTTACTTATTTAACCGATGTTACAAGGATGTCATAAAGCTCCTTGAACTTCTACAACTAACATGTCGTCAGTTATCAACCGATATGTCATGTGCAATCTCAGAATATATCTGACTTGTCGCATGTGTTCTTAAATTCAAATTTGAACTTTATCTTTAACAATAATAATATTATTTAGATAAATATATAAAATTATTTTATTTTAATAAATAGAATTATATCATTTTAGAATAGCGGATTTCCACTCCCACATATTTTTTAAAGAGTTGAATTCAGATAATTGAAGTTATAAGAAAAAAGCTATTTAATATTACCAATTTTATATTTTATTCATTATTAAGTTTTGTATTCGATTAATTTTTAATTTATATTTTCATTGGACCCTAATGGATCTAAAAACGTTTTTATCATATGTATTTACCGAATTTATTAATTTATCACAATGGCCTAAGTGGGGATTGAAAATTTTTATTATTTAATCAATGTTATTCATTTATTGAATATTTATTTATCCAGTTTTTACTATATATACTAGCTAAGAATAATGCTAATGATTTCAATATTTGAATTCTAACTTGAGTCTCAAATGATGTGGGAGCTTAATAACTTAAAGCATAGGAAAATCGCTTCTTTCCAATGAAGCTAGACCTTACTTCAACCAATGAGTTATGCATATGGATTATAAATTTGACGCATCATGACACTAACACAATATCGAAATCCAAATTGGTATTGGTAGTCAGCAGGGGCAGACCCAGAACTCCGCAATACCCTGGGCTAAATTTAAAAAAATAAAAATTTGTACCAAGTGAACATGAAATTTCATATATATATATATAGATGACAAAATACACCTAATAACAAGAGACATTAGGAGCCTTACGCGTAAAATTCATATTGTAAATAAAAATAAATTTAAAAAGTAGTATAAAATAAAAATACAATCCTAATACAAATTTTCTACCGAAGTTGTACTTTTTGAGGTTTCGAATTATAAAAATCATCAATTATAGAATCTGAGTCAACAGTATCAGTAATTTCTCTTTCAACATAGATAACCATACAATCTGAAAAAAAAAACTCATTTTCCATCTTACTACGAAGTGATGTCTTGATAAGTTTCGTGGCTGAAAATGCACGCTCTGCTGTGGCCTTGGAAACATGAAGAGTCAAGACTAGACGAATTAATCTATCAATCAACAAGTAGTGCTGTGACTTCATTGTTTCAACAAATTGTCGACATAGCTCAGAAAGGGAAGCCATATTTTGAAACCGTGGATGAGAAAGCACATCAATTTGATAATGTTTTAATTCTCTTCTCAAAGCAAGTACCTCATTTGGAGTGAAATCATGAGAATAAAATTTCTTAGCAAGAGAATAAATATTCTCTATATCAAATGATTTGAACCCATCAATTGGATCCAATGTTGAGCTCAAAGTAAGGAGTTCCACAGTTTGCTCAGAGAATGTACTATTTAACTCCATCAATTGAAAATCTTTTACAACATTAAATATATGAAAGTGATAATGATGTTCAACTGTAACATAATCTTTTCGTTGACAAGAGCGCCTTGTACCTTCCATGTAACAATCACTCATATCAAGCATAGTAATATCATATTTTTCACAAAAAAGATACTACATTTTTAATAAAATCATCTCATCCACTATCTTGAAACTCTTGCAAAAGTCTTTTTGTACTTGAGACATAATTCAAAGCATTCAAGATGTATAATGATTTTGTCTGTAACGCTCGACAAAGAATATCAGAAATTCCGAGAACTTTATTCAATAAAAGCAAAATAAACACAAACTCAAAGGATTCCATCTCCCTATATGTACCTTTAGTTTCTCCACGCATATCTCGACTAGATCCATCATTAATCATCTTTCCTAAAACTTCAAGAGTTGCACCAAACATCTCAATAAACCTACTAACTAAAGTAAAATGTGAGCTCCAACGTGTATCTCCAGCCCTTTGTAAAGTTCTAAATTGATTAGCCCCTGTACTGGTCTCAAGCTCTTCTAAAGCTATCAAAATTATAGTTTCTTTTTCTTTTACAGATTTTAACTCAGAATAACGGTTGAAAGAAGTACTCACAACGTTAATAATAGAACTCAGCTTTGAAAAGAAAAATATCCATACCTCATGCAACTTTTTAGATATTGCAATTAATACGAGTTGTAGTTGATGAGCAAAATAATGTACATAATAAGCATACAGACAATCATTGAGAAATAAAGATTGTAATCCATTCCATTTACCCATCATATTACTAGCACCATCATACCCTTGACCTTTTAAATTTTTAACTAAAAGATTGTACCGAACAAGCACATTGCATATCTCATTTTTTAAAGTCAAGGCCTTTGTTTCATCGACATTCACAATTTCAAAGAAACATTCTCGAATAAAACCATCACAATCAACATATCTCAAAATAATAGCCATTTGTTCTTTGTGAGATTCATCTAGTGCCTCATCAAATATGATACAAAATTTAGCATCACTCACTTCCTCTCAAATCTTCTACCGTACTTTATTAGCAATAATATTCAATATTATTCTATATATTGGGCATTTTTAGAAGCACTTTCTAACACAACTTTATTAATCTCCCCATTCATTGTTGCTAACAACTTACTTAATTCAATAAAATTTCCACGATTAAGATTTTAAGTCGTAGTCTATTCTCCAAAATTTGTTGTGAAGATTGTGCATTCATTCTCTTATCAATATGTTTGGATGGATCCTTCAAATTACTCCATTTTGACATGGCATCATTGTGAGCGGAACCATGACCTCCTTCATGTTGAGCAAAAGGACATGTTTTTTCACAATTAATATACTTCCAATTTTGAACCCCATCAACAGTAAATGCATCATTCTTAGATGGCTTGTCATGAAAAATATAGCATGGAAAACAAAAATGCTTTGTCTTTTGATATCGAATAGTAAAGCCAAGGAAATTTCGAGAACCAAGAAAATTGAAATCGACGGTTTTCCGTACCATGTGTGGTTGATTGATAGTTTTGTACTTTGGGTTGAAATGGTCCCATATTTATATACGCCATCCACACATCTTCACACTTGTCAATGGGAAAAGCATTTATCGAAAACGCAATCTGGGATCACATTCTAAATAAGGCGTGTCAATAGTAGATGAAGTATCAACTTTCTGAAATTCGACTCTTTGAAACTTAGGTGGAGAGCTTGAGGCATCAATGTTGCACATAGAACTTGTCCTATTTGATGATTGACCATCATTCTCTTTGTAAAAAATGAAAGGAGAGTTTTCGTATGTTTGGATTTGTTGTTTGACATTATAACTTATAACAACATGTAATTGTGTAAGAATCAAGAAACCATTAAAAGTGTTATAATCTATATATTCTACTAATTTTAAATATATTTAAAGTCGCAAAATAAAAAAAAAATCAACATTTAAAGCTCATACAAGACAATATATGGTTAATACAAATACGCATGCCTATCAAATTTTTGAAAAAAAAAATTTAAAATATTAGAATAATAAAAAAATTAATACATAAACAGTGAGATTTGAGTTAATTTAATCAAATGGGGACGTTCAATAAATTAATTAATTTATTTATTACACAATTTATTATCTACTCATTCTAATATAGAGATGCCAACCACCAAATAGAATTATATGGTAACTAACAAATCAACAATCAACAAAAAATTATTACCCAAATCTCAATTGTTGATATTTGTTTAATTGTTTATACTTTATAGCTAATTATTGCAAGTAAGAGAATCATAGAAAAGATGCTTTGATTTCACCCATGCTTGTAAGAGAGAGAGAGAGAGAGAGAGAGAGAGAGAGAGAGAGAGAGAGAGAGAGAGAGAGAGAGAGAGAGAGAGCTGTAATAAATTAATCCATGCTTGTATGCGAGGGAGGGAACTGTTATAAATTAAAATAGGATGTGATTTTTACCTATTAAAAATTGAATGGAAAGTGCTTGAGCCGACAAGAAGTGAAGCAAGGGACCATCGCTGCCACGGGAGTGAACGATTTTATTGTTGCTGCTGGATGGCTGCAAAAGGGCAAAGCAGGGAAAACGTAAAGAGGAATAGGTAAAAGTGGATATTATTTTATGTATTTGTTGGCAATTCTGTAATTTTTGAATAACTTTAAAAAAAAATATTTTTGGCCTAGACCAGGCTACAGGTCCGCCACTGGACTAGTCAGCATCAAACAATGAGAAAACAAGAAACAGTTTAGAGATCATTAACTATTGAACCTCTATAAGAAAGATCTGCATTTTTTCTTTTTAATATATATGGTTATGTTAAAAGATGAATGGCCGAACTATTTGATTATAATAGAATTAATCACTTGACTGTTTTGATGGACTATTTGCTATAGACTATTTAAAATTAATTACGTTAAATGAATTACTTGACATTTTTGTTGCTGTACGTGAGATTAGAAATGCATGCACATAAAATCACCCTAAAAAATCCCACTTCGGTATGCTACGTAGGGATGGCAATTTTTCCCCATGGGATGGGATCCTGCGGGATCCCATCCCATTTGGGGCGGGATTGGGACATATTTTTGTCCCATAAAAAAATTTAGGGACGGGATCGGGACCTTTTTTTATCCCACTTGTGTATATAGGACAGGAGTGGGATTGACAAATTTCGTCCCATCCTGTCTTATTGCTAACTAATAATGGGAATTATTTCAATTGGGATGCGATCCCGCAGGATCCCATCTCTTTTGGGATGGGATCGGGACATATTTTTGTCCCAAAAAAAATATAGGGATGGGAATGAGACGTTTTTTCATCCCACTTATATATACGGGATGGGACTGGGATTGATAAATCTCATCCCATCCCGTCCCATTGCCAACCCTAATGCTACGCTTGATGGAGAGGACAACACCGGCCCACATAAGCACCCGAATTGTTTCTCATAAATATATTTTTTAAATTTTCATGAAACGTTAATATAATATTCAAATTCGTGATTTTGCAGTTTCGGAATTGTTGCTTTGGAAATTGCCAGCGGAAGAAGCAACGTTATTTGTGTTAGAAAAAAATCAGTTTTTAAATTTTTATAAAACTTTTTAGGATCGATCTCATACAATATATAAGAATTTGTAATTTAAAAATCGTACCTTGAAAATCTGAGAAGATGAACAATCTTTACTTTTTTCGCTGAAGTGATTTTGGCTCCTAGATCACGATCCGTCAGCACCACATCTGTTAGACCACGATCCGTCAGCACCACATCTGTTAGACCACGATCCGTCACCATCATGCTTGTTAGATCACAATCCGTCACTAATAATTTTCTACGTTATGACTTAAGTTTGATCTGCACTTGACGTGTGGATGCCTTATATCACTACTAAAGCAACTAGTAAGAGAAAATTTTTCTCTCAAAATTAGAGAGAAAAATTCGTTTTCTCTTGATCTGTATAATGTAGCTCTCATTATTTTCTTTAGAGAAAATAAGTCTTTTTATATCTCCCTTTAGTGAAACCCTAGACTCCAAATACTAAAACCAAAAGCCATGTTACTTACTTTTTCTGGAGGGGGCCCACCTTATAAAATAATATAAGGCCCCTTACACACAAGCATATTAAATGAAGCCTCCCACTAAATGATATATTTAGGCTTTTGACCCAAATAAGTAGTTATCTTGCTTATTAATTCAGTAGTGGTGCAGTCAATTAAATGAGCTATGCAGTCAATTAAATGAGCTAACCCAGGGATCATTTGGGAACATACAATAGTGCCTACAATAATTAAGGCTGTAATTAAACAAGCCTAATCATTTAATTCTAACTCTACTCCACTATAAGATTGGAATTGGCCTCCATAATTGTATGTTCGAATAATAATTTGTCCCAAGCCACATTGATTTCTTTACTGCTCAATCCTTTGTACGACATCGTTAATTAAATCGATATCTCAACTGTCCAATTGATTTAATTATATCTTGTTCCTTGATACTTATTGATTTTCTCTAATGATCATTTTCAACATACTAAATATGTTGACACAGTCTACCCAGAGAATTCTATGATCAAGTACCGAAAACCTATTAAGAGATGTGTTGTACAAATTCTATATTAGTTAATCTATAACTCCAATACTTATAATTGTTCCCACTAAGATACTGGGTAATCTTGACTACAAGTGTATGTCGTGCCCATTGGTAACTCAAATGGAATAACAATTACAATCATGAAATTATAACTAACTCAAGATTAAGATTACAGTAAAATCAATACCTATGAAATTTAAGAAGTCTGACAGTCATTCCAAGGTTAATTAAATCTCATACGTGATCCAGCTCAATGTAGTCAAACTACATCAATAAATTCATACATGATTAAGACAAATCATTCAATTAATTTATTACAGTCTATACCTAAATAAAGTGCCCAACTTTATTTATCAACTATGAATTTAATTTACTTAATCATAAGATAACTTGTATATATCTTCTGTGAATCCATATGGTGATCACATAAATACTTATAATATGATTAAATAGACTTTACTTAAAATATTAATGCAATTAAGATATTTGAATAAAATACCTCATTTATTTTATTAATCAGAAAAATTATTTATTATAATTAAATAAACACATGCTTTTAAAGAACATATTTTCCCAACAATTTACAGGACAAATAAGGATAAATTTTATCTTCTAGATTGGGTATCTTTTTGGCTCCTACAATGTTTTGATTTCCCTTGCTCTTGAATTTATCTCTAACCAAATATATGTTATTAATTTTACCTCTTTTTAATTACTGGACCCTATCATTTGCTTAGATATATGTTAAGAAAATTCAGAAAGAAAGAGATTCCATTCAACGCATAAGTTCTCCTACCCATCTGCTTTGAATTTGTTCTTTTTTTAAAAAAAAAAATTTTGCTTGAGGGAATATATGATTGGGGCGGATAATTTAGCAGGTGCAATTGCTGGTTTGTCTGTTTTAGCTTTGGATGATTCTAATAGGAGACGCACGCTTGCTCTTTATCTTTTGACCAGAGCAGCTCAGGTACACTGACCAATTTTTATATATCACCCCACTGTCAGAGCTTTTGGAAATTAATTTTAGGGCTTAGATTTTCATAAAAAGAATTTCAACTTTGTCATCCTTGTCAGCTTAGGCTTCAATAGCTGTACTAATTTGATTAAACACTAATAAGCTTCAATAACTATACTAATTTGATTAAACACTAATTGAACTGTGACAATTTTTTTTTTGGCTGTAATCGAATTTCATAGCAATTTCTTTGTGTTAACTAAAAAAAGCATTTTGGGTTTGGGGTTTTTGAGCCTATTGGAGTTATGGATTTGTTGTCATCGGAAACATGGGAAACAGAAAGGCTCAAGAAACACATTTGATTGCGTGTTTCTGGGACCTTTTTTTTTTTTTTTGGTGTAGTACTAGAACCTAGTTTAAAAATCTATACACCCTTTGCTGTAATATGTGAACTATATCCACAAACTTCAAAGTCTAAATTGTGTTCCAATTTTGACTATTGTTCTTGGCGTGGGAAAAACAATTGGATAACAACATCCTTTGTGATTTTTTGCAAGTTTGTCTTGCTTTCCGGAGTCTCTCCAAACTAGTTTCTGGAAATTGTTTGTTAAACACGTGGCTGTTGGGTGTTGATACGTGTCTTGCATCTGGTCCAACATCTTCCTAAAGAATTTTTTTTTGTGTGCCACAGTTCAAGAAGCTGCTTATAAAATTTCCCACTGTTTCATCTTTGATGGAAGGATGAAATAAAACAGAAATGGTGAAAATGTGCTGGTCCTTGAGGCTATGTAATAAAAGGTTATGGGTTCATTCTAAACTCTTGATTTTTACAGGCATGTGATGTTATTCTTGTATACAAAAATTATATTTAAGTTTACTTACAGTTGGTATCAAAGTATGTTATACATTTATCTTGATGTGTTATGTACCTTTTGATATATGCAAAAATACTTGAAAGTTGTTTTTTACATTTTATGGTGATATTAAATGTTAGAAATCATTAAGAAATGGGTTTCTAATAATTATGTGGTTTGAAACGTTAATTTGGTGTCGGGAAATAATAAAAATGATCAGGTCTATTAAACGAGTTTTTTGAGTTAAAAAATGAATTGGATGCTGAAGACGCACTTGGACAACATGTCATCTAATATCGATACATAAACGACATGTCATATTATCCTTTACATAAAACGACCAGTCGGTTACTATAATGACAAGTCGTCTTAATTTGTTATCTAGATTGCATGTCATTTAATTTGGGATTATATAAAGACTTGTCGTCTTATTGCTATATGCGATGACATGACATCCATTTGTGTACGTAGATGACGTGTCATTCATTTGGTGTACGACTTGTCATTTATGTGTATAAGTGTTAAGCCACATGTCATTTTATGCCCATTGATTTTTGTGAATTTAAGTCTTCAAACTTAAAATTTAGGGTGTTTTTGTTATATTTGATTTTTGGTAATATTGCCAACATGTCAATATGATTGTGATCATGTCTTATCAGAATTTGTATATATAAACCATATTTTATTTTAAAGGTAGTTTTTCACTCATCTCCCTCTCTAATTCTAATATAATGATATCCACTTTTAAGATAAATTTTACTAAACACATAAGAACCATTAAATTCATTAAGCATATCATCAAGTCTAGGAATAGGTTGTCTATACTTTGCAGTGATTTCATTGATTGCACGACAGTCAATGCACATCCTCCATGTTCTATCCTTTTTTGGGCACTAGTAGAACTGGTATCGCACATGGACTCGTGCTCTCCCTCACATATCCCTTTGCCAAGAGTTCTTCAACTTGCGTTTGAAGCTCCTTTTATCTCCTCGGGGTTACTTCTATATGCGGGCCTATCAAATTCTATTTGATGCTCAATTCTCCTAATAGGTGGCAAACCATTAGGAACTTCATTTGGAATCACATCTTTAAAGTCTTGCAAAAGAATCACAATAGCACAAAGCAAAGAAGATTAAGCTCATTAGTATATAAACAAGCCTCTTTGCACAAAAGTACAATGATAGACTATTTTGAAAAGAAAACCCTCTTAACTTTGCTTTTTTTTGTAAACAAATTCACTTGCTGCCTTTCTTTTATATCAACAATATTCTCTTTTTTTTTTTTTAATCTTTCCACTTGTTTTTCTCTCAATCTCTCTTTCTTTTGTACTCTTATTTCCTTTGAGCCACTAATCCAGCTTTATTATTTACAATTACACCAGATTCATCCATCTTATTTCTAAATACTCATTTAGTACCTATGACGGATTGATGTTCTAGTTTAGGAACTAATTCCCACACATTATTTCTCTTAAATTGATTCAACTCCTCTTGCATTGCCATAACCAAGATTCATCATTTTCTGTATCCGCAAAAGATTTTAGTTCAGTTTGAGACATGAATGCACTATGATCACAAGTATTTCTAAGTGATGATCTAGTTGTTATGCCTTGTGAGGGATCTCCTAAAATTAAGTTTTTAGGATGAGAAGAAGTGTACCTCCACTCTTTGGGGAGTGATTGAGAAGTACCTTCATTTTGCTCTGCATTCATTTCTTCATGTTGCTTCTCTTGATTTTCATGTGGTTCTACCTTTTGGTTATCCTTTGATAACTCGTCTTGCAGTTTTTCATCTACATCATTATCAATAACAACTTTCTCTACAGGGGGGGTTAGATTTATCAAGCATAACATGCATAAATTCTTCCACAACAAAAGTTTTTTTATTATAAACTCTATAAGCTTTGCTTGAGTTTGAATACCCAAGAAAGATGCCAACATCAGATTTTAGATCAAATTTGTCAGGTTATCCTTAGTGTTTAAAATACAACATTTGCATCCAAAAACTTTGAAATAACCAATGTCGAGTTTTCTATCTTTCCAAATCTCATATAGAGTTTTATTGAGATGAGGTCTAATCAACACACGATTTAAAATATAACAAGCGGTGTTGATGGCCTTGGCCCAGAAATACTTAGGCAAAGAATTTTCATTCAACATAATCTTAGCCATTTCTTGAATCGACCTATTTTTTCCTCAACAACTCCATTCTGTTATGGAGTTCTAGGTGATGAAAATTGATGCACAATGCCTAAATCATTACAAAAATTCTCAAATGCATGATTTTTAAATTCTCCACCATGATCATTCCTAATACATGTAATACTATAACTTTTTTCATTTTGAGTTTTCTTACAAAATACTTTAAAAACATCAAGATCATCATCCTTATTAGCTAAGAATAATACCCATGTGTATCTTGAAAAATCATCGACAATTACAAAAGCGTAATACTTGCCACTTAGGCTGGCATATTTTGAAGGTCCAAATAAGTCCATATGTAGTAGTTGAAGAGGTTTCAATTAGAAATATGATTTTTGTTTTTGAAAGAAGTTCTGATTTTTTTTTTCCAAATTGGCAAGCTTTAAAAATTCTATCATTTTGAAAATCGATTTGTGGAAGACCTTTAACCAAATCATTTTTTGAAAATTTTGAAATCAAATCCATGCTTGCATGTCTTAGTCTTCTATGCCATAGCCAACCATCATCATGCAATGAGGAAAATCATTTATCATGAGTAAATGCACACTCTATGTCAATGGTATAAATATTACCATCTCAATAACACATCTAGATTTATCAAAAATAACTTTATAAAATTTGTCACACAATTGACTAATACTAATCAAGCTATATTTCAAATTTTCAACCAAACATACATTTTCAATTATGGTTGATGAAACTTTACCGATATTACCAATTCTGAGAATCTTTCCCTTTGAATTGTGTCTAAAAGAAACATATCTACCATTTTCGATTTTGGTGAAACTTGAAAACCAATCATAGTTTTCGGTCATATGCCTTGAACAACCATCGTCCAAGTCCCATTTATCTTTCTTCTTCTTCAAACCCTGCGGAGAAAATCTCAAGTCTTAGGTACCCAAAACGTTTTGGGTCTTTGCGTGTTAGTAATGGTTTCTTTTGGAACCCAAACACATTTCACACTATAATATGCATTTCTTTTCACTGGACATCAATTTTTCATATGACCATTTTGATTACAATAATGACATACAACTTAATTGTTAATAGATATACTTTTCATAAAGTAGTTCTTACAATACTTTTGTTTTAAATTAGGCTTATACCCAAGTCCTCCTTTATCAAACACACATTTTTGTGAATTAAGCAAGTTATCCAACATCTTTTGCCCATTTGTAAATTTTAAAACAATCTCATTTAACTCATTGCTCTTCAGCTTAAGCATTCATTTTCATTTTTCAAGTTATCTATGTGTGATTCTAGATGTTCGTGTGAGGTGCTAGGTTTCTCATTTGATAATGCAACTCTATCATGCAATGTTTTATTCTCTAATTCTAGGCATGTAATCTTTGCACTTAGAGATTCATTTTCATTTTTAAGCTCTACCATTTTCTTTTTAAGACATACATTCTTTCTGTCAATTTTCATCAACTTATCATACAATTCTTTAAAAGTATCATATAATTCATCATAGGTAGGATCACTTATCTCATCGAGATCATTATCTTCTTCTATTGCCATAAGTGCTAGGTTTAACACTTCTTGCGAATCTTCTTCATCACTATTATCCGAAGTAGCAACTATGGCTTTCTTCTTGAGTTTGTTGAGAAGTGGGCACTCCGATCTTATATGGCCAGGCTTCTTACATTCATAGCATGTGATTACTTCTTTCTTCTCCTTTTGGTTCTTGAGGTTTCTAAATTTTCTTCGCTCACCAGTTTTTTTGAAAAATATTCTGAACCTCCTCGCTAGCATAGCCAACTCCTCATCATCCGGCTTACTTTCTCCATCACTCTCATATTTTGAGACTTTGAGAGCAATGCTTTTTTTCTTCTCCTCATTGCCTTTTCCAGCTGCCAAGTCTTTCTCATAAGAAATAAGAGAGCCAATTAAATCATCAATAGGTAGGATATTTAAATATTTTGCTTCTTTAATGGTAGTCCTCTTAGGTCTTCATTCTTTTGAAAGTGACCTAATGATTTTCTTGACTTTCTCGCTATTTGAAAAAGTTTTTCCTTGAGTTCCTTAGGTGTTCACTATGTCCATAAATCGAGTATACATAGAATACACACTTTCATTTTGTTCCATTTGGAACAATTCATATTGACGAGTGTATATCCTAATTTTAGACTCTTTAACTTGATTTGTCACTTCATAGATGACCTCAAATTTATTCCATATTTCTTGGGCACTCTCACAACTAGATACTTTATGAAATTCTTTCTTATCAAGAGCACAAAACAAATCATTTATTACCTTGGAGTTTAACGATATCTTTTTCTTTTCTAATTCACTCCAATGACTTGACGGTTTTGGAATATCATCTCCTACTTCATTTTTAGTCATAAGCATGAATGGACCATCACAAACAACTTCCCAAAGCTTGCAACTAAATTATCATCATAGTTTTCTAATATAGTTAGTCATTACCGTCAAAGAACGGTGGTCTAGTTGTGGACTGTTCTTCCCTAAAGGTTGAGTCATTTTGGGTTGTCATTGATCTTTATCTTTAGATAGTTAAGTTTAAATAAGAGTACCTTGCTCTTATACCAAATGAAATACAAGTTATGCAACCCAAGAGGGGGGTAAATTGAGATTTTAAAAACTTAAGCTAAGCAAAGCAAAACACATAGCAATTCAATCTAATGCCTTAATAAATTTGAAGACAATAAATTCAATAAAGCACAATAATAAATAAGTAAAGGAAGAAAAAAAAACACAAGGATTTTTCCGTGGTTCAGCAATCTCCACCTGCGTCCACGCCTCCAAGCACACTAAGCTTGAGGATTTTACTATCCAAGCCTTCCAAAGCTTCAAATGCTTACAATTGACCCCCAAGGTGTCAATAGACCTTTACAATCAAGAGATTATCTCCCAATCTCTTCACACAAGTGTTTCTCACACTTATACACTCATAAATTTGATGAAGAAATGAAGATTACAACAAAAACTCTCTTTAAGAATGGATATACAAATTATAACTCCATGATGATTCAATATATGATGATTTACGAAATAGAAGCTCAATATATGTTATGTGCTTTTTGTTTTTGCTTGCAAGAGAGCTGAATCCGGTTAACCGCTTTTATGTTACCGTTACAGCAAATATTTGAATTTTAGAACATCCAGCATGCCGCTTTCAATCTAGAGAGCTTCTGCCCATAATCCGGATTGCCGCATTGTAAAATCCGGTTAGTCGCTTTGCTGCAGTGAACTATTTTTAAAATTACTTTTTTTTAACAGTAAAACTTTATACAATTGTACTATGGCCTAAGACATCAACAAAATTTATAAAAAGATCCAATTTCAGAATTTCTAAATCATGCTTGTTATTCCAAACTTTTTAAAATTATGATATGACCCAAAATATATGGAATTTATAGTATGGTTCAAAACGTTTTAAATATTTACAAATAGGTCCAAATCTAGAATTCAAAACAATACTTATTAAAATTAAGGATGGCAAAACTCTTTCATTTTAGTCCACATCTTGGAAAACAACTAATTTTATAAAATCATTCTCTTGTTATAAAAATATTATATGCAAATCTTTGTTTATCCAAAACATGTAGTTTGTTATCGTCAAAATTAACATTTTATAACCATATAGACTAACAATGGAGTCTCTGTAGCAATGAAGAAATCAAGGCTGTAACATTTGAAGAACTGGAAAATGAAATTTTGAAACGATTGACAAGCATGATTAGGAGAGAAGCAACCCGTAAAAACTGACTAGCACTTTGAATCTCTAGATTTTTCAAACAGGGAAGTTTTGTTTAATCTATTGAGTCGCCTCTTGTTTTGGAATTAAAACTTTTACCTTCACATTTAAAGTATGTTTATCTTGGTGAGAATGACACACTTCCTGTAATCATTTCATACAATGAAACGCTTCCTGTAATCATTTCATCTTAGTCGAATACATAACAAGAAAAGAGCTTGTAGACGTATTGGAGAGATACAAGAAGGCCATTGGATGAACCATGACAGATATCAAAGGAATCAGCCTTTCCATATGCATGCAAAAGATTTTGCTGGAGGATTGCTACAGTAACTCTATAGAGTTATAGAGAAGATTAAATCTCATTGTGAAGGAAGTTGTGAAGAAAGAGATCATCAAGTGGCTTGATACTAAAATCATTTATCTAATATCATACAGCTCATGAGTAAGCCTGGTACAATGTGTTCCAAAGAAAGGTGAAGTAACAATTATAGTAAATGAAAAGAATGAGCTCATTCATACTAGAACAATAACTGGATGGAGAGTCTGCATGGATTATAGAATGTTAAACAAAGCTACAAGAAATGATCACTTTCCATTACCTTTCATAGATCAAATGTTAGACAAATTTGCCAGAAAAAAGTACTACTGTTTCTTAGACAGATATTCAAGCTACAACTAGATTGATATAGCACTAGAAGATTAGGAGAAAACAATATTCACATGTCCCTATGGAACCTTTGCCTTCAAAAAGATGTCATTTGGCCTGTGCAATGCTCCAGCAACTTTCCAGAGATGTATGATGTCTATTTTTTCAGATATGGTTGAGCAAACACTCGAGGTATTCATGGATGATTTTTTAGCTTTTGGAAAATTATATGATGACTGTTTGCATAATCTAAAAAATATGCTTAAGAAATGCGAAGAGACAAATTCAGTGTTGAATTAGGAAAAGTGCCATTTCATGGTACAAGAAGGGATAGTATTAGGTCATAAGGTCTCTAGAAAGCGAATAGATGTGGATAAGAAAAAAATAAAGGTGATTGATAAAATTTTACCACCTACTTCAATCAAGGGCATTAGGCGTTTTTTAGGACACGCTAAGTTCTATAGAAGATTTATTAAAGATTTTTCCAAAATATCCAACCCTTTATGCATGTTGCTGGAGCATGAAAGACCATTTAATCTTGATGAAAATTGCTTAAAGGCCTTTGTTGAGTCGAAGAAAGCCCTTGTTACAGTACCAGTTGTTGTAGCACCCGACTAGAGTATGCCTTTTGAGTTGATATGCGATGTTAATGACCACTTTGTTGGAGTAGTGCCAGGGCAGAGAAAAGGCGAGATTTTTCACTCCATTTATTATGCCAGCAAGACCTTAGCTGATGCACAACTTAACTATACTACTATTGAAAAAGAGTTGCTGGTTGTTATTTTTGTATTTGATAAATTCAGAGCTTGTTTGGTCAATACCAAAGTGACTGTTTATACTAATCACTCAGCAATCAAGTATTTGATTTTAAAAAAAGATGCCAAACTAAGGTTGATTAGGTGGATTCTTTTACTACAAGAGTTTGACTTAGAGATCATAGATAGAAAAGGTACTAAGAATCAAGTAGTAGATCATCTCTCAAGGCTTGAAGCAGATGTAAGCACTTTGACCAAGCAGGACATTATAGAAACTTTTCCTAATGAGCAGTTACTGATGATACAACATGCACAAATGCTGCAGTAATCTAGATTTTCATGGTATGCAAAATTTTTTAATTACTTAGTAAGCAGATTACTACTACCTGATTTGAGCTGCCAGCAAAAGAAGAGATTTCTCTATGATGTTAGAAGCTATCAGTGGGATGACCCTTACTTGTACAAGATGTGTTCAGGCCATGTGATCAGAAGATGTATTCCTAATGAAAAAATTTCATATATTCTGCAGTCTTGCATTTGGTGGACACTTTAAAGGACATAGAACAACATCAAAAGTTCTTCAATTAGGTTATTACAGCCCTCTATTTTTAAAGATGCTTATGAGTTTGTTAAATGTTGTGACAAGTTGCTAAAGAACAGGAAACATCTCTTAAAAGCATGAAATGCCACTAACCAACATCTTAGAAGTTGAACTTTTTGATGTATAGGGAATAGATTTTATAGGACTATTTCCACCCTCTTTTGGCAATTTATAAATCTTAGTTGCTGTGGATTCTGTATCCAAGTGGATAGAAGCTACAACATTGGGAACAAATGATGCTAAGGTAGTGGTGAAGTTTCTTTAGAAGAATATTTTCTTAAGATTTGGCACTCTTAAGGCAATGTTCAGTGATGAAAGAACCTATTTTTACAACAGAATGCTTGTTGCAATGTTGGCTAAGTATGCGATCAAGTATAAAGTTGCTACAGCATATTATCCATAGACAAGTGGTGAGCCAAAAGTGTCCAACAAGGAGATAAAAAACAATCTAGAGAAAGTGGTGAATCTCAAAAGAAGGACTGGTCCATTAGGCTAAATGACTCCTTATGGGCTTATCGAACAACTTACAAAACCCTACTACTTGGCATGTCTCTATATAGAATTGTTTACGGGAAAGTTTGCCATTTGTTATTACAGCTGGAGCACAAAGCATATTGGGTAATAAAACATTTGAACATGGATATGACTGCTGTAACAGAGCAGAGGAAGTTACAGCTTTGTGAGCTATAAGACTTACGGTTGTTCTCATATGAAAATGCAAGACTCTATAAGAAAAGTACCAAACAATGGCATAACAAGAAAATCGTGTAGAGGGAGCTCATTCCAGGCCACCAAGTCTTGCTCTACTACTTGCGATTAAAACTTTTTCCTAGAAAAATAAAGTCTAAATGATCAGGAACCTTCAAACTTATCAAAATTTAACCACACGGGGCTGTTAAACTTCAAGATGAAAGAACAGGCTAGGAATTTAAAGTGAATGGACAATAAATGAAATAATACATTGGAGCTACTATGAACAATCCAAGGGAAGAATTATCTTAAAGGATCCAGCTTGAGCAATCAAGGATGGTCAAGCTGAAGGACCCAAAATCAAGCGCTATTGGCCGGTAACCTAACCTAATGAGGGAAGTTGTTTCAAAATTTTAAAGTACTAAATTTAGTTTTGAAAATTGTTTAATTTGTCTTTTTGTTATTTTAAAATGTGCATCTAATTTCTTTATTCTCTTTTATTTTCTTGTGTTAAATTGGAGCAAGTAAAAGTTGACTAAAAAAAAGGTGGGCAGAGAAGCAGAAAGAACTTGCGACAGTATCACATATAGCATGGCAGACATAAAATGGTTTGCAAAAAACTACCGTTATTACTGTAGCAACGGATTGATTGTTACAGCAACGGTTTTTACAATTGCACTATCAGCCTTGGATTTTTACAGTTGGTGGATGACACACTTTTGTCAGCAGATTAGAATTTTTAATAAGAAAGATTATGCATTGGTGGATGACACACTTATGTCAGCAGATCATAAATTTTAATAAGAAAGATTATGCAATCCCTGATTTGCCATGACACATATCTCTTCCTTTCCATTTAAAATTTGTTTTTAAAATTTAAAATTTTTCTACATTTATCATTTTAATTACCTCTCTCTCTCCACTTTCCTTTGCTATCACTACTATAAAAATGACTTTTACTGACACTTGCTTAGTGACACTTTGTAAAAAGTGTCAATAATTATGTACATATGCATCATTTTCCATTTTTAACAAATAGGTATTACAAATTACTGATACTATTGTATTAGTAAATTAAATATAAAAAATTACAAATATTGAAATATCAGAAATAAAAAAAAATGTTATTATTGTTTGTTTTAATTCTGACTCGAACCTGGGACTTCTAAAACTCAAAATTTTAACGCTTAGACCATAAACCACTTAAACCCACAAAATTAACTTATCAATATATTTGGAAGGTAAAAGAACAAAAATATAAAAGAAAAGAAATATCAGAGACAAAAAACTAGAACGCAATCCTTAATTCCCTTTTCTCTTTCGTGACTTCTCCTTCTTTAATCTCTATCGTGGGTGAGAGAGAATGATAAATTCACTTACACAAAGTCATACACCACATCCACACCGCCACGGCTGCCGCTAAACTACGCCCACGTTCTAGTTTCTCTAACCCTAAGCTAAGAAACGCCCATGCCCACGTTACTGCCGCTGTCACTTTGGTTCAAGTGTGTCGATGCTGTAGCTTCTAGCCGTTCTCAATTTGCTTCCTTGTTCTCGCTGTTGTCATCTCTGTCGGTGCTACCTCGGCTTCGTTCATCGTCGTCAACCGCACAAGGAAATGTTGTACATGCGAATGGTGCATAAATGGCTGTTTGTAATTCAATCTTCTAGACCCATTTTGTTTTTCTTTTTTGTCCTTCATAAACAGTACCTATTATCGCAAATTAATCTCTCTGATGCCACACCTTCACTAAGATCGTGGAACCATCTAATTTCGAAGAGGTAAGTGAAAGTACTTCAGCATTGTTTTTCTCAATTTTCCTTTCATTTCCTTCTATAATCAACACGAGACTTATAAAAAAATCCTAGTTTTCTCTTAATTTATGCAAATCATCTATAACATTTTGTCTTTGAACTTTTAATTCCTTGCAGTTTCATAATCCTTTCTCAAATGAAAGTCTTTTCCTCATAATTGCTCTATTTTCCCTCATTAAATTTAATGTCGGTCCCAAATTTTAGGTTTTGGTGTATTATTATGAAATTTTGTTTCATGTTCTCTGGATTTTCACAATTTCCTTGGGTATTTTCTCGAATATTTGATTAACGCACTTTCAATTTTAGTTAAAGCTCAACTTTGAAGACAATCAAACACAGAAAGTTGATTAAGATATGAAAAGGAGTTGCTTGAAGAAAGTTTAAAGTTACTGGACATGGTTAAGGTTCTTTGGTAACTAATTCTTGCTATAGGGTAAGTATATCAATATAATTATTCTCTCTCTTTTTTGCTTTATGTCAATTTATATTGGATTAAATTGTCGTACTTAATTTAACATTCATGTGTTTTTGTTGATAGACCTAAAAGGTTCTGGTCATCTTGTTAGAAGCAAGAAATTTAGTTACTTCTTTGCCACTTTAGTTGATTTTTTTTAGCAATTTTATTCATATTTTTAATAAAACCTCAATGTGGTCAGTTTTAAAGTGAAGATCTTTTAAGGTTAGCAATTGTATTTTATTTTTACTCTATAATGCTCCTAGTTTGTTTTGAACACAATCAAACAATATATATTAATGCAATCATTCCAATCAACTACAAGGAAGTTAAATGCAACTACCATGAGGTTATTATTTATGTTCTATGACTAAGAGCTTGATTTCCTTATTTGCTTATTTTATTTGTATTAAGATGGCATAGTCTAAGAATTTATAAGTTCAATTTGGTTTTGATTTTGTGCTTTCAGTACATCTTGATTGCTACCTTGAGAAAATGATTTTTTTTAGCTCGAATTGATTACACTAGTTTAGTTGAACTACTCTAAATTATTATTATAATATTCTAACTTTGGTTTCCTGTAAGCTAACCTTTACTCAAGCTTGGTTATGCAATAACTTTGGATATTATGCACTATTTCAACATGTTTCTTGAGTAATTAATTATTTGTTTATATACATAGTTACCCTTTATTTATGACAAACTTGCTTGTCTGAGAGGTTATAGATCATAAATTGTGTAGCTTGTTTAGTAGAAAAAAATTTAGAAAAGTTGCTTGCTCTTGGGGTAGATGCTTATAGATCACAAAAGTTTCTATTTTTGCTTTTTGAAGCAATAAATAATTTGCTGTCAATTATTGAAGTGAATATTTGTGTAGACCTATCTAATTTGTAAGTTATAGGTTGATGTCGCATGAGATTTGAATGATTGAGTTCAAGCAAATGAAATTTTTAGAGTCATCTTGTACTAAGGCGAAAATCAATTAGAGAAAATAAAGAACATAGGTAATCAATTACCATGAAGCTTTAAATTGAGAGTCTGAGTCATATAACTTGGCCAAATTAAAGTTGTCTCTTGTGTTTTTCATATGATTTCTAGTTTGTTTGTGTTTTCTTAATATAATTTTCTAGTTAATTTGTTAGGCTGTGTAATTATGACTTCATATGTTTTAGCCAATGACTATTAATTTTTTATTGCTGAATTTATAATTTCCACATATTTCTTTCGACAATGCAAAACAAGGGAATGTTAATGTATCATGGTTATGTTTATTCAATTGAAGTATAGCACAATGCTTGATGTTGTTAATTAGACCTATTTGTTAAAGTTCCTGACAAAAACTGTAAATCTAAATATGATGGACAAACTACTAGCTTAAGCCACAAAATAAAGGCACGAGTGGCTTAGTAAATTAAAAGCTACCAGCTGGTTGCTTCATTAAAGTCACATGTAAGCTTCACTTATATGCTTCTCCTGCTTGCTTGAATCGGTGCACATGTAGATGTTGAAAAGTGTGAGCTGATTGCTAAAAATAAACTTTATGATTTTCGATGCAATGAATCATTGTTGAATTTGGGCATCATAAGTTCTATAGTGCTTGTTAACTTAATGTCTTTTGTCACATAGTAGAGTATTGTTCACTTTAATTAAATTTAGTTAATTAAATAGATTAAAAAAATTACTTATGCTTGTCAATTTGTAGGCAGGGTGGCATTTTTATCATTACTGATATATTTATTAAATGTTTTCTTTAATATTTTTATTTTTCTAGTGTTGGAAATTAGATTTAGAATGATATAAAGGAATCCATTTCTATAAAGGGAAAAAAGAGTGATGGTTAAGCTAATTTACTTGGAAATTGATATTTTATTATGATTTTGCAAGCCAAAGTTGCAAAAGTTATAATAATAGCCAACAGGCTACTGTTTTGACCACCCTAATTTTCATGGAGAGTAAAAGCAAACGTTTTATTTGTGTTCTCAAATGACTTGATGACTCAACTTTCTGCAGTAGGCCATGGATTTACTAGCAATATTTCAATGATTGGAGGGTCTACCACCCAGTTTTGTTTCACAAATTTTACTATCTTTTGAAGATGAGTTGAAAGGTATGTTACGATCAAGTTTAAGTTTTGATTCTCCTTATGGGAATTTTTTAAAATTTATCTGACAGACTCTGTTCAATTATTTTGTTATTGATTGTCAAGGTGCATGTGTTTTGTAGTTTACATACCTATGATAGGCATGAAATTGTGGAGCCTTCTTTTAGTTTAAACATGGAAGCAAATTTGTTGTGGCCCAACCGCATTTAGAATTGGCAATACCTGCAGATTCATGCATGCCAAGCAAGAACCAATTAAAATTTAATTATTTAGTTGGATTTTTCAAAATCAATGTGCATGCATTTGATTGTTTCATTATACATTATTTGCATGCAATAATGCAGAGTAGAGCATATTTATTTACAGACACACACACATACTTAATTACATGGTATATAGCTAGCTATAAATCAAAACAAGAGAATGAGTGTTGAGTAACATTTGGTGGTGGACAGAGTTCTTTGGGATACCTATTTAGAAGTGGGAGTGAGAGACAAAGAACTAGTAGTACATGTATTACACCATGAAAGAAACTTTATGAATATTTTTGCTTCCAAATATCCAAGACTTATTTTTGGTGGTGAGCTAATTGATTTTATGTACTTGTAGGTGGGAAGTAAATGAAGCTGTGGATGGATATTGAGTGACGTTTTTGTGCTTCTTTGTTAATGCTTGTTGAAACTTAATTCAGTATTTTATTGTTTAGAACTTGTCCCAAACTTAATTTGATACTTAGGTTTTTCTTTTCTAAACAGTGTTGTAGTTGAATTATGTTAATTCAAGTGATGTATTTGGGACGTTTATTATGTGAATTGTGTTACGAGATTTGATATATTTAATACATTTTAAGTTTTCTTTTAATTTTAAAACAAACAAGAAAAGTATTATTAAAATAAAAAATATACTATTAACCAAAAGCATCATAAAATCACTAAATACTGACATTAAATATTTAAAATGAACTCAATAATTTTTGAAATTATTGAGTCAATGTGTTTCTGATACTATACTATAATCACATAAATTACTGTTATATAAATAATATCATTAAATACTAATATCATAGTGTCATTATTTTGGTGATACTATAGTGATATAAATTACTAACACAAAAATCACTAACACTAAAAATTAGTGTCAGTGTGTTCTGACTGGAGCATTACTGACACAATTAACAAGTGTCAGGAAAAGTAATTACTGACACTAATTTAGTGTCAGTAAAGCCCATTTTTCTAGTAGTGTATAAATTAGGTTTTCACTTTCAACATTTCAATTTCACTATTACTTTTTCTTTCCCCGTCTGTAACTCCCAGCATCTTTACATTTTTTTCAAGTTTTTATCTTTTCAGCACAACAAAACTTAGTTTAAATTGCTGCAGCAATGCCGAAAATTAAAGTACGTGCTGACAAATTGAAGGATCCTGAGTGTTTTTACAACTTTAAAGCCCAGGAAAAATATAAAGAAATTATCGAGCCAAGGAAAATTTTGAAAGAAAAGGACTTTTAATTTCCAAAATAGCCAACTGGGATGATGAACAACATTTATACTGCTGTAGTACGGAGAGGATGGATCAAGTTATGTGCTCAAGCCTCAAGACTCAGTCTTCTTAATCGTTAAAAAGTTCTATTCAAATATGTTACCGCAAGACCAACACAATATTTTGACGAGGCAAGTTCAAGTATCTTTAGATTCTCGATTTATCAATGATTTTTATGGCTTGCTGCTGTTATTGATTGTGAGTATACCAAATTTACTGAGAACATGACTATAAAGAAGTGGGGGGAGGTTTTAAAAGCCTTAACCGTACAAGGCAGTAAATGGATGAATGAGAAGGGTAGAGTGGTTAATAAGATAGACTTGAATCCTATTACTAAGGTTTGATTGACATTCTTGAAATCTAGAATGATGCCAACCATACACACAACCTTAGTATACCAAGATAGACTCATACATCTATGTGCTATAGTAAAGGGTTCAGCCATTGATATTGAAAAGATCATTGAACAAGAAATTAGAGAATGTGCAACAAAGAAGGAAAATTCTACTGCATTGTTATTTCCTTCACTTATCATAAGGATTTGTGAGGCCTCAGGGGTAAAATGTTTTGGCAAGTAATGAGAGAGTGAAGAATGAAAAGGCTATCACAGCTAAGACAATCAAAAGGATTGCTGGGGAATTTACTGCAGCAACCTCAGGATAACATGCTGCAACTAAATCAAGGCAAGCTATAGGGATTGAGAAGATACTGTAGGAACTCAGTGAAAGCTTGAATTCATGTGTCCAAGCACAAAAGGAGGAGAATAAGAGGTTTTGGACTTTTTACTACATCTTAAAGCACAAAAACATCAATTTGTCATAAAGAGCAAACATACAGATTTCCCTGAGTTACTGTTTCCGCACTTCAACTTCCAAAGAGCAGAAGAGATTGCTCCAACAAAAAAAAAGTGAAGAATTAGAGACTGAAGAAGAGTCAGCAGAAGAATAGCAGTAAGAAAAAGAAGAAGTTAAAGATAAGGAAACAAATGAGGGAGCAGAAAATGAAGAAGAAGAAGAAGAAGAAGGAGAGGAAAAAGAACAAAAACCTCTAATTATGACTGGAGGGAAAAATGTTGATCTATTAGTAGTCTGAGATAGAGCAAAAATAGGATGTTGAGGTAGCCTTATAGGAAGCTATCAGCATAGCTACAAAGACAAAAAAAACAATGAGAAGTTCAAGGGAACCCATTACTGCTGGGCAACTAGCAGCAACAACTCATTCCCCAGCCATTGTAAAGGAAACTCCCACAAAATCTCCTGTCCCAACTCTAAGGGCATCCAGCAAGAGAAAAGGGGCACACATTCTGGAGGTGTTGCAGCATTGAGAGCACCAGAAGAACCAGAACCCAAGAAAACAAAGCCAACTCTACCCAATGTTACAGAAGCTGCTGGAACCCCTCCAACCAGTCTATCCAAAAGCTAGAAGAAGAAACAACTAATTGCTGCAACACTGGGTTCACCAAAGGAGCATTTGAGAAGTGGATCAAAGAAGTAGTGACCCTTTACAACATATGCTTTAGTATAGTTTCCAATAACAGGGGAGTATCCCTTTTTAGCCCACTTTAGCTTTGCAATTTCTTAAACTTTTCTTTTCTTTTCTTTATTTTATCATGTTTATTTTGCATTTTTTATTTTAAATGTGTGCATTTTTTTAATTTATGTTGAATGCATGTGAGGACACAACACCTCTTAAGTTTGAGGGGCTGTGTTATGGTGTAATGTGTCTATGAATGTATGTATTTGTATTGCGTGTGTAGCTCTGTGCACTGCATTTGTATTTGATTAAAAACCCAATGAGGATGAATTGAGTGATGAAATGTAAGATGAATGACTTCCAGGTAGAGACAGTTTATAAATAAGGATTGGAATTCTGTCTGAACACTTAGGCTTTGGTTGAGTTTTGTGAGTATGTTGTAACAAAACCAGGTAGAGTTAAGATTTAAAAATATCTTAAGTTTAGGGGAACCTGAAATTTTTTTTTTGAATTATCATAAACTATGCTAGATATGAAATAAAATTATGCTCTAATAACTCAGTTATTAAGTAACTGTGGTTGAATATGTACCCCAAATGTAGACTTGAGTAAAAAAGCAATAAGAGCTATGGGCATTGCTGTAGCAATCTAAAAAGCAAGATAGGTCTTCTGTCTAGCATCTTGAGCATCCAGGTGATTAGTATTAAAAATTGTTTAATTATCAAGGCATAATAATATTATTTTGTGCTTATGTTATAATATAATTTATATTTGTGTTTATGCAATATATTAGGAATTATTAATTATGTTTTAAATATATCTAATTTTGTGTGTTTATTAGGTAAAATATTAATTTCACGTAATTCGAGGCTCCAAATAGATAAATGAAGGTCAAATTTAGATTCCAGATGTCCGTAAACCTTAAGATGAGTCAAAATCGGCTTAAAATTAGGCTTGTGTAAAAAAATTGACTTTTTTTGTTGACCGAACACTGATTAGATGATAAAATGAGCTTGCAATAGGTATGAGTGCATGGAATAGCTGGCAATTTTGACTAAATCTTAACCGTTCATGATTCAATGGCCATGATTGTGCCACGTGACAATGGTTGGTGAAACAAGTTGTAGGATCCGAATCTTTGTATTCAGGTCAACCCGATCTACCCATTAACCTGCCAAATTTCAACCGTTCTTTGGTCAAATCGGACGAGTCAAATGATGCCACATGTGATGTTGACTTTTAAAGTTTGACCAGCCGTTGGATCTTGATCTAATGGTTGTGAGGAGCGCATGCATGAAGCTTATCATGGACCGTAAAACACTGGATTGTGAATTTATTTTTCTATAAATAGAGCCTCACTTTTATGTTCTTAATCATCTCTCCACATCTCTTTTCTTCTAAAATTCTCTCCATCTCTCTGTAATCTTGATTTTTAGATGTGTTTATAATATTTGTATAATTATTTTTATAAATAAATTTAGTTTTATTTTCAATTTTAGTTGTTTTATTACTTTTAATTATAATTAATTTAATTTTAATAATTATTTTTATTTCAATTATGCTTAACTAAATAATAATAGTTAGGGTAAAGTAAAATTCTTAGGAAATAAATACGATTTAATCAAATTCTATTTTAAATTTATAAATTAAATTATTTTCTATTTAATTTTGTACATATTTTATTTTTTGAAATTTTGATTTATTGAACATAAACAAGGGAGTTTGGCACAATAAATTCTTAATATCTTAATATAAGGTATGGTAAAATGGTATTTTGACTTGTTGTAGACAAATTAAATTTTGACGCAATAAATACTTAATCCATCATAAAATTAAAGGAAAAATAATAATTTATATAATTAATCTTTTGGGAAATAAATCTAAAAAAATGGCAAAAAGAATTTATTAAGTTTTATTTACTACTAAGAGTGGATCCACAAACCTAACTAATTCAATTTCATAATTTTATTTAAATTAAGTTGTCTATATTTAAGTTTTATTTTCAACTTTTAGATATAATAAAATAAACAAATTAAATCCTTTCTTTCTAGATCAACCTCGGACTCACCGAGCGATAATATAACCAAACACTCTTATACTCAGGAGTTAAAAATTACTTTTAAGTTACGTCACCAGGTCTGCTCATGAGCCTTGAGTCAAAGGTCCAAAGATAAGACTATGTTATAGCATCTTAGATGTTTATACTGCAGCAACTCTGATTTGTACATTGATTAAGTAATTGGTTGTCATCATTATAAGTGATAGGCATTCACATGAAAAATCAATGTTGCACTTAAGGGTATGACTTGAGAAAAAAAAATGAAAAGAAAATGATAATTACCATCAGAGTACGCTTGAAGCCGTTTTTTACTCTTGTTCCCCCATAAATAGAATTGTCTTTTATTTAGTCTTTGCGTTATATTTGATCTTATGTAATGTTGCATCAACTCTGGAAATTAATTAAAGTGCCACACACACATTCTGGATAGAATAAGACCTAAGTTAGAACTGGAACTATTGATGGTGATTTTGCATATTTAAGAATGAAATCTGAGGGTTGATGAATCCGACCAAGTTAGATGATAGAGTTAAGTTGTTTGTTGCATAATTGTGTGAGTAAAATGTTAGTATTATTGTCATTCCTTGAGGACAAGTAATGATTTAAGTTTGAGAGTGTGACAACTCTACGAAATGAGAGTTAACATAGTATTTTTAGACTTAAACTAATATTACTTATGTATTTTTATTGCATTTTTAATTACATCTTACATGAGCATATGTTTATATTTATTTTTAATAAATTGGTTTTGTTTAGATCACTTTATGCTCTGATTATGTGCATGATTGTAAGTGTCAAAAAGCTCAAGTTTTATGGATGGCATCTTTGCAGCAATGAATTACTTACGAGATGACAAAGAATTTGTCTGCAAAATGAACTAAAATAAGTTTGAATCAAAAAGATGTTGTTGCCATTGCTACAACAATTTGGGAGCAATCAAGACAAGATTACGCGTGTGTTAACCGACAAAACAACGACGGCGGCACAAAAAAATATGCAATCCGAGGTTTTCAAAAAGAAACACATAGCCAAATACTTTTAGTTGCCATAATTTTAAAATACAAAAGGAGCACACGTGAAAAAAGAAAAAGGAGAGCCGTCACTCAAGAAAAATAATAGAAAAACAAAAAAAAAAGAATAAGGGATAGATGAGGGTCTGCAAAGAAGGGATTCCCGGAGAAAAAAGAGTGAGAGATTGCAAAGGCCTAGTGGAACTCAATTCCTCATCTTTATTTTCTTGTTTTCTTCACTCTATAGTAATGTATTTGATGGCATAAACGAGTATTATTACTATTTTATCACATATCATGAACTAAACTTTGATGTAGTTGGGTATTAAATAAGCTTAATGATGATTTGACTTATACATGTGTGTTGCTCAGAATATGTTGTAGCATTTTGTCTTGATTTTATTTATTGTAAATCCTTATTTCGGCTGACCACTCATTTAGTGGATACTTGCTAAGAAAGAGCCTAAAAAATGTCTGACTTAGTGGAATAAATCAAGACAATACGTGGTTTTAGATTGAGTTTCCCAAATTGAGTTAATCTCGATTTCAATAGGGCGATGCTTAATCTAAGATGAGTGAAGAACTAGATATAAATATTCACCTTGTAGGACAATTGGAACCTAGAACGTATAATGTTGTATATCATATTAGCAAAACAACTCGGTCACCACAGGTTGCATTTAGATATAAGATATTTGACATGCGACAGCTGAGAATACATGAAGGATTCTGCCCAGTGCTGTAGTAAATGTTGTTGCAACATAATCTTAATGGGAAAAATAGTTATTACCATTAAATTAGTTTAAGCACTCGACTACTCCTTTCCCATTGATTATATTTTTGTGTTTGACTTGAGAATTTTTCTTTATTGCATTTTCAATTTAGCTAGGTTAATAATTTCATTCATTATTTTAGTTTAATTAGGTTGAATTTGCACCATTAAGATTGTTGTAGTAAGTCACATAACATCAATTCCTGTGAAGAAGATTTGAATACTCATCACTATACTACTTATTGTGTACACTTGTATATTGACACTTAAAGCAAAAAGCAACCAATAGACACCCAAGATCTACGATGATGTATAGAATTATTGAAGAAATCATCATGGAGATCCATTAAAGAACTAGAAAATTCTATTGTCCAATGAGATTGTTTGTATTACTTGCTCACAAGAAAATTTGTGGTTACACATTCCCCTTCTAAGGTTGGTCATAAGTCTCCATCATTTCTACAAAGAATTCAAAGAGATATATGTGGACCAAAATCTATCTAAATAGTGGACTAGTTTGCTATTTTATGGTTTTGAATGATTCTCTTTCGTGATGGTCATATGTTGGTTTGTATTATGCAATGCAATATTGCATTTGCATAATGGATTGTATCACTTTACAATGCTAATATCTTAAACCCCTATTGAGTAAACTTTTCACCGTATGTTTTGTAGATTTTCACTTTAATGAGACAATTTTTCCATCGCCGCGAAATAGAAAACCTCTTGAAGTAAGGTATGAATTATCTTGGAAATTTTTTTATTCATATTGTCTCAATTAGATCCTCGTACTAGTCAATGTGAAAATGAAGTACGGAGGATAATAATTTTATAGCAAATTGCAAACCAATTGTCGGATGCAGATTTAGCATAAGTAAACAAGTCACTTATTCCAGTTGCTAATACATTAGCTCGAGTGATTGTTTCTGTTGAACAATTAAGTGTATGAGTAACTAATGAATTATCTGTTATAGATTAGAAATGTGGCAGATCACTTGGTTGCAAAGACAATACTCCCTAGAACAGGAGAATGAAAAATTAGATCATGTTGAAAATGAAGCTCAAGCTATGAATATACCTTATCATCTGGATCACAGTTCTAGATAAACCGATTGTCCGTGAAGAGATACAAGTCTCTAAACTGACAACAACTCCTAAAGAGGTAAATGAATAAAAAAATAATGAGATTTTTGTTGACTATACTCAGGGTAATATTTTTAAAAGCATTTGTCCTTGATGAGACCAAACACCCTAAAAGACTTCTTGAAGAAGTGCACGCCCAAGATGAGGCATAAGGCCTTAAAGTGGCTAGACATAAAGAAACGTTTATAGATTTTACAAACACAAATGTGTGGAATCGTAAAAAAATTATCATCAATGATGTGCTTGCGTTTACAGTAGCTACTGACATTCTAAATGATCATGATCTTCAAACTATTGATGAATATAGACAAAGACATGATCGACCTCAATGAACAGAAGCAATTACAGTAGAATTGACTTCTCCAGCTAAACATGAAGTTCAAACACATGAAGACATCAATCCTGTTGGATATAAATGAGTATTTGTGAGGAAACATAATGAACATAATAAAATCATTAGATAAAAAGCATGACTAGTTGTACACAGTCTCCTACAGAGACCTGATATTTATTATGAGAATATGTATTCTCTTTTGATGGGTACCATTTTGTTTTAATTTTTAATCAACTTAGTAATCTAAAACAGTCTTAACATGCATATCATAGATATAGTGGTTATATATCTGTATAGGTCACTTGATGGATGATGCTAATGTTTACATAAAAATTCTAAAAATATTCGAAATACCTAAAGCGTTTAAATTAAAGGATCGTAATATGTGTTCAATCAGACTACAATGATCCTTATCCGAATTAAAACAATTTGGACACATTTGAGTGAATATTAATTAAAGAAGGACATAAAAATGATCCTATTTACCCATATGCATTCATTAGAAAATCTGGATTTAGATTTGTAATTGTAGCATTTTACGTTGGTGACATGAACTTACTTGGAACTCCTGAAGAGCTCATAAAAACTGCTAAGATTTAAAGAAATTTGTGTTCAATCAAACTACAATGATCTTTATCCGAATTGAAACAATTTGGATGCATTTGAGGGAATATTTAATTAAAGAAGGACATAAAAATGATCCTATTTACCTATGTGCATTTATTAAAAATCTAAATCAAGATTTGCAGATTGTAGCATTTTATGTTGACGACATGAACTTAATTGGAACTCTTGAAGAGCTCCTAAAAACTTCAAGATTTAAAAAGAATTTGAAATGAAAAATCATGAATTACATCCAATTGGTTCTCAATCATTCCTAGAAGTGAATGTAAATAAAAGAACCAATAATGGACATAATCAAGTAAGCAAGTGAAAGTGTGGTTATTACCCGCAATGGTCACAGGCACTCAAGATAGTGGAATGACAAAAATGGATACCACTAGAAGTGGAGCGTCTATGAGAGTCATAGTAAGGATAATGATGTAGAAAGGAAAAATGTTAGTTATGATAATAAAGAAATTCTTATCAATGCAAAAGAAAAGGACACTGGTACATACCTGCAGTAGGGATAAACATATAGTAGACCTCTACCAAACATCCAAGAAAGGGAAAAGAAAAATTGAGACTAATTTAATTGATAAATCGATCCTGCACGATCTGACTCATCTTGATGTCTTCGATTTCTTCGAGGATAGAGAATTTTCTTGGCTTGTAGATTGAGCATAAAACAAATGGAGTGCTTACCCATCAATTTTTTTATATTTAAAAATCTTAAAATATTTCATTATGGATAATGCTCATCTACTAAGCTCTTCTATGATAGTTCTTTTCGACCCTAAAAAAATCCATTACAACCTAAAGAGAATGACAACGAGATACTTGGTCCAAAAGTATTCTATCTAAATGCCATCGGTGTTTTATTGTACTTGGCTTAATGAACTAGTCCATACATTACATTCTTTATGATTTTGTTGGCGAATTTAAGCTTAGCGCCAACATGACGACATTGGATACATCAACTCAACTAAGTATCAAATTGATACATGACTTTTGAGAAGATATTTTATTAGAGAGAGCATGTTTTACAAATAGGAGTTTCTCAGCTTGTATTAGATAAATATGCAAAGACTGTTTTTTTTTTTTTTTTAACTGGTTTTGTCCTACTAGATTTTACTAGTAAGGTTTTAATGAGGCAGATAAGCATATCTAATAATACCTTTACATTATATGAAAATAAATGATGAATCTGAGAGGGGAGTATTTTGAATACAAATTGGATTCCACATTTTGTAAAATTACTATAACACCCCTTCCCCTTGTTCTATATAAAGCCACGAGATGAATAAGAATAATGAATTTTCAGCAAGCCACGAAATGAATAAGAATAATGAATTTTCAGCTGCTGAGATTTTCATATTTACTCTGGCCTTATCTCCTTTTTTATGCCATTCTTTAGTGTTGCCATATGTAAATTTATAACACAAGCAAACTTTTTTTTTCAAAATTTTAATTGGAAAATTATAATAAAATGGTTAAATTGGTTAAATTACATTGTCGGTCACATCAGGCTCAAATAATAAACTTAAGACGAAGGATGGCAAAAAAATTCGGGTCTGACGCTTATCCGTAATGATCCTGAAGATCTAGATCCAGAAAGATCCTTAACCGCAGATTAAAAATTTAGATTGTAATATTAAAGATTTGTCCATATCCAGAATCCGGATCTGATGATGTAAATATCTTTACATGAAAGCTGTACATCTAGAAAGCTGGATACCTGGATCCACGTATCTTTTAGTTCAAATATTATTTATTAAATTAAAATTAAGCTAGAAAATATATAAGTTAAATGATCTAAATAAAAAGGAAATCAGTTTCTTATATAAACTAATAAAAGTTTTTAACTTCTTTTCATGTTCGAAATTTCCAACAAGGAAAAACTATGAGACCCAATAAAAACATGAAAATGATGGAGTCTTTGATTTTCTCCAAGTTAAGTTTAATTTGAGCTTTACCTTTTGGCATACGAAACAATCATCAGACTAATTCAATCAATTGTGAATTATGAGCCACATCATGGTTATATTTAACTTGAGAGGTATTGTCGTACCAATGAATTGAAGGGAACAAATCTCTGGATAGGTGTTCTTAATTACAGATGCAAGTATGTAATTACGTATGGTTCTATGGTTCCGAGGAATATTACAGCTCCTAGAGCTCAGGGAAAAATGACAAAGAATCTTAAGAAAAAGATACATTCCAAAATGATAAAAACAATGCCACATCCGAATAAAAGTATGGATCCCACCATACACTATTTATGTGAGTAATTATAAGTTATATGAAATGTCACTTAGGATTTACTTAAAAATATAACAATATTTTTGTTACCATTATACCAAATTTCTCGGTTCAAATTTCACGTTACGAGCAAAAATACAGCGGCACCTAACTCCCCTTTATTTGATAAGACGAGATCGGTAATCATTTTGCAATCAGGGACATGGTGTTAACTTAGTCTACGAAAAGGGTCCGCTTATAATACAGCAGCTGTATCTCATACAGCTGCTTTCTATTATTTTTTTATTTGGGCATATAACCGGTCACCGAAAGAAGCAGTTGTAGTGGCAAATACAAAGGCAAATATAAAAGGTAATTATCATGTGGGTACCCTTATTTTAAGTAAATATCAAAAGAATCAATTCAAACTAGAAAACTACCAAAGACCCCTGAACGTTACATCAAATATACTTTTTTATTTTTTAGTAAAATTAAAATATACTTAAAATATGAGACTCCTATACTACTGAGAATAATATTTAAGTTAATAAAATTGATTTTAAATAATTATATTATTTTACTATTATATTATAAATTTAACTATATTTTACATTAAAAAAATTATCGAAGCATTTATCAAATTTTTTATAGTACAATGTAGTTTGAATATCTAAATCCATAATAATCATATTTATTTTCAAATAATTAGAACAAATCAATCCTATAATGCGATGATTCAAATGTTTACCTACCAATCTAAGGATATTTTATCCAATTATTGGATAATTATGAAATGATTATCTCGTTAATGCCATTGTAATTACCTATAAATTATTATTATTATTTTCATTATTTTTATTAATAATAGTTGCTAATATTAATATGTTACGTATGCCCCCTATAAAAATATTTGTATGTTAGACAAATATAAAGTGTCTAATATTCTATGTGTTTAAATAATACTCACAAACAACCTCTTGTGCATATTAATTCATGCAAATTTATGTAAAATTAATTACTTTATTTATTCCTTTATCTTTTATGATTACATTTATTCACTATTTTCAAATCACAACAATTTCTATAAACACTTAAAAATGCAGACGATTTACATACATAATGTTAATTTTTTTATCTATTGCTATTAGTGGTATTATGATTAATAATCTTATAGCATTAAACTTTATTATGTTTTTAATAGCCATAATTGTTAGCCAATTTTAATTTGATTAGGCTAAACTTAATTATGATACTTATTATCAGTATTAAATGTCTTATCACAATATATATCAATATTATGATACTTCTTTTATTATTGTTGTTGTTGTTGTTCATATTATTATTATTATAAAAAGAGTGGTTAAGGGTCTTACATGAGTCTAACTCACCCCCTTAGGATTTAGAAATATTATTAGTTAAAATTGTAGTTCTTTTTCCCATTTTATAGTAAACAGGAAAAAACAATAACACACCTTTGTTTGGCAAATGATCATAAAAACTCCTTCCTACTTCGTAATGATCCCATACATCTCTTTTTAGATTATTATACCCTTTGAATATAGTGACTAAAATATATTTCATCTGGACATAATTGTCAAAAAGTGATCTAAATAGTAAACAAAATAGATGAGTGACATATGTAGTTGGGTTATAAATTATATTATAAATATTGGGATCATACTATCATTGTAAAGTATTAGTACGATAATATCAAATTATTTTAGGAACTCAAGGATATGTTCGATAGGGGTGGGCAAATTTAGGTTCGGATAAATTTGATCGGATTTTCGGGTTAATCAAGCAGAGAAAAAAAAATAATCGAAACTCATTTCAAACTTGTAATGCGATCTAATCCGAATATAGTTTGAATCTAATGGAAAATTTGTGTTTGCATGTTCATTGTGATTCAGATTTAATCGAATTGGCCAAAATCCAACTCAATTAGGTTGGATTCTTCATCCATATCCAATCAAAACCTGAATTTTTCGGATCGAGTCGGGTCCAATTGGCTTATTTGCCCAGCCAAATGGATTTTAAATATTTTATTTAATTAGTTACTTAAGTCTGAATTTTGGCAGATAAGGGGATAAAAAAATGAATATGATGTTTTTAAATCAAAAATTTTCAAATAATGTAAGTAAATGAAAATGGAAATGAATTACTTTTCACTTAGGCGGGCAAAATTGGAACCCAAACGAGATATTTAACAAATTTTATTTTATTTTTAATTTGTATCAAATTGAATTTTTACAATTTTTCACCCAAGGTATAAATACTTTGCATTCTACTATATCTTTAGAAACCCTAGCCGCTCTCATAATATCTCAGCCCTCACACACTCAAAGCCTCACCGGCCACCAGCCGAGCTACCATCGCAATTCCAACATGGCTAAATTGCTGTCAGATTCACCATCCCAAGCATAGCTACGAGGTTGCCTAACGCTCGCGCACACTAAACCTTTAACAGCCACCATTGGTCGCAGATTAGCAATGGATTATCTTGCAGCGGATTTACGGTAAATCTTCTCTCTTCATTCCTTATTTCACTTAGTCTTACATGTCTGTATGAGTTTTTGAATTTCTCTTAATTTAATTGGATAAATTTAAGATGAAATTTCAGTTAAACATCACTGCTTTCTTAAAAAATTGAAATTGTTTTGCAGAGCTGGTTTCATTGATTGGTTCCTTCTGTTACTTATTTACACCACTAATTGAGCCAGTTTATATGGCTTTAGATCACAAACTAGCTTACTACATGATTTGGTCTTTCATCCAGAAGTCTTGGATTAGGGAGCCATTTTTTTTTTAATTTCGTCAAAGTATCTTCAATTGTGATTTCCTAGAGCTTGGCTTTTCAAACCGAATGGGTGAAAAGCTCCTGAAAGTGATGAATATGTTAGTATCTTTCAAATCACAGATAAAATGATATAATTATTCACTGGAAGCACATTTTATAGCTTATTCTTCCTGCTTATCATCTGCCTCATTGTTTATTTATTTATTTATAACTTTACTACAGTTTCAACCTTTATTACCGCTTTCTATGGATTGATATTTCGATGTTAAAAGCTCTAATACTTCTAATATTGATACTTAGTTTGATCATGGTCTAATTTCCAGTTGAATTCTAATGTTTTAAGAACTTATATAATGGTTATTTGATTTTGTTCTGGTTTCATATTTACTTTTCTCTCTATTCCATTAGGGATTTGCTTAACTATTAATTGATTTGAATTAAATTATGATTGAATTGAGTAAACTGAAGGTGCTAAAGATATGATTTGATCAATTTTTCTGCTCAAAGTATTGTGGATTTTAACATTTTTTTCTAGTGAAGGGATTGTAAAATTGTAAATGGTGAGGTTCTTATAATGTTTGTTGATTTTGCCGTGAGAATGAATATAAAGTGGAGGATAAGGGCTAATTGAATTGAACAATGACGCTACAAGGTGCGAATTTAGAGCTGGTTGACATAGTTATGTCACTACTTTATTCAATGTGAACAATTTACCTATAAGAAAGGAGTTTTATCTACATGCTATATATATTGTCTTAGAATGAAAAAATGGCAAGTTCCTCAAGCGCAAAAAGCTTGTTAAGGCTTCTTAAAAACTAGAAAAGTGATGATGGGTACAGAAAATATTGAGAATGACTACATGGGTAAGGGAACTTGTATGCAAAGTGATAGTTAAAAGTCTGTTAATAGTCTCGTTGCTTCTAGAAGGATAGTTTTAATTATTGGACCAATATGTCAGTAAAGGGACTTGCGGCTGCTTTACATGATTTTTCAGCATGTTAATAGGCTTATGATTATGCAGGTTCATTAATTAATTTTTATTTCATGTCAGTGTTCTGGTCTTGTAAAAATAACAAAGATGGAAAAAGCTACAGCACAAACTTAGTTTATATCCTGCCAGAGTTTTTGCAGATAATTTACGGTATTCTAATTACATTTACATTGTTATGCATATTAGATATTAGAAGAATTTCATTTTGAAAATATATATGGCTCTCTTAAAGCAAAATTGCAACACTGAATAAAAAGGGTACAGAATGATACACTTGAAGAAAACTGTAGAGCTTGAAAGATTTGGCGATTTGGCAATTTGGCCTCCACTAGGTAAGCAAGCCAAACTAGTGCTGTCTCTCTCTATTTTTAATTTTTTTTAATGATATTACACATTTGTTCGTTCTTTCTAGTATATGACGAGTTTTCATCCACACAAAAAGCATATATGTCACGACCAAAGTTAAAAGAGCTGCTCATTTTGGCAGTAGTGAAAAAGAGCTTGCTGCTAAAACCTTCGAAGAAATGAGATTGACACTAAAAGCCATGGATGACTTGACAAATCCATAAACCAGATAGTCACGTCATGCCATACAAGTTATTAACTTTTTCTCATTGTTAAGATTAATTGTTATTTTTTTTGTTGTTTTTGTAATTTTATCATTTTAATGGCATGGATAGATATATTAAGCACAAGGAAATTACAAAAGAATTGAAAATCATACATGGTATAACTTGTGTATGTGATTTGTTAACTTATATTATGAAGGTAGTCTATTAACAGACATTATTTGGGTAATTTCGTCATGTTGTTACTTATGAAGAATTCTTAAAATAAAAGTCGAATGTCAAGAGTACCTGCCATTCCAATCAAGACATGCGAAATTCATACCAATAAATGTTGTTGTTAAAGTGTTATATTCTCATAGTACCAAACAAAGATGGGAAAAACTTTTAAAAATGATTTTAATTAAGTTAGAAAAATTGAAGAACTGATTGTGTAATTGAAAAATTGACTTAATATAATTTATTTTTAAGATAAAAAGGTATACTTTGGTGTAACATATCGAAACATCAAAAGTAAATATAAACAAAATTAAGTTCAAGAAAAAGAAATCTAATCAAGTTGAAATGATAGAAAAAAATGATGTTTTAATACAAATAAATTAGTATCAATTTTATTAATTTAAAATATTACGTAATATAACTTACGTTTGCCTTAATTTTTTAAAAGATAAAATTTTTTGAGAAGCATAGCAATTGGCTGCATCCTTATATGGTATTATTGTTTAAGTTACAACCAATTAAGAAAAGTAAAGAGAAAGATGAAAATAAATTTAAAAGGTTATTTTAAACGTAAATAATTAAAATTAATTAAAATGGAGAAAAGTGATTCAAAAGAATTAGAATTTTCTAATTTTTTATTTAAAATTATCATGATCTAAAACTTGAATTTAAACATTTTTTATTTGAAATTGAATTTTATTTTTCAAATTATAATTTTTTCATAGCAAAATGAGAAATCATAAATGAACAAATGTTTGTGTAGAGGTCAAAAGATCAAGTATGGATAATCAAATTAATAATTAAAATAATCTCTCAAAATAATGAATAACGATTTTTTAAATCTTTTTTCTTCTCTTTCAAGTACAGACAAAGCATTTTTGCCAACCTTTAAAACTTTGATATAACATATTAATTTTCATGGTTCATGGAATAATCGTATAATAAAAATATAATTTATTTGATCATAACAACTTGAAAAATAAAATGTTTGAGGAGTATAACAATTACATGCAAAGCTATTAAAAATGAATTTTGGTTGAAGTAAGAGAAATTAATTATTTGAAAAGAAATAGAATAACAAAAATTTTAAACGAATTGATAAAAAAAATTATTTTCCCAGAAGCTTGTAAAAAATTCTTATAAACAAATGGATGAAAATTTTGATTTGGTTAATTTTTTAGTGCACTGGATAAATTAATAGGGCATGATAATTTCATTTACAATTGCAATAATTCTCAATTGTTATTTATTTATTTACCGTTGAAGTTATGAAAAATTAAGGAAAATTATCAGCCATATACCCTTAAATGACACCCGTATTAAACGTGTGTGAACACTTTTCAAGTGTATCACTCATATATTATAAGTTGATAAAACACTTCTGCCGTCCACTAATCCGTTAACTTCCGTTAGAAAGTTAATAGAATTGTGGTAAATTGACTATTTCGCCCTTGAAACTCAAAATGAGGTAAAAAGATAAATTTACTCCAAAAATTAACATAAATTTTCAATACACAATTTTTTTTATTTTGTTATTAATAATACATTTTTTTATTAAAAAAATATGAATTAGCATAAATTCGTTTTAAATATAACTAAATACTATTAATTAAAATGATTAAATGATAATAAATATGTATAAAGATTAAAAGCTTAAGTATATATACATTCAAGTTTAGAAGAACTCATGAAGTAACGAAATTAAAAAAAAAAGACTTAAATTAAGGACTCAAAATGTTGAAAATGATAAAGGGTTGCAAAAAAAAAATTAAGTATTGTATAGTAAATTGATATTTGTTAAAATAATAAGGGGTTATATATAATTGGCTTTACTGATATTGTTGTTATTATAAAAAAGTAATATTATTATTAGTTGAAAAAAGGACATGGAACATGTATCTATAGTGTTGGAATATAATGAAAATAATAGGAACATAAAACTATTGTAAGGTGTAAGAGAGTAGGAATAACTTAACCTAAAAGTGAAAATAATTTACTAAAAAGTTGAAAATTTATAACGGAAAGCATGAATTTATGAAGTAAACTCGGATCATCAGCTAAAATATTGGAATACACTTAAAAGAGTAAGAATATGTAACCAAAAAATCCTGAAAATAAAGTTGAAATTGATTAACAGAAAGTAGGAATACGAAAAAAAAACTTGAAATATCTAATCAAAATATTGGAAATTCAATACAAAGAATGGGAATATAAAACCAAAAAATGATGGAAAAAAGAGTGGAAGAGCAGAACTTAAAAGTTGGAATAACTTGATAAGAATTTGATAAATTCCAATGAAAAGTAGAGATCCAAAAAATGAACTTGAAACATTCACTTAAATGTTGGAATTCAATAAAAAGAGTAGGAATATAGTATCGTGGAAAAAAGAGTTAAAGAGGTTAACACAAAAGTTGGAACAACTTACAAAGAATTTGATAAATTGTAATGAGAAGTAGGGATCTTAAAAATGAACTTGAAATATTAACCCAGAGTATTGGAATTTAGTAAAAAAAAAAAAAAAGAATACATAACCAAAACGTGGTGGTAATAATAGTTGAAGAACGTAACCCAAAAGTTATGAGTATCCACCAATAATCTGATAAATTCCAACGTGAATAGGGATTTAAAAATTAACTTGGAACATCCACATAAAATATTGAAATTCAATTAAAAGAGTAGGAATATAAAACCAATATATGGTAGGAAAATCAGTGGAAGTGCTTAACACAAAAATTAAAAAAACTTGACAAGAATTTAATAAATTTTAATGAAAAGTAGAGAACTAAAAATAAACTTGAAACATTTATTTAAATATTGGAATTCAATAAAAAGAGTAGGAATATAGGACCAAAATTTGGTGAGAAAATAAGTTGAAAATATTGACCCAAAAGTTGGAACAACTTACAAAGAATTTGATAAATTTTAATAGAAAGTAAGGATCTGAAAACAGAACTTGATATATTTACCCAAATGTTGGAATTCAATAAAAAGAGTAGGAATATAGAACCAATAAATGGTGGAAAAGGAGTGGAAAAGCATAACCTAGAAGTTGGAACAACTTAACAAAAGTTTGATAAATTCCAATGAAAAATAGAGATCTGAAAAATAAACTTGAAACATTGACCCGATTCTAATTCAATAAAAAGAGTAGAAATATCGAACCAAAATTTGATGGGAATAAAAGTTGAAGAGGTTAACCTAAAGCGTGGAACAACTTACAAAGAATTTGATAAATTTTAACAAAAAGTAGGAATCTAAAACCTGAACTTGATATATTTACCCAAAATGTTGGAATTCAATAAAATGAATAGAAATATAGTACCAAAAAGTGGTAGGAACAATAATTGAAGAGTTTAACCCAAAAGTTGTAAGTACTTACTAATAACTTGATAAACTTCAACAATAAATAAAGATTTAAAAATTAACTTGAAACATCTAAGCAAAATATTGAATTTAATGAAAAGAGTAGAATATAAAACCAGAAAATGGTGGAAAAGAGTTGAAGTGCTTAACCTAAAACTCGGAAAAAAGTTACCAAGAATATGATAAATCCAAGAATAAATAGGGATCAAAAAATAAACTTAAAACATTCACAAAAAGTATTGGAATTAAGTAAAAAGAGTAGAAATATAGAACCAAAAATAATGGGAATAAGAGTTGAAGAGTATAACCTAAAAGTTTGAAGAACTTAACAAGAATCTGATAAAGTTTAACAACAAGTCGAGATCTAGAAAATGAACTTGAAATATCCAAGCAAAATGTTAGAATGCAATGAAAAGAGTTGGAATAGAGAACCAAAAAGTGGTGGAAATAAGAGTGGAAGAAGTTATTCTAAAAGTTGAAATAACTTAACAATAATTTGATAAATTGAAACGTGAAGTAGGAATCTAAAAGTAAATTTGATACATTTACCTAAACTATTGGAATTCAATAAAAAGAGCAGGAATATTGAACTAAAAGTTGTGTAAAAGTAAATTGGAACAATTTAGCAATAACTAGATAAAGTTTTACATAATATAGAGATTAAAAAATAAACTTGAAATATTAACCTGAAAATTAGAAATTTAATGAAAGAACTAGAATTATAGAACTAATAACTAATGGAAAAAAGAGTTGAAACAACTTACCAAGAATTTAATAAATTCTAACGGAAAGTAGGGATCTAGAAATTGAACTTGAAATTTTCAAACAAAATTTTGGAATTAAGTAAAAAGAGTAGGAATACAGAACTAAAATATAGTGGGAACAAGAGTTGAAGACGTTAACCCAAAAGTTGAAATAATTTACCAAAAATTTAATAAATTTAAATGAGAAATAGGGATCAAAAACTAAACTTGATATAATTACTCAAAATGTTGGAATTCAATAAAAATAGTAGGAATATATAACGAAAAAGTGGTAGAAAAATAAATCGGAACAATTTACCAAAAACTAGATAAAGTTTAACACATTATAGAATCATAAAAATAAACTTGAAATATTCACCTAAAAAGTTGGATGTTTATGAAAAATGTGGATATATAGAACCAAAAACTAGTGGGCAAACGAGTTAGAACATCATACCAAAATTTAGATAAATCGCCACAAAAAATGGAAATTTGAAAAGTAAACTTGAAATATGCATTATAAATATTGAAATTTGACAAAATAAGTAGGAATATAACTATTTTATGATATTTTTATATTTTTTGTACTATTTTTAATTTTAAAATTATTACAATCTTTTTCCTCATTTAATTACAATTTTATCATTTTTTTCCAAATTTTTTCATATTTTTTTACATTAAAAACAAATAAAATATAATTTTTATTATATTATCCTATTAAAAACCGGTTGTACCGGTTGCATGCATGCGCTGTATGAGGTACAGCGCTGCATGGTAGGTTGACTCCTACGAAAAAAACAATGTCAATAATTGTGAAAAAGTATGTTGTACGAATGAGTGTGGGGTACGGGTCAGCGATATAACAATCCAATTTAGCACAGCACGAGACAGTAAGTTCATTTCCTAATCTTGTCGGGTTGAAGTTTAAAGTTTTATTGAATTCAAAAAAAATAAAAATTGAAGTTTTATTCCAGCACATCAACCTAATTATTACGCGATTAAATATTAGATTAATTAATTGGGTCCAGTTGTGATACCACAATTGTACAACACCATAATTAAATCCAACCGTTGGATCCAGTTAATAATTGTTCTTCCTTTGAATTCAACGGATGGATAGAATCAGCGGATCAATAATCAAGCATGCCGTAATCATAAGCGTATCACAATTCTATCATAATTATAATACATTGACTTCATATTTATTTTAGTATAAATATGTTATATTTGTCGTAATTTAAAGATTTTTTCTTTTTTATTTTTTTTTTGGAAAACCACGATGAGTCTGGGCCGTAATAAGTGGGGATATTTTTATCTTATTGTCCCGTTTGTCCATGTAAACCCATTTGACTTAGGAAAACATAGTTATAATAAGCTTAAATTACTTTTAATAAATATGAATAAGCAATAAAGTTTTACAATAAATCTGTAAATCATTCTTATAATTATTTTCTTACATAGGTTTCTTTGATCATTTAAGTTAACATAAATTTTAATTGACTGTATTTTACTCTTATGACATACAATAAATAAATTACCCAATAAATATATATTCATAGTTTAGATATTTACTCTTTTGACTTATAACTAATATTTTTAAATAAAATCTAATAATTTTTAATACTATACATGTAATTAAATTACACAAACTTGACAATTTGATAAATTAAAATAGTATTGTACCATAATGACATTATGTTAGTTTATTAAAGATTAATATTCATATTAATAAAATAGTATTGACACATCTTGATATGTGTTTTAGTTTTCTATTTCCATTATAATTGTAATTTGATTTTCTTTTTTAAGTATGTTTAATATATCAAACAAAACTTCTTCCTTTTTATTCTTTTGAGTTAACTATCAAAATCTCTCTTGTAAAATCATTTGAATTAGAGTCATCTAATCTCGCTTTAAAGTGTTGTTAAATCTCATTAAATCATTTAAATTAGAAAGAGTTCTAATCATGCTTTGATTAGAGCATACTATAATTATATTGACTTAGTCCGGTACCAAAATTATATCTAGTGTTTATTTATATTATCATTTTGTTTCTTTTATCTTGCTCTATTAATTGGTATAAGAACAACAATTGTCTTAAAAATTACAACATTAGCAAGCTGGCTCTAATTAACCTCGCCCTTAAAATAATTTGAATATATATCTTATAGCGCCACCATTAATGACAAAAAGTAACATTAATTTAAACTATTCTGCCTGAAACATTGAAACCCCAAACCCTACCGTGGCAGTGACAGCCAGCACAATTTCCCTCTTCAAACCCCAGATCAATTGGGTGCTTCATTCCTCTTGCTCTAAATTCCTTCTTCTTTTCTTTCTTTCCTTTTTATTTTCTCTCCCTTTTTTTTTCTGATTCTTCTTACTCTCTCATACTTGATTTAAAAACAAATTTCACTATCATTGTTATTTTTTCTAATTTTCAACTCCCGACAGGAACCTAAAAATCTTTGTAAATAACATTAAGTTGCTCACTCGAAAATATGCAAAATAAAAATTTTAATTAAAACAAATATCAATTATTATTTTTTATAATATAAAACTATTAGCTAAGATAACCTTAATTAAAACTATTCTAAATTGTTCAATTCATGAACACACTTCTCTCATTTTTTGATGGCTCTGCTAATAATTAATGGCGTTTGGTAATACACAATGATCGCTCTTCTGAACAACTTAAATCATTGTACTATAAATACTGCCAATTAAAGCTTGCAATTCTCTCAACGAAAATCCAACTACAAGAATTGCCAATAATCCACTTACATCTGTGAACGCTTTTAAATTTTGGATCATCTTTGAAGATAGACTCAATAATCTTATGGAAATCAAATACATGATTGTCTCTAGCAAGCTTTAGGCTTTACTTTTTGGCGTATGAAACAGGCAATCAATCATCATCAGATCAATTCAAGCAATTAATTTTAGGGAAGAAATCTCTCGGTAGAGACATGGGTCTTTGGTTCCCAGCAATTAAAGTTGTGATTCCTAGGGCTCAAATTAGAGGTTGATTTTGGTAAGATCCTGACCGTCATCAAACTACACCACATGCTCTGACTCTTTGTTACAGACAAAACAATATGTATCAATAATTGTGAAATGAAATTAACAAGAGAATAAATCCTGGTCATTGAATTTAATAGTAGACGTATCATAGAGTGGTACACAGAATACATTAAATGTGTTACATTCCAATTAATGTATGCATGTTATGTATGTTATTTTAAAAAAATTGTATTAATTAGATGTACCACTTTTGATGTATAAATTTCTCTAATCATAAAGGATATATGTAGATCGAAGGTGATTAATAATAAGAAGAGGCAAAAACAATTTATACACGCATTGTACCGTGGTTTCTGACTGCTGTGTATTAGCAATAATACCTCTTGTTGCCATCATTTGCTAGGGTCTAGTCAGTCTTCTTTCACTTTCACCCCAGAATTTAAATTCATCTCTTACATAAAATTAAAAATCATCATTTGTAATTCTCCAAATTAATCGTTTTCACTCTCAAATTAAAGCAACTATTGTTGTTCTTTAGCAAAAGTGAGGAGGAAAAAAAAAAAAAAAAGATGTTTCATCTCGTCTTCTCTTCACTTACTGCCCTTGCCTGTAAGCCTCTTGCTTCTGGACCCATCATATGCCAGAAAATGAAGGTATGCTAGCTAGAGAGAAAGAAAGAAGTCTGTTGCAATTATATATCATTTATTTTATAACCTCTACGAAAAGAGAAATTTATATTTAAATATAAGCTGTTGTAAGTCAGTTCACACTTTACAGCCTAGCCTGCAAGATGTCCCGAACTTAAGTACTATTTTATATATCTTCTCCCAAAAAAATATTTATATATATAAGTTGTTTAATCAGAGGATATAATGAGTTTTCATTTTACTTTAATTATTTTTTTTGAAGGCTGACATGCTTGTTATTTACACACACACACATACATATGTGTGTGTGTATCTATATACTGATATACAAACTGATATTGCCGAACGCTATCAGTTTAAAAACTTATGCGTACGTGTCTGTAACAATTTGGTGCATACGGTACAAGCTTTAAAAGAGATAGCCAATACGCTAGGAAGAAGGACTGGAACTTCAGCGTGAATCCATGCAGTGGAGAAGAGGATGGGCGGGGATTCCAGAGAGAATGCTGTCACCTGCAATTGTCAGCTTCTCGAACGGCACCGTTTGCCATGTTTTCCATATGTACGTACATTTATATGTCCCTATCTCTATCTCCATAATGCTTTTTGCAGTTTAGATTCAGTAATACACCAGTGCTCAGTGAACAGAATATAAAACTAATTACATTTGTCATATATTCTATACGTATGAAGTTGAGTATGCGTTAAGCAATATTAAATATAAATTCTTTTACCAAATAGTACTTAATAATAGAAAAACGACAATACACACCCCTATTTAAACTACAACTTTTTAAAATAGTACAGTGAGCCTTTTTGCATTTTTATTTTTATTTTTGAGGCAAAGGACACAGCACAGAAGATAATTTGTCGAACCATGTAAAAAATTTTGTGTTCGTTCACTCCGCTTTTACTTACCTCATTTGTTACCGTCCTATATTATTTGGAGGTCCGGCTAAGGAGTACTGATTCTGTTAGTAACAGTCACTAGCTAGACCGTTAGTTTAGAACAGAAATCTAATGCTAGTAATATATTATCAGAGCAAAAGTGTAACGGATGGAAGGTTTCCACCCAAAGAAATAACACTTTTCTCTTCACTCCCCATTATTACTCACACTTCATTTTTTAAACCTCATTGCTTCATTTTGCAGTTCCTTATGACAGCCCAGATTGAAAGTCAAATAAACATCTCCATATGACACCCTAAAACGACCTTTCATCGTGGGCATTTTTCCTTTGGCCATCGAAATGATACAATTCCGATAGTAAGCACAAAATTTTACAAGCCGAAATTGTATTTCCAAAATTCATGCAGAAACTATCTTAAGCCTGTTAGTGTTGAAATTAAAATTCCGTTATCAAATTCTCCAATGTACCAAGTATTTTAAACTTCTTCTTGTTATTAGGAAATATGTCTCTTTTTTTTTTTTAGTGTAGCAGAGGTATCATGGGAGGCATTGTGGGGAAGCGGCTGGCGTCTTATGGCCAGGCTAAATTAGCGAGCCCAGGGCGCGGGTTATGCCAGCCAAACAGGCTCCATGCCCATTTTACATTTGAGAGCGAGCCGGTCAGCTACTTGCAAGAGGCTGGGTCTTAGGTGGGCCGTGTTTATTGAGTACATTTCGTTTATATAACTTCAAAAATAGGAGCATTTAGTAATCATTAAATTAAAATTGCGACATTAATCCCATAATTACTATAAATTTAGTAAATCCATATATGACTTGTAAATAAAGTAAGTAAATAAATTAATATAAGGCTATTAATTATTAAAATTAATATGATTTCTACAAATTTTAGTGAAAAAAAAGCATTTATTCATTTATTTTTAATTGAATAAACAAAAGAATCCACTCATCAATTGAAGCAGTATCTTCCACAAACAAATGAAATAAGTTTTTATTGAATTGGTTTCATATAAATACTTTATATTCATTCTAGGATATTTATATACTTTTCTCATGTCTATATTAATGTTTGTTTACCACATAAGTTAATTAAGCTTGATTGTTTATCTTGATATCAATCAAGCCAAAATATTAAAAATAAATTGTTCTCGTAATGCGGACACATATATGATATTATTTAAGAAAACAATAAACATTTACACAAATAATTCATTTAAGTAAATTCAGTGTTGAGTTCTTTGATGGCCTTTCATCGTGCTCCGTATCATTAGTCTACAAATGTGTATGCCCATGACTTATCCCAATTAGTGGAGATTAACTTTACACTTTGGATGCCATTAAAAATTCCTTTAGAGCATGTTAGGTGAGTAAAATTTGTTTGGTGCTATGATGAAAGTTTGGTGGAACATATTCAGGCGATGTGTATTGTTATGATTATGTTTGTGTTTCATTTAATATAAATACCTATGTTATTCGTGTTGTTTGCATGAAGTGTAAGAAGAAGAAAGTATAAAAACAAAATGGCCAAGAGTGATTGTGAAGAATGTGTGGTGTTCTTGTAATGTTTTTGAGTTTTCTCACAATAAGATTGTGGTTTATTCTTCAAATTTTTCCAATAAAGTGGTATTGGAGATAGTGTTCGATACTATATATAATCGTATAGCATATCAAATCGAATCTCGACAAGGAAAAGAGACGCAACGCCATAAACATTAGCCCAATCAGTTCGATTGCGCCTACATTGCCACCGGAAGTTTTATGTCCGCAGGCTGAGTCGACTCACTGCGAGTTAGACCGAGCAATACGTAACT